>MNCI01036682.1:57050-139002 GCA_015680685.1 Gnetum montanum | reverse complement strand
GCAAATTCTGAACTTGCGGTGGTAAAAGAAAGCTACCAAGGATAGAAAGATGTTGCAACTGACTTGGCTCGACGGCTAATAGATCTTCACAAATATAAAGACAAAGCCAGAGCCTATGAAGAGGAACGACGGGTGTTCGCGGCATGGTATGTCAAGGCTAATCAGATGTTTCCGCAACTACCCTATCCGTGGGAAGTGCCGACTCCATCAAACATCAGAGCATCAGCATGGACGGCACAAGACCCTTGAACTAAAGAGGAGAAGCTCCAGGCTATTCTTCAGCATCGTCAACCTTCAAAGCTTGAAGCACATGACAAAGGGAAAACACCCATGGAGGAGCCACCGCCACCAGGAACTACATGAGTTCCACATTTTTGTAGTTGTAGTATTTTTTCTCTGTGTTGTGTCTTCCCACACTGCAGTATTAGTCCATTTCCTTTTCCCATTAATAATCCCATACCTATCCACTGTGTAATCACTGAAGCTTTTTCTCCTTGTAACTTGAGGACGAGTTTTTATTCAGTCGTGGGGGTATGATGAGATGCGATTCGCATAGGCCTCGATATCGCATCCACCATGATCTCGCAATCCCCCACCATATCTATAAATAAGATGCGGCTCTCCCTTGTTCNCACCCTTAAACTCCTAGAAGCAGAACTAGTACGACTTGATTACGAGCATTTAAGTGTGACTGCTTGGTAGCCCAGTGGCATATCCAGGATCTACACTTGGTAACCCAGTGGCGTATTTGAGATCTGCGCTTGGTAATCCCAGTGGCGTACCTAGGAGCTATGCTTGGTAGTCCTAGTGGTAGTCGTGCATGAAGTCCAAGATGTGTACGGTTGCTCGTCGTACTTAGGCTAGATTAGATTTTCTTACCCTTTTCCTCCTAGTTTAGTTTACTTAATATTCTTTTCCATTTCCTTTAGGAGTAGCATTAGAATTAGGAACACATCATACACCTCATCTGGACTAAACCATACATGACATATGCAATACTAGTCCAGGTGGGAAGATAGCGAACTGTGACCTAAGGCTAACTATCTAGGTGCCACAACTAGTCCATCTGCGAAGTTCGACTAGATCACATGTACACGCTCGTATTCGTATCATTGAGTGTAGGGGTTCCTCGCCACTCATCAACTGGTCTTATCAAAGGAAAGCCCCGAGAGGGAGAGGGAAACCTTAACCCCAATGGTTGAATGTGAAGTGGTCGTCGCAGGGCTAGAGGAGGAAAAAAAAGGGAAGAAACGATCAAGGAACCCCTTGTCTCACAAGAGGAAGATGTAGCAAGCATCATGGGGATGAAGCTTGGTAAGGCTTTGGATGCACTCAAGCATTCAAGAAATGGGAGGGGTGTCTTCGATGGAACCTTGCAACTAGGTGATCCGCCCAAGCTGACCAACAAAGGACTTTTTGGTATGTTCCTTTAGTTTGATCCACACTTTTCACCTTTTAGCTTTTATGTGTTATTTTTTAATTATTTTGATTATTCCCAGCACTAGAGGTAGATGTTGAGGTCTCTGAGGCACATACATCCCAGGTAGAGGTATCATGGTCACAGGCCCGGATTGAGGTGACCTCCCATGCTTGTCCCAAATCTACTAACCAGCTAAGGCCATGGCCTGAGATGCCCAGTAAAATGGACTTTGTCACAAGCATCATTAATGATGTAGTCACTTGTCTACAAGAAGCTCATCCAGAACTAGGTATGTGTATGTTATATGTCATGCTAAGTGTCTGGGCTCATTGTGCTTCTTTGTGTTTTTTTTTTAACCACAGCTGATTGATGTGTATGGTACTTACACTTGTAGGTGCCAAGCTTCAATGGGATCCTTCTAAGGCTACTCATATTGATGCCCTCCCTGAATTTCCAGAGAATGTTGAACAAGTCCCTAGGAAGGTTTACGATGCAGTTTCTGGTTGCATTCTACAAAATGCTAAGTCGCTCTGGACTTGTAGGCATTTAATTGAGTACATCTAGGATGAGGTACACTTGTTGAACGAAACATTGGCAAAGGAGAGAGAAGAAAAGAGAGATCTTTAATCTCATTATGACTTTTCTGCTACTAGGTTGTCTAATGATAGTACTTGTTGCACATCTGAGATCACCTATGCTCGTTACTGGACAATTTTAAATAGCAAAGTTTAGGCAACATGGGATTTGGCGGAGCAAAGGGCATAGATGGATTTGCTAAATAGAAAATGCCATGATTGGAAATCCTTTGCTACTAAGGTATGTAAATGGGGTTAAGATCAAAAGGACCATAAGCACCAGTACAAGAGGTGGTTAAAGGAGGAGGCAGTTGAACATTATCGGAAGGAAATGTTCATCGATGGACTAGGCTTCCAACTTGCTTATGATAGGATTGATGAGTGCACTAAGGTGGAGGGATCTCCCAAGATAACCATTACCACCACTTCTGGGGAGGCTTCAACAAGTATGTTCTCTCTTGAGCATCCTACCTGGACCTCGGTGGACAAGGGTGAAACCTTGGCTGGCATTGACCTTGGCCTAGAGGAGGATTGGGCAAATGTGCCCGAGGAGGAGATTTTTTGGCACTTGGAGGCTAGTCTAAGGCCCTCTTCGCCTATGAGTGTTTTATTATGGAACTTACTTTTATATGGTTTTACTATTTTTATTGTTAGTGTTAGTGTTCTTCTAGGTTTTGTTTTCATGAATCTGCTTTATTATACTTATCTATTTTGTTGTTTCTTTTTCTTGGTATAGGGACATGTTAATGATGGAGCTGGCCCTAGTGGAGTAGGAACGGATGACGTGGATGATTTTGGTTGCTAGCCCCCTTCTAGTACAGATGCATGAGCTTAACTGTTAGTCCGATTTTAGCTACTAAATGTTTTAGATTTTCAAATGCCTAATAGGAATGTAATGATATGGATTTAATTGTGGCATAAAGTGGTGGCATTCTATTTCCATGTTGACGTTCAATATATTTTTTTTCTTTTTCTCTTTTTTGTTGTTTTTCTTATTTTCTCAAGTATATTGTAAACATATGCATGTAGCTGAATGTAAAATGAGATTCCAAAATGTAGAACAAAATGTAAAGCAAATATTTGTAAAAAGGAATGTAACCAGAAAGCTTGAATCGAAATTGCAACTTGTAACATGTAAATGAAAATTTGACGTAATGTAACAAGAATTTGTAAACTTGCATCATACTAAGCTCTAGTTTAAGGCCATTTTGGGTCGTGAACATCAGTTTAAAGTCATGGTGGACTATTGCATCTGTGTTAAAAAAAAAGAAAGAGGGATTACTAGTTTTAGGCCATAGTGGGCTAAAAGTGATAATAGTTTTAGGAAACTTAAAAGGAACCGGCCATTTCTGACTGTGGTTAGTTTAGCATCATTGTGGATGTTTGTTGGTAGTTTAACGTCGTACCAGATGGTTGGTAGTTTAATTTCATTCCAGACGCTAGATAGCTCACCCTAGTTATTGAATTTTATTTTTTTTTTTACTTTTCATAGCTTGATATGAGGGGTGGAGCATGTAGGTACGATCTTATACTCCCCTTCCCCTTCACTGGAGATGTCAAAAGGTAACTCTGACCAAGAAACATCAACGGGAATGGCTCCTATGTCCGTGTTGTCTAGTGCTTCCTTAGTTCTAGTAGGATCATGGGTTAACGATTGGTTTGTGTCTTGAACTGTGCTCATGGTGTCTTGTTTAGGCTTAGAGAACTAAACTTCTAACCCTTGATCCATTCCCGAGTGTGAGGAGGTGAGTAATGTGGTCATGTCCCCATGTATGATGATTTCACCGCCCTCATAAGGTAGGTGGATTTCTTGATGGATTTGTGAGGATACAGCTCTAAGTTGAGCTGATAAAGGTCATCCTAGAATCAGATTGAACCTTGACATTTCATCAACCACTACAAATTCAGCTGATGTGGGGAACTAGTCCCCTACTATGAAACCCAAGGTGACCATGCCCTTTACCATGACACGGGAACCACTAAAGGATTTTAAAAAGGAAGTTGTTGTCAGCCATATTTGCTCTGTAAGACCCAATTTTTTGATGATAGGAAAGGGTACCACATTTTTTGCTGCACCGTCATCGACATGCACCCTACGTATCTTGAAGTGATTGACTTGTATTGTTATGAACATAGGGGCTGTAGTGACCTCTCCATTTTTCTCATCTTGCTTAACATCATTGGCATGAAATTCTAGGGATGTGGGCCTCGATTCTTGAGGTTTTGGGGACAGTACTGCATAAATGGATGGCTCATCTGTGGAAAGGTCCTCACTAATAGGAATCGAAGTTAACATACACACGAGAGCTTCCTGATGTACCAGTGAGGTCATGACTAGATCGTACAGGCTTAAGGAGGTGTTCTTTTTTTTCAAAGCTTATGTGACTTGGGTCAATGCACTCACTAGATCCTTACCACTCGGGACGTTCTTGTCTATGGAGACTTGGTCCATTTGACCTAGAATTTGTATCTCTTGTGGAGGGATTCTTTTGTTAGTAACTGGGGATGTTGAGTTTGGGACACTGAGAGTACCGGTATCTTTGTCCCGACGACTTGTGCTAGGCTCACTGGTGGACAGAACCATAGGAACAACATTTAGCAGTATAACCTTCGGTGGTCCTAATTTGTGTCCATGATGTTCTTTTTCTAGGAACTCTCTTGTCAACCTGTTAGCAAGGTGCTCTTACAAGGGTCATAGGGGAACCATAGAGGGTTGCATGTTAGGGTGTTTTGGCACCTGGATCATGAAGGGAGTGGGTTGGTTTACTGATGGTGTGGTTGTTATTGTGACAGAAGGAGGTATGCGAATGACGAATGGTTTTTGTGGTGTAAGGAATGTGAAAATGAAAAAAGGGATTTCGGGAGGTGTTGAGGCAGAAGTAGTTTCAGAAGGCTTGTGAATTACAAAATATTTTCAAGGGACGTCTTGTCCATTTTCCACATGGATAGTGTTAATCACATATGGTGAATCCTTAGTATTGAGAGGATCCTTGTAGACCCCCATGGGTTGGTTTTGGAGCTTTACTGGGTTTGCCTCATCAAATACTCTTTCACCCCTGTCAATCATACGCTGTATATCTTATTTTAAGGTGAAGCAGTAATCAGTTCCATGCCCACACCATTGGTGATATTCACAAAACCTATCTAACCTAAAGCCTCTTGGAATGGGGGGTTCATCGGCTATTTCTAAGGTTGGGTTTTTAGCCAACTCATAAAATCTATTGTGTTTTTGGGATGCCACAGGAGACATCTATTTCTGTTTGATTAACCCAGCCCTTAGAAGTTGATCCAATAATTGTGAAGGCTTAATAGGCAAGGGTGTGTATTGGGTAGGATCTTTTCATTCGAATGTACAGGTGTGACACATATTTGTGGTTTTAGTTGAGGAAGATTTGGGTGTAGGCGTAGATGTGATTCTTTCATGACCAGTTGGAGTAGTGGGTTGTTTTCCTTTTTGTCCTGAATTGTTACATTGGGTTGTTTCTGCCACTGCTGCTACCGTTGTTCTAGATTTATCCTTATCCTTCCTCATATGTTGGCTTCTAAAGGTTAAGGATGTTAGGTTGTTACTTGCTTGCACCACTTCTTCTATGTTCTTAATTTTTGCAAATGCTTGACTCAAGGTACGAGCACTCAAATAATAAATTTTTGATTTAACAAATTCATTCACGGTAGCCTTAAGGATGGTAAGCAAGAATGTTTCAAGAATGGGCTCGTGAAGTTCATTCAGGGCTGCACTGCACCTTTGGATAAATTTTTGTACTAGCTCTAACAGTGCTTGTTTAATTTGAATCAGACTATCTAGTGTGGCTTCAGGATTTAAATTATATTTGAAATGGGTAACAAACTAATGTAACAAATCCTCTAGAGAGGATATGGAGTTACGGGGTAAATCTTGGTACCAGTCTAAGGCTTTTCCTGTCAAGGACATAGTGAATACACGGAGAATTACATGAGGCTAGGCCTAAAGCAATAGAAATTCTAGTCGAAATGTTACTAGATGGGCGTTTGGATCTCCCTCTCCATTATATTTGATTAATTAAGGTAATGAGATTCCCTTTGGTAAGGTTAACAATGGAATTGAAGGGTCGATTGGGTCATCTTGGTAGAAGTCCAACACCTTGACTTCCTCAGTGTTTGCAGCTTTAAGGCACCTTACTTCCTTAGTTAATGAGTGCATCATTTTCTTTGTGTTTGTCCACTCTTAGGCAGTAGGTAGACCGGCCAATTGAGTAGATTGCGATTGGTAGTAGTTTGATTGTTGCATTGCTTGTGGAAAGGTAGACTGTTGAATTGTCAGTTGTTGTGGTGGAGCAATAATTAGAGATGGGATTGTGGAGTGTGGTACGGTATAGTGAGTAGGTTGGTGTTGTTGAATAGCTATTAAAACCCACTGCCTAGCCATAGGTTGCAACGTGATATCCTAAACGTGTTGGGTTGAAGTAATCAGATGTGCTCTATGGGTTTGTACTTGCAGTATGTAGTGGGTGGACGTGGAAGCTGGTATAACTGATGGCATCCCAATTACTTGAGGTCTGAAGATTGACCCTACATTAGTTTGAAGGGGGGGGGGGTTGAGACTGTACTTGTGAAAGAGAGGTTAACATGGTGACTAGAGGTATGATGGAGATGGATGCATCAGATTGAATGTTAGGTATGGAGAAGGTGGGAATGGAAGTGGGTGCTTCCTGTTGAGAAACCAGTGGTTGAATGTTTGCGGATGAAGGAGGAAGTATGTTTTCTTCCTAGAAAGGCTAGAATAATGGATTTGTATGGGCATGAGGACTAACAATATGGTATGAATCCCCATGCTTAGATTTGGCTACAAAGTTGTCTTCCTCATCTCCACTCTGAGGCTCTACCGGAGGTAACTATAGGGTTTGATTCCTTGACATGAGAAGTCGAGATATGAGTCAATGATGAGGTTCAAAAAGAGGGATCATGTCAAACACTAAGGGAGTGAACTCATGCCCTCCCTTGTAAATGAGCTCATAGTTTTGTTTTGCTTCTCTCTCTATGTGATCGATAGGCAAGTTGGCTTGAATCTTCACACAAATGAAGTTATATTGTTCTAGTGTGAGGATTGCATAAGTAGGGTCCTTGCCCTATAGCCTAAGTGACTAGCGAGTTGCACCTTAAGGGTTTATCTCTTCAATGATAGTTATGGGTTCTATCGTAGTCATAGGGTTTGCAGTCTAGGCCTTAAAGTCAAAGATCTGTAGTCCGGTTGTGCTGATTTGCGAAGATTCCATAGTGGCGTAGATAAACTGGCTTGACAAGTTGAGTGCAAAGTAAGCTAGCTTGACAAGCTGGGCATGAGTAAGCTGGCTTGACAAGCTGAGTGTGAGTAAGCTAGCTTGACAAGCTGAGTGTGAGTACGCTAGCTTGATAAGTTGAGTGCAAAGTAAACTAGCTTGACAAGCTAAGCATGAGTAGGCTAGCTTGACAAGCCGGGCATGATTAAGCTGGCTTGACAAGTTAAGCATGAGTAAGTTAGCTTGACAAGCTAAGCGCAAAGTAAGCTAGCTTGACAAGCTGAGCATGAGTACGCTAGCTTGAAAAGCTGGGCATGTACCAGGCAAGATTTAGGTTGGAGGCACTGAGAGGAGCTCGCTATGATTGGTTGATGGTGGTGGTGAGAACTTTGCTTGGCAAGCTATCTATGAAGCGGTCTATTTAAGTAGCGTGTGTATGTTGTTTGGGTTCTGCTGATGCAGTTGCAAAGTTTGAAGTGCTTGCCATGACATAAGAGTTTTTGTAGGGTTTCACACCTGATTAATGTAGCATAAGCAAGCTGGGCTTGAGCAAGCTCAGCTTGAGTTCAGCTCCTGGTCTACACAACATTTAGAAGGTAGTGTGATCAATGTTTTGACAGGATGGTAGACAAGTTTAGCCCTCCTTCTAGTGCCAATTTACTATGCTGATCAAAATCATCAGCGTCAAGCTGGAAGGAAAAAAAATGCTAAAATATTTCCAGAGAGACACAGCTAACCCTGCCTTTGTGTGAGGGCAAGCTGGAAAAGAAAACAAAGGCAGAGTGCCTTGGATGATCTGTAGGCAAATCAACCAAGGACTTCCCTTAGCATAAGCTATGGCTTGCACTGGGGTTATTGTAACTGGTGACATACGAAATGTAAACAGAGCTTAAAACTGTGATTAAGTATATAGAAGCTGAAAATGAATTTAAAGTAGAGTAAATAATATAAGCGAAGGCAATAATGAATTGTATTATATTACTTAAAAACAATGTGCACCTATCAAATCGTAGCTATGCATGTGGATGGTAAGTCAAGCGCTAAGCCCTAGGGTGATGTGTTCAAAGGTGATTCGATGCTAGGAGTCACGTGTGCCCGAGCGTCCAAAGTTGCTAGTCAGTGCTCCCTAAGCCGTCAACTTTCAAAATTACCAACCCTATTTATGTGAATGGACAAGGTATTTATAAGGTTTGGCTAGGCTCAAGTGCAAACTTCATGGACAAGATCAACAGCTGAGAGATCAAAGGGAAATGAATCGTGTGACACGTGTTTGATGGAGAACTGTGTGTGAATTGGACATGCATGGGCAGGCTAGATTCTTGATTGGATGCACTGTATCTTACAGCATGTGTTGGCTTACGCAAGCTAGCTTACACCCATAGAAGAAAATACAATTTGGAGTGTAAGAGCTTGACAAGCTCACAAATAGTAAAAATTGACAATAAAAATGATAGTATACAAGAAGAGAAATTCACTCTAGCTCGCTTGAAACTTCTCGATCCATGACTTGACTGCTGCAGGGTTCTCATCTAAGTGGTCCTGTGGTTTTTTGAGAAATTTCTGTCTCACACAAGCTCACAACATGAGTTGATTTTATCTTGGCATGTCCTCAGCATGTGTTTAGCATGCTTTTGACTAGGCGTGATCAGTACTCATGTTGTGCTCATGCTACCAGTGTGAGCCCAACATGATCTCAGTGTGATCTGGGCATGACTAAAATGAAAATGGTACATTTCACACCAATTTTTGATCTTTGAAGCCTATTATTTGAGTCCAATTGTTGCCTAACTATGGTTAACCCTGAGAGTGAACTGCATGTTAAAAACTAAGCTTGGGTGTGCCTTGATTTGAGCCGCTTTTGGTAGCTCACGCTAGACTCACACTGCCAACATGACCTTAGCATGAGCTTAGCGTGAGTAACAAAATTTTGTGATTTTGGACTTGAAGTTTGGGATTCTAGAGGCTGGGGCTTGGAGTAGTCATTAATGGACCTTGAGGATGACTTGCACCTTTGAAGTCAAACCATTTTGACTTCGTTTTGAGGCTCTTGATGTTTGTTCATGTTGGGCGTGATTAACACTCACACTGTACTCATGTTGCCAATGTGACCTCAGCATGACCTCAGCATGACTTGGAAAAATTTGTGCAATCTAGCCTAAAATTTGAACTCTTGAATGTTGAAACTTGAAGTGGACAATAGTGGCCCTTGAGGATGACTTGCACCCTCATATTGGACCATCTTTGACTTGATCTTGAAGTTGGAGTTTCTCACGTTGAGGGCAAGCCCAGCGTGAGTTCCATGCCTTAGTCAAATTTTTACCTTCCAAAAGCCCAAAAGGCTCTGAGTTGTTCTCATTTCAAAGTGTTAGGCAGAATTTTTTGGTGTTTCACACAATATCAACAAATGAATGCCAATTGTGCTAAAAATGTGCATAGACATGCTAACACTGGTAGACCTCAACTACCACATCAAAAACATCCCTTCTTTAGGAAAGGTCAGGTTGGAAATAGGGAACACATGAATCCTTGGATGCCACCATGGGCAGGTGTTATTGTCTTTTACACTAATGCCCTGGCCGTGGTTATTCTTAGAGGGAATAACTTCACCATATCATAGATGGGCTCCAAGTAGAAACCAAAAGAAGCTTTTGGGTTTATACCCAAGGGAGATTATCTAAATTAAGAGCTCATCAGATCTAAAGGCTAATAGAGCAGGTAGCAAAAAAAGAATGTGATTTACAATAAAAGGAAAGTATAGAAGAGTATAATATGGATTCTTCCATCAAGAAAAGGGAGGTCCAATTTTGGATTGAGGATTTACCACTTGATGAAGTGATGAATAGGAAAACCTTGCTTATCCAAAAATCTATTTTTGATATTTTAGCAAAGGTTGATAAATTGTGAGATTCTTTGGATAAAAAGTTCCAAACTACAATAAAGATTGCTAAGGAATCCAAAGAGAAAAATAGTGATCATAACCATAGGAGGTAGAAAGAAGTTGAACATGGCTACTAGAGAGGTAAGGGCAAAGCTGCTACAATTGAAGAAGTTAGGGAGACAAACTTCAATAATGATGATGTATGTGACATTTTCCAATACAAACATCCTAAGGGATGTTACCCTATGATGCCACACTTATAGGAGTCTAGGGTGTATGCATTGAATCCTCAACTAGTGTGTAGGTAAGCACCCAGATGATTGCCTTATCCTCAAGGAAATCCAAGGTAGTTCCACCAACAACAACAAGCCTACTATCTAACTAGAGCTCCACCACAATCATATGAGTAGTATCAACAATGGCACCAATCACAATTGTAGGGAATGCCACCACCAAGGTAGCAGTACCCTTATACACAACCAAATACATATGGGTACTATGTTTAGCAGCCTATTTCTCCACAAATCTTTGCAAGCCATGCATCATTCCAACATCACTATTACCCTCCAAAGTACCATTGAACTCATTCATCATCTACTCAAGGAAAGCATCCATCTCCATACCATCCTCTGCATTCATTTGCACACATCCCTCTATCCTCAACCCAGTTATCTCCTACTGTGTCCATGCAAGGTGAAATTCCTCCATAGCCACAGCAATGAAATGCTATGAGGGTTATACATTCACAACCACCTTCCAGTCATGTGGTTCAAATAATTAATCCAAGAAACAATTATTCTTTTGACCCAAAAATCCTCTCAAACCCTCATAATCTAATATGGTTGGTTGCCGTGCATCTCCAATAACCTCATCCTTTGCATCAAATACATTCAAGAACCCTTCAAACCAAACGCCACCTTGAATCTACACTGTGATGTTAACTCATGCTATTTTCAATTAGATCAAGGTTGTCAATATTTCCATGAAAAGATCTGACCCAATAAGTCCTCTCATTTACTTGCATATCACTAGACATGAACCATGAAACGCTCTTCTTGATTCTAGTTTTGGTGTCAATCTCATCTCCCATGACATGTACAAAGCCTATAACCTACTGCCTCTCAAGAAAAGCAACATCTATTTAGAA
Organism: Gnetum montanum; assembly: GCA_015680685.1. Taxonomy (NCBI): domain Eukaryota; kingdom Viridiplantae; phylum Streptophyta; class Gnetopsida; order Gnetales; family Gnetaceae; genus Gnetum; species Gnetum montanum. Next base: position 127,727 of record MNCI01036682.1, on the reverse strand, counting down.
TTGGTAGACTAATTAATCACTATTCCTTTGGGATTAGTGGAGGACATTGTAACCACAGTTTGTGGGTGGTCCTATCTTGTTGATTTTATGATGGTCAAGGTTGAGAACTACAAAGGTGACTTCGCCATCATAATGGGAAGGGCATGGTTAAGCATGGTTAATGTGCGAATGGGTATATAGGACCTCTTCTTGGAAATCTCTAAGGAGAATGAGTTTGGAAAGCTAGAGAAGGAGCACATTCCATGCATCACACACAATGATAATGGGTGCAATTTCATGCAAAGGATCTGGTCTATCAAGAGTACATACATTAAAGTATGTAGTCAGTGTGCATAAGAAATAGATATTCAAAATTTCTTGTATGTAGCAGCTACAAAACATGAGGGCACCCAATGGCTAACAACTGACTTTGATAGCAGCACATTATGCATGAAACTAACGAAGAGCCTAACATGTGCCTATATTGAAGGCATGGATGAACTTGAGTAGGCTCATCACTAACTCTTTAATGATGAAAATGATGATACCTATTAGGAAGAGTTAGAAATCCCTAATAACTTTAAGTAGGAGCCCCTAGAGTTAAAAACTCTACTAACTGGCATGGAATATGCATTTTTAAATAATGGGAAGCTAATCATAATCAATGCAAATCTTTCTCTTGAACAAAAAGATAAGTTGTTGCAAGTCGTTAACAAATGGACAGTAGCCTTTGCTTAGTCATATCCTGAGCTAACTAGAATTAATCCAAGGATATGCGAGCATCACATCTACACTAACCTAACCATAAAGCCAAGAAGGTAGCCACAAAGATGGTTGAACCTCAAACTAAAGTAGATTCTCAAGGAGGAAATAGAACAACTCCTCAAGGTAGGCTTCATCTATCCCATCGTGGATAGTGAGTGGATTAGCCCACTCATAATTGTGCCAAAGAAAAGTGACAAGTGGTGGGTTTGCATTGAATTTAGGCTATTGAATATGGCAACTTTTAAAGATTATTTTCCATTGTCATTTGTGGATCAAGTCTTGGATACTATCTTCAGGAATTGCTATTATAACTTATTAGATTATTATAGTGGCTATAACCAAATCCAAATTGTACTAGAAGATCAAGGGAAGACAACATTCACGAGTCCCTAGAGAACTTTTTCATATTATAAGATGTCTTTTGGTCTATTCAATGCCCTTGTAACATTTCAACGTTTGGTCCGTAGTATCTTCCAACAGTAGATTGGTAGTGGGGTAGAGGTCTTCATGGATGATTTCTCTACCTATGGGGCTACATTTAAGCAAGTCTTGGATTGCCTTTAGTATGTTATAAAAAGATCTGTGGAAACAAGCCTTGGACTCAATTGGGAAAAAAGCCATTTAATGGTCTAAGAGGGCATAGTGTTGGGGCACTAAATTTCACAAAAAGGGATTGAGGTAGAGCCTGAAAAGATAAGGGTCATCCAAGGAATTACATGTCAACTAGAGACACTTAAAGATGTTTGATCATTCCTTGGAAACACTAGCTACTATTGGTGATTCATAGGGAATCTCTCTAAGATCACAAAGCTATTGGTAAAACTTACAAAGAAAGATGCTTCATTTATCTGGACCAAGGAATGTGAACATGCATTTCAATAGAAACTCATAGAAACTCCAATTGTATCAAAGCCAGACTAGTCCAAACCATGTTACATAATGAAAAATGCATCTAATTATGCTTTGGGAGTAGTGCTTACATAATTGGATGATAAAAAATGTTCATATTACATCCACTATGCAAGTTGAAGCATTGTGGATGCACAGTTGAATTACACCACAATTGAGAAAGAGTTAATGGTAGTGGTGTATGATTTTGAAAAGTTCAAGCACCATGTGCTTGATTACAAAGTATTTGTGCACATAGACCATAGTGCCATCCACTTCTTAATGAATAAGCCAACGGTGAGCACTTGTATCATACAATGGCTTGTGATCTTGCAAGAATTTTTTCTTATGATGGTAGATCAGAAAGGGTCTGAGAATGTGATCATTGACCACCTCTATCGATTAAAATTGGATAATAAAGAGGAGGAGAGCCTAGTCTCTAATAAGTTTTTAGACAAACTCCTCTTTATAGGATCAATAAATGACCAAGTGCCCATAGAAAAAAAATGGTATGATGACATCCTCACTTATCTTCTCACTTAGGAGATGCCACAAGATCTAGACTTTAGGAAGAAACAATAGTTTCTTCATTGAGAAAAGTACTTTATGAAAATCAATGGACACCTTTACAAGATGTGCACCGATGACTTGGTTTATTGGTATGTCCCTGATATAGATCAACCATGTGTTTTCTAGGATGCTCATGAAGGCCCTTGTGGAGGCCACTATGTAGGGAGGCACACGGACATAAAAATCCTAATGGTAGAATACTATTGTTCCACAATCTTCAGAGATGCCCACTAGCTTATTCAATCTTGTGAATGTTGTCAACAAGATGGTGGGATGACCACTTGAATGGAATATCCTTAACAATGAATTCAATAACTGGAGCCCTTTAACATATGGGGCATTGACTTCATGGGTTCCATCACACCCATGTATAAGGGAAAGGCATATATCATAGCAGTCAACGACTATACCAAATGAGCTGAAGTAGTAGCCATCATCGATTGTACATTATCCACTACTGCTAGATTTGTATAATAACATGTTGTAAACAGGTTTGGGGAGCCATGTGCACTAATTTCAAATAATGGGACTCACTTCATGAGTGTCGCTTTTAGAAAACTGATGCAACACTTGGGGGTTGAACATAAATTAACAACACCTTATCATCCCCAAGCCAATGGTCAAGTAGAGGTAACTAATAGGGAGATTACAAAGATCATAACAAGGACCATACACAAATATAGGAGAGACTAGAGCACAAAACTCAATGATTTCCTATGGACCTACTTCTCAACATGGAAACTCCCTATTGGCTACTCTCCCTACAAGTTATTGTATAGAAAACTTCTAATGCTTCCGATTGAATCTGAGCTTCATACACTCTCAACAATCTATAACCTAAATCTTAACCTAAGTCTAGCACAAAAAGAAAGATTGATCAACCTCAATTTACTAGATGAGAATTGATTAATGGCCCTATATTTGAATGAAGTACACAAGGCATTCAACAAGTAACCACATGACCTGAGAAGATAGAAAGTAAAATTCCAATCTAGAGATAAGGTTCTCTACTGGAACCCCACACATGTACCTTGGAAAATCAAATTTCAAATGTTGTGGGAAGGACCATATTTAATTGCTAAAACCTTTCCCTTTAGGGCCATGACCATATACAAACAAGTGAAGCTTTTCCATGAACCGATGCAGGATAGTGCAATGAACACCTCAATGGATGGACAAGCACGCTCAATTTTTCAAATCTCATCCTTTCAACTTAGTCATGGGGAAGATTGCTATCCATGCTAATAATCAATATGGCCCCTCAGTTTTTTCTACTTTTTTTTTTACATTTTTTTTTTTCATTTTAGAACTTCTTCCTATTTTACACCATTTTTTGTTTTACACCATCATTAGTACATTTGCATCTTTCTTGGATATTATACATTTTCTTATATATTTTACTTTGTTGTGTTTGAGTGTGATTTTTAGAGTTTTGCTAATAAAATTGCTTTATTGCCAACAGGACATAGTGGTGCTATGGTTTCTATTAATGGTGTTTTGTGCTTCATGTTTTGTTTGCTAATGTCTAATTTCTATTTTTAAATTTTTGTATTGATGGCTTAGTCATGGTTTCTTTTTCATGGAATAGGCAATGAGTCCATGACATCCACCCATTTACAAATTCTATGATTTTTTGAAATTTGAGGTCCCTTTCATTAAACCAACTTTTAATAAATTCATGACCTTGGTAGTTTCTAGAATTGGAAAAGATTCAAAGGTTTGAATAGGGTGTGACTTCAAGGGGACTTGGTACTCTTCGTACTCTTCTAAGCACTTCAATGCTTGAGTGTTTCTCATTAATCTCTTATTGTTTCATTCCAACCACTAATAGAAAGTCAAATAAAGTCTTTACATGGTGTGGTTCCCATCCAAAAAAATTCAAAATAAAAACAAAAAAAAAATAAAAAAAAACAAAAAAAAGCAAAACACATGATGGAAATTTAAAGCACATTTCTTAGATAAATAAATGGGCTACAAGCACTGGTTTATGGGACTAGAAAGACATGCACCCATGCCTAAAGGTCCCCTCTGACTAAGGCCCTATCTCACTTCCTACTTCTCTTTTCTTCTCTTTATGGAATGGTGGTTATTTTATGGGACCACTCTTGTATCTCGAGGGGGTGGATCGATCTTGGAGTGGTGATGCAAAGTCACTGAAAGCAGTTGGTTTTGGTCTGGACTAAGGATGGATCTTCTTCAGTCATTTTAAACATGAACTCCACAAGGTACTTCTTATGACCTTAGTTTGAAATTCCATTCCACCTTCTCTATTATCCATCTATGCTTACTATACTTCACCTTGCTATGGGTGTCCATGTTCTTGATTCTGTGTTTTGGTCTAACATATTTGAATTCTTAAGTAAAATCTTTTGGGTTTTAGTCCTTAACTTTCATTGATCATTAATCACCTATGGGGCCCATAGACTCCTTAGGTTGAGGTTATGCAAAGGAAAACAAGGAATGTGCCTACTATGGGGAGGATCCACTTGCATATCTCTTGGTTGTGTTTGTTAAGCATCTTATCCTTAGGCATTCTTGTAACCAAAATCTTTCATACATCCATCTTCTACATTACACCGTGTGTTCCTTTACAAATTTTGTTCATTAAATGCATTCTCGATCAAAATTTTTAATTTTTGAGCTTTTAAAGATCCTCTTCAATGATTTTGTCATATTCGTAGCTTTTCTAGGATTCCATGAACCTCAATTTCATTAAAAAATTCATTATATTTTTTGAGATATTCATGTTTGGAAATTTCGACTGATGGGCCCTATATACAGGGCCCCATCAACAAAGTAGACCCATTGACATAAGGCAGAAATACTATATATATATGTGACCCCATTTTGAAAATTTTACATTTCCTCACAAACACCAAAGGATTTTTTCAATTTTTCAGAGCCTAGAACCTTCTAAAGCCCATAACTCACAAATTGTTTATCCAAATCATTCCATTCTTTGACCTTGTAGCTACTAGAGGTAAGCTCTACATTTTGGGGACCACAAATGTACCATTTTTGACAAAAAATGTTTTCACAATTTTTTCTAACTCCCACAAAGGTTTAACTAAAGCATCAACTATTAAACACTAAATGAAAAGAGTTAAACCTTTCCAACAAGCTCTAGTGAAAATTATAATAAATAATTAATAAAATAATAATAAAATAATTAATCTACCATGGTCCAACCTTAGCCAAAGTGTAACTAACAAACTAATGAGAAAATGTATTCAAAAATTTAAAGTTACACATTATACCTACTAATCCATGAATGTGTTGTGACCACAAATGACACCCAATGGAAAGCATATGTAGGAAGAAGGACCATTCAAACCAAGTGAGAAACAACCTAGAATGGGAAGAGACCAAGAATAGCCCTAAGAAGGACCATTGATAACCCACATCATAGATCCTCTTAGGGAGGAGGTAGAAGTGGAATCTATCAAATAGATTCTAAAACTAGCAGTAGTAGTAATAGAAAACTCCCATCGGGATGACACACCAACACAACTAGCAAACCTCAAAATGACCTTAACAAAGGCTTGTTTAAATTAAATTAAATTAAGGGAGGTCCAAAAATTGATACTCTAAGGTTTAAATTTTTGCCCTTTCCTAGAGCATGCACCAAGAGAAGTACAGAACCAACTGAAGCCCTCTCCCATGTGTCCAATCATCTCTTCCACTAGGGAGTGGTACATGGAAGAAACATTCCTATTCTAGAAAAATAGGTAGGCTAAATCCATAGTGAAAATCAAGGACATCTCAGTGTCCTACTCGACATAGGACATTGCTACAGTGCTTGGGTTGCCTGAAATAGGGGCAAATTTGACTAAAATTCTAGTGTAGGCTAATCCAAGCATCAAGAAAGAATGGGTGCAACGGTGCTATGGTGTCGACTACAAGGATTTTGGCATGCTCACATTGGCAAAGAGGATTTATTACAAGATTGTGGCCTTCCACCCTAATCCCATGGTGAGGCCAAGAAAAATCACTACCTTCTCTACCCATGCATGTGCCACTCTGAGTAGGAGATTCCTAGTCAACCTTTCGCAATTGATCTATTTGGAGATGGAGAAGCAATTTAAAAAAATGAATGCAGAAGGAAGGCACTCCCCTTCCCATTCCTCATCAAAAAAAATTATCAAAGGGGAGGGATAGTCCATTAAACCAATGACACTATCAGAATTGTCCCAACCACCAATTGGGTGAAAATGATGAAGGACAAGATGCCTGCGACTATAATTCAAGAAGACGAGCAATGATCACCACCTCCAACTACCACTTAGACAACAATGCCAAAAATTACTACAATTGCCCAATGGTTGCAAGAATATAGAGAATGACTCTTGAATGAACAAGAGCAAAGAGCAGACACAAGTGGTGGGGACCTATCTATATATAGACTAGGTACGAGTCACCTTAATGAGGTGGCCTAAATAATCAATTTGATTGGTGAGGGTGGACCCATTTTCTTAGCTCAAAGAACGCAGTTGTACATAAGGTTGAATCAAAACGCTAGAGAGGCCATAGTATCTTTCATAGAATAAAAACCACTCCTAGAAATTTCTAGGAATGTTGCAACCTTCTTGGTGCACTTGGAAGAGGATGAGGGGGCAACTGTATTGGTGATGTAGCACCAAGGACAAGAGACCATAGTAGAAGTGTTCACTAATCAAATTTCTGAAATGCTCAATGCACCTATGGCATTTGTACTAGACATCATTGCACTGAAAGATGTGAAAATTTCCACAAGAACTATAAGTGGCAGAATAAGTGTAGCACAACATGAGGAACTACTGGACTAACTAGTGGGAACTAAGCAACTACTTCTAGATTTCTTTGACCTTCTAGATAATATCACTACAACCTAGTCAAGCTATTGAAGGTAAGTGACAAAAATATTATATTAGAGGGACAACTTACAATAGCCAAAGAGCAGAACAAACACTTGGCTATGGAAGTTTCCTAACTAAGAGTCCAAATTGCCGATCCCACATTTATCAACCTAGCACTTACAAGAGATGAAGCTATGAAATGTCTTTGCACCAAGCTCAAAGGGGTTGAGGGTATGACAAAGATGGTAGTGTTCTATTGATCCTTAGTACAGGCCACACAACACATGATTCATAAGGCCTTGGATCAGACCCATCAGGAGAACATACAATTGACCATGGAGAATCATTGCTTGCGGAATGTTAATGCACACAAGTAATAGTTAAAAAATTTATCCATCAATAGTAGGAGTCATTGGCCAGAGCAAACATAAAATTAAGAAAATTGGCAACAAAAAATAGGAATCTCTCCATGGAGGAAGTCCGCGCCCTTTGCTAGAAAACTATGATTGAAGTAGCCACTTAGAAATCAAAGGCTCTCAAATTTAAGAGAGTCAAGGACCATTATAGAGAGCAAGTTGCTATACAAAAAGAAGAAACAAAAAGCACATCTAGTTGGCAAAGATGAAAATGCATGAAGTCCTCTAGCAAGGTAGAGAAGTTTGGCAATCCATTGTTGATGGGATAGATGCCTACAATGAGGCAGAAATTTGCATAAAGGAGTTGCAAATCGAGGATATGATAGAGTACATGAAGCTTGCCAATCTCTATTATGAAAATTTGGCAATGTTAACTATTGGACGACTATGGTCTAAATTGAAAAAGTAGGTGGCCAGCTCGTACTCACTATGCAAGGCCAAGTTCAAGCACCACAAGGACACTAAGGATAAGTTTGTGATGGCTAACGTTGAACTCAATGTTCTCAAGGCATGCTTCACAAATCAACGATCAACTACCTAGAACCTGTCCAGAATGATGAATGACTACCAAGAGTTGCAGAACACAGTCAAGGTGTTTAACATCAAACATAAATAGTTTGCTGCCTGGTTTATCAATGTGAAGAAAATGTTCCTAATAATGCCTTGTTTATGGGATGTCCCTGTTCCAACCCACATTCGTTATGTTGTGTGGATTATGAATGATCCCTAGAGCAAGGAGAAGAAGATGAAGACATTGCTTGATGCCTTTCACCTTCCATTGAATCTTGCAGCTACAGTAGGATAGCCATAATTGCCTCAACCATCGAACGTGCCTAAAGCTAGTGAAGGTCCTTTAGAGTCTCAAGAGCCTCCACCACCTAGGACTATCAGATCTTCACCACTATCTTCACACTATTAGAGGATGTGCTATTTAAATTTTTGTAGTCACATCATGGTTTTTAATTTTGTGTCATGAACACCACAATTTTTGAAATTTGTTTATTTATACACTTGGGCACTTAATTTTGTCAAGTCAGTAGTTTCGTTAAGAGTCAGTCAATAACCCCATACCTTCTCAATTTTTTGAAAGAACTTGATAAAAAATTTTCCTTTAGTTGTGGAGGTATGATGAAGCATCAAAGTGTCACATCGATGGACCCTTATTGACCTAGCCTTGTCGATGGGGTCCCATTTATGTGGTGTTGCCCATCAACAAGGTTGCATTAACGTAGCATTTGCTACATTGACATGGCCTTGTCAACACAACCCTAGAGCAAAAACTATAAATATGAGCTCCTAACCATGTTTATGGGGATCTAATTGATAGTAGTAGCCAAACTCTTATAGTTTTTCCATTGAAAAGTTAGAATATTTTCCTAAGTGCTTGTAGCAAGAGTCACTGATTGTACAAATCTCCATTCAAGCATTGTTGTACTTGAGCATGATAGTGTATATGGTAATAAGGATGAGCTTCTTGATAAACCTTACAACATTCTGGATAGTTTAGATATCTATTCATGCATTTACTACTTTTAGTTATTTAATTGATATGAAACACCACCAGATCTAGACTACCAATTCTCAATTGCAAATTTTTCTAAGTGATGGGACTACACTCTCTATTGCCCTAGAGCATAGTTAGCTTAGTGGAGAGCATAGTCAGCTTAAAAGATAAATTCTAAAAATTTTTCTAAGTGCTAAAACTATGCTCTCCACTGCCCCAAATCATAGTCAGCATGAAGGCCTAGTTTTTGTAGATTTCTCTAAGTGTTAAGACTACGCTCAACCTCAATTGGGAGTGTAACTAGCCTTTCATGGAGAGCGTAGTTAGAATGAAGGCTAGGTTTTCTGCAAATTTTTCTAAGTGTGGGACTATGTTCTCCCCTAGTCCAAAGCATAGTCAAGTGTAGTCAACTAGAACAGTCTCTAGTGGCCTTCATAACATAACACCGACACTCAACTCAACTCCAACTCACCTTAGGCAAGAATAGTTAGAAAAATACATCTTTTTTCTATCCCCTTTTGTTCCCAAAATTGTAACTATGCTTGACCCCATGTAAGACAATGGAGAGCATAGTCCTAAAGTGTAGTCTCCATAGTTGCATTTTTTTAGGTACCTTACAATCCTCTCAGCACACTCACATGTAGTTGGTAGCACAATCATAGTTTCATAGTGTCACAAGTCTTGTAGACTCTAGCAGAGCATGGCAAAGCATAACACCACTAGCCTTAATGAAATGCATAGTTAGATGGTAGCATAGTTCCAATTTTCCCTCTGCCACATGGAAATCACCCTACATTTCATGATAAACCTAGCCCTACAAATGCCCCCACCCTCAACATTTTTAGGGTTGGTAGAATTTGAGTTGGAAAATCTTTCAAGGTTGATAAGAATCTAACTTGGCAAACCTATGAAGCACATGGAAGAGAACCAAAGGCATATTGATGAAGTTGTAAATCATCATAGATCACCATCATCCACTAGAACACTGCAATTAAGGATACACACAATAGCCAACTCAGCAAGCATAGACACCATGGTGGAACATCAATCTCCATAGCTAGACACCTTCAAGACTGTGACTACTTTCTCCACTGTACCTATTGTACACCATGTACCTTGTAACCCCTCTTAGTGTTAACTATGCTCAACCCCATTTGGGGTGATGTTCTACTTCTCTCTCTTTCTCTTTTCATTTTTAGCATTTTATTCGCATCTGTCACTATTTCATCACATAGTCATGCCTAAAACCACTCTTGGTTGGTAGTCCCCACATGTTGACATCCTCATTTTCACCAAAAAATTTGACTATGCTTGATACCATTAATACCATTGACACCACTCAAACACTTAGCACTGTTTTGCATCAGCATTGTAACAAGCCATGTTGCACCTCATTTTCATCTAGTAAGTCCCTATTTGATTAACAAGATTGTTCAGGGCACTCCATCTCTACCTCTAGCAAGCCCTCATGTGGATGCAAGGTTAGGCTATGTCCTCATGGACCTCTTGATGTTCTAGCCATTAATGTTTTTCATCACCATATTTTTTGGTGCTAGAAGGAGGGCCAACCCCTTTTTCAAGCTCTATTGAGGTTTTTTTATAAGCTCTTTGCACTATAGTTATTCACTAATCCATCGGTGAACCCTATAGTCAATCCCGTCAGGAAATCGCATGGCAACCCCAAACTTCACTTCTCTCCACTATTTTGCTAAGTTCCTATTGTCTTTAGTTAGTGCATGGTTATCTCCAACATAAATAGCATAGTCAGCTCTCTATCATGAAGAGCATAGTTGGCTCTTAGCAGTGGAGAGCTTAGATAGTGTAAAAAGCATAGTTAGCTCTCCATAATGGAGAGCGTAGTCAGTGGTATCAGCCAAAATAGAGTTAGTTTCAACTTGGTCCACTGTATTTTGTAGCTAGCAACCTCCATAGTTTTCCTTTACAACTTAATTTTCAATCATGAACTTAGATTAACCTTCGGTGTCAATTTCAAACCCACTTGAGATCTTGCCTACTCAATAAGAGACCAGGATTGACAACCCTGCAAATTTCATGATGGCTAGGCCAAGGTCATTCCTTAGGCTACATGGCCAAGACCCAGAGTATGCCACACTCAGCAATGAGAAATACAACTTCATATGTGCAAAGATCCAAGCAAGGTTACCTATAGATCACCTTAACATGGAGGCAAAATGGGGCTTTGAACTAATCCATAGGGATGGATGGGAGTATATCCCTTCTTCATTCAACATCATCCCACTCATACAGTCCCACCACTGGTTGTTATTCTAGCTCATCCAAGTAGGCAAGTGTGACATAAGGACTAACTATGAGGAAGCCTTATAGGAGGAAGTGGATGAGTTTAAAGCTTGCTCTAAACATGAGCCTTGCTTTTACACCAACTTCCAACAACCAATCCCTAGTCTAGCCCCTCCTCAAGTTAGTTCACCCATCCTCCTTAAGATGATCATAACACTGGCATCACCTTCTCACTTCATTAGGCTTAGGTCTACACCTATAGTGATAATTCCTGGTCTCTTATTGAATATGCAAGATCTCAAGTAAGGAATCGACCTATGTGGACTACAAAAACCTGCATGTGAGGAAGGATAAGGATAAAGGAAAGCAAAATGCAACCATGGCAACTATGTTCAAAGAGGCCAAAACAACCAACCCGAGGCCAATGGCTAGGGCACCCAAGGTCCTAGCCAACAACAAAGCTACCAACCCTAGCACTACAACAACTAACTTATCCATGTCACTAGTGGCCATAGCACAAGTTGCTCCAAGGCCTAACTTTGAGTGCAAGGATTGCTCCAAGTACACCCCATTGCCACTGAAGCCCTCAAAGGTTGGATGCATCCAATACAAGCAAATGTTTAATGATGCCCGTAAAAGGCATGATAGATACTGTGAGCTACTCAGAAACACTTCTTTGGTGACACCAAATGAGCCCTTGTTCCTAAAACATTTCAAGCTAGATCAGTTCTGCTATTACCACTAGCTATCTGATCATAGCATGGACTTCTATCTAGCCCTATAGGATGATCTCCAAAAAATGATGGATAGAGGCAAGCTGGTACTCAAACTACAAATCCAGTAAAACCTCAAAACCAATCCATGAGGGTGTATAAGGATCCTCTAAGTGTAGAATATGCCAGTTATGTCATAAATGCTATTAGTGTTGATGACAATCTAGAACTGGTGCAGCGGCCATTCACAGTCCATGTGCCCTCTAGTAGCACAAGGGTTTCCATGGCCCCTATGGGTTCAAGGCCTCCTCTCATCATTAGAGTTTCACCTCAAGCATCTACAACATCCTTCATGATTAGGGTCCCAACGCATGTTGCAAAAATGATCATTTATCCACCCTTTATCGTTAGGGTGCGACAACATGCTAGCTCCTCACCTACCAAGAGCTTGGTAGTGGGCAATGCATCAATCCCTTTTCATTTAAGGGCCAATTTTGGTAACAACATCAACAAATCCTCTAGGTGGTAACCTAAGAGGCCTAATGAGTGTCTCACAAATAGAATGATTAGGTAATGTCAAGAGCAAAGGGTACTAGATTCATTGAAGCTAATCCCTATATCTGCAATCCCCATGGCCAAAACAACTAAGGAGGCCACCACTAGCAAATCGCAACCAAGCACTAAGGCCCCTGCATAGGCCAAGCCAACAAAGCCCACATCACCTCCTTGCAAAATTTTCCTTTTAGGACGTATGAAAGAAGTCAAAGCCAATAAAAATGCAACTGATGGTAAAGAATTCATAGACACATTAGCCTAGGTTAAGCAAGCACTCAAATAGAAGAACACAATGTTGAGCCTCTATGACCTAATCATGATCTCATCTACTCATCACGAAATGTTGGTGCAGATGTTGGCCTCCATTCCTATCATGGAGAACATCCTTGCATATGAGAATTCCATCCATGCAGTGATGTTGCCCCCCACATCATAGGAATCAAGCTCCACATCCCTTGTGTTTCATGATGAGGCAATTAAGGTCAACCCTAAGAAGGGCAAGGTCATAACAACCCCCATGTTTATCACCATACATGTCAACCAATGCAAGATTTGGATGGTGTATGTTGATGATGGGGTAGTAACAAATGTTATACCATACAATATCATCAATAAGTTAGGCCTTATAAACCAAATCAAGCCAACAAAAACCACATGCTTGAAATCTTTTAACAAGTCATGCATCATCGTTAAGGGTATCATCATCATAGCCTTCATGGCAAAGGAGCAATTCCCCATCACTACTAAATTTATCATCATAGAGGAAAGTCTTGGCTTTAACTTACTATTGGGCAGGCCATGCCTAGCCTAATTACAAGTTTTTTCCTCTCTGATCCATCAAGAAATCCACCTCCCATATGAAGGTTGTGAAGTTATCACCCATGGGGATAATGCATCCTCTCTGGCCATCAACAACATTGATACAAAGCAAGGGTCAGAAGTGGAGTTTCCTGATGACAACAAAGGAAACACATGAGCCAAACCCACTTGTAAGGATAGAAGGGGTTGACGACTTAATAGAAGATGCCCTATGGGCAGAATTGCTCTTCAACATAGCAAGCAAGCGTCAAGGAGACTACATAATAGTACAACCTAGGCCCTACGCACCTCCTAACCCACATTGAATTATAAAGCAACTGTGCGACTAAGGTACCCCCCTTATCTAGAAATGTGCTAGGTTTCTACCTACCCTTCGCTTCTACACACCATGTATTTTACCTTTTGCATGCATTGCATTTTTTTACATATTTACATTTATCCTAATTGCTTAGATTATGCATCGTTTCACTTTGTTCTTATTTGCTTTAGTTATGCACTCATTCGCTTATTTTATACATTTTCTTGATTAGTTCACACTTCTGAAATTATTAAAAAACATAAAACATGCATAAAAATCATAAAAGCCAAAATTACAAAAAAGAGAGATAGGAACACGCAGCCCACCAAGGCCTTAAACTAGCGACACATGGCCTGCCATGGCCTTAAACTGGCAATGTTGCGATCCACCAAGGCCTTAAACTAGTAATTTTGTAGTCCAAAATGGCCTTAAACTATCACTTTTAGTCCCCTCACTGTGGCCCAGAATGGCCTTACACTAGCAACACACATAGCCCGAAATGGCCTTAAACTAGCAATCAACACATCCTATCATGGTCTTAAACTAGCAACGTTGTGGCTTGCCAAGGCCTTAAATTGGCAATGTTGTAGCCTAGAATGGCTTTAAACTATCACTTTTAGTTCCCTCACTATGGCCCAGAATGGCCTTAAACTAGCAACACACGTGGCTCGATATGCCCTTAAACTAGCAATTGTCGTGGCTTGGAATGACCTTAAACTATCACCTTAAATCCCATCGCAGTGGCCTGAAATGGCCTTAAACTAGCATTGACCCTCCACTATGGCCTTAAACTAGCATGGGGCCTATAATGGCCTAGTCATACTATCGTTGCATAATCCTAAGTTGGCACATTAATTCATCGTGTTACAAGCATAGCAAGTGCATAGCAAATGACCATACAAAAAGAAGGTTTACACATTACACATAGCAAATAACAAATAATCATCCATCAATATGCATATTATTACATGGTATGAATAGCATCAGAGGCAAAAATGTAGTAGAAAAGAAAAGGCCTAGCAGGGGGTACATCTGGTCATGCTCAACCAGTGCCACTAGGTGGGGGTAGCGGCTCTACTTTCTCCACCATGTCACTGGGGCCTATAGCATGGCTTAGTACCTAACATAACCATAGTAAATATGCACAATAATTAAGTAAATATGCATACACAAGCTAACTTCAAATTTCAAAATTATTAAAAAAACTAACTTGAGTGGGTCCTGCATCAGTGAATTCTAGAGGTAACTTTCCAAGGCCAGCCTCCACGCACCAGAGAATCTCAACCTCAAAAACCTATGTCTAGTCCTTTTATCCAAATTCAATATTTGCAAGGGTCTTGCCTTTGTCCATAGTGGTCCATGTAGGTAGCTCCATCAAAAAGGTAGTAGAAGAGTCACTTATCACCATGTTTTGTGCAAACAAGTCATACACCTACCTCTTACCGGTCACCTCAAAAAACATCTTGAGGTAACGACATTCAGTAGACTCCTCCTTGTACCATAATAGGTACATGTCATGCTCTTGCTTATATTGGTGCTTGTGATTCCTTTGCGTTTGCCCCCACCAATAGACCTTTGTGCTATAAATTTTCCAATCCTGGTTCTTTTGGGCAAGCAAGTCCATATGGAATCATTGCTCTATCAACTTCCTTGTGGCCTCATTCTTACCTATGAGAGCTATCCAATATCTTGCATACTCAATCTCAGAGGTACACCAAGTGTTATCTCCCTATGATCTAGTCATTAATAAGTCATATCTGGATTAAAGATCTTTGATCTTCACATCCTGGCTAGTCACCCTTTTGTGTAGCTCATGCATGTGTTTCCATAGATGCTTATTCAAGCACTTGCAGACCCACAACACCTTCACATAGGAAAGCATGCACTTTTTTGATGTCTCATACATGTGATGAGGCACGTAATCAACTTTAGGAGCTAAAGGTTAGGAAGGATGTCTACCTTGGCCACCTTGCTTGGATCCCACCATAGCTTAGGACCTACAAGCATACAATAATTGATCAATCTTAGCTAAAAACTAAGCACTTAAGTAATGAGAAAGATAACATAAAGTAAAACAACACTGCACAAATATTGAGCTTATGGTTCGCTTGTTGCAAGCGGTCCACAATGTCCTCAACGACACCTTCCATGAAGGTAAATTTATCTAGCATATCTACCCATGGATCCATGTGATAGGTAGAAGTAGGACTACTAGTGGTAACATCTAATACTGTAACACAACGATGCAATTAGCATATAGCCAAACCACTAAAGATACTAGAGCAAATAGGCAAGGATAAATGGCAACACAAGTTAGTTACGTAGCAAGCCCTCAGGCGTGAGTGTAGGGGGGGCTCACCTAGCTGTGCACCATCGAATAAAGTGTTAAAATCACCCCATCAAGGTGGAGCAACCCCTCTTCCTCTAACTACTAGAGGATCTATGCTACCTCATGTAGCTCATCTCCATGAGCCACCTCCTCCTCAACTTAAGAACATGCTTCCTCTGCTGCCATCTTAGTGACTGCTCTTGTAGCCCTCTCTTTTGTCTCTATGATTAACATACATGCACATATAGCACATTAGTACACATATCATGTCATTAAATATTTAATAGTATAGCATAAAAGAAAAACATAAAAATATAAATATATGCATAAATATAACTAAGGCACATAAGAAGTTACAGATACTAACTTGCAACACTAGCACATAAGCTTTGAAGCTTGATGTAGATTCTCTTACTACTTGGCTTTATGATCTCAGGGGCATCCTCCTCTTCAAGATGTGGCCTCTTTATATTTGCCTTAGATGGCCCCACCATCTCTACTATATAGCGATCCACCTTGCTTATGTGCCTAGTGTCAACTGAAGAACACTCGCCTGTGCTATCGCACAAGTAATGTGATTGCCCCATGGGACCCTTGGTTGTTAATAATATTGACTCATCAATCTCCTTTGGGGAATCCTATGTGCATGTAGTCAAGAACATGTGCTTGATCCATGGCTTGGATAGCTACTCATGATCCTACACCACCCATCATCCATCATCTCACACAACCGAGAGCTCCACAAACCTTCATAGGTATCCTATGAAGAACACGAAGTGGATGTCGAACCTCAACTAGAGGTTGAATCATAGCCTAGAGATCTCCACATCAGGCCAGTGGCTATATATGTGATCCAATTAAACCTTGTACCTTCCAACAACACCTCCTTCATCACCTACACTTGCTCCACCCTAAGGATCTTACCTTGGGAGAGAAACTTTGGAAAGGCATGAGTGCATAATAGAGGGTAAACCTTCCACACCTTAGGCACTAGCACATCTTTAATCGGTATGCGTTTGTGAAGTCTAGTAGCCCCAACCAATTCCCAATCTCCCCTATGTGGTCCACCTCCCTACTGGCCTTATCGATAATCATCGGGCCATTAGTAGGAATATGAAAGAGGTCGATGAAGAAGGCCTCACTGAGGTCTAACACTATCATCACACTACGTACTCAAGTGACAAATTTCCTAACATCGTTGCTAAAGGAGTCAATGATGGTGATCATTTCAGCCACTAGGATACTCAGGCTAAGGGCCAAAAATAGGTCCATCAACCCAACATGCATGAGCTGAGCCATTAGTGCATCTAATGCTTTATGGCACAACCAATGTTGCACAGCTTCTACATTACCATACTTCATGATGAGGGTGGCCTATGTGCGGCCTATTGTGAACACCATCACCTTAGCTAAGATGACTACCATTGCAACAACACATAAAACAACATTAGGATCATGCAAATAAGGCAAACTGAAAAGCATACATGAGCATTTACATAAGCCAAAGCTTATATATGTATGTAGCACAAATAGGGTGTGAGATGGGGATGGCATTGCAAGCATCTTCTCGATGTTAATATCATCAACAACCCACTCCTCATCCAACCAACCATGGGTCCTACATTGCTCGTATGCCTTTGGGTATCAGGAAAGATAGGCCTCCAGATTAAGCCCCACCTACTCAATCACAGTTGCCTAAACATTCATGCTAGATGAGAACACTTCCAAGGCACTACAGGTCAAAGTTAGAGCATCCACCTCATTGTGCAAGCTGTACTCATCAACTAGTAGCAAAAAAACACTATGAGAACCATGAAAGTACTTACCCTTCGGCACAATAAATAGTTCCAAGTAGGTTCTAGAATAGGGTATGCACTTGTAGCGCAATAAAAAGGATGTTGCTCTTATTATAACAAGCAAACCCCATCATGCGCCATATCCTAGATAGTTGCCGAGCACTCCTAAAACCTTTGCCTAAATCACCTACCCCATCATCGTTACTAGTGAACTCATTTGAGATGAATTTCAAGATGCCCTAGTTAGCCTTGGGCAACAATATCTTGGTGATAGCACTAACAGCTTCTACTATCAAGTGTGACCACATGATCACACTAAATTTCTATGGTAGGTATTCTAGAAACTCACAAGCCCTTGACTAGGACCATATCACCTAATGGCCTACTCACATCTCTAGTGCAGGCGTGTTAGGGATAGGTTTGCTCATGCAACATAGGATGCCCACAAGCTTAACTATTATTATACTAGGCTTTAGCAACACCGTACAACCACCAAGGAACAAGCAAAACATTAGTATACAAACATAGATGCAAATTTTGACATTAAATTATTAAGATAAGTTAGTGAAATTAGCACAACACATACTAACAAAGAAAAAATCCTAATCTTGGCAATGCACTCTAGGGTCCCATGGGTATAGGACATCAACCAATTCATTTGACGTGCCTGGTATTCACTGAGGTCTAGCACAATCTCATAGGCTTAGTGCTACATTTTGTAGGTTTAGCATCAAACAAAGTTAACACAAAATTTTTGCAACATTTTTCCAACTCCAAACAACCTCTATGGAGAGCATAGTCCAAAAAACTACAAAATTTTTCTAACTCTAGACTACCTCAATGGAGAGCGTAGTAAGAAAAAAGGACAAAATTTTTCTAACTCTGGGACCATCTCGACTATGCTTTAAAATGTGGAGAGCATACTCCCAAAAAATGCACATTTTGGTAGACACATTTCAACAAACACTTAGCAAAGCAAATATTTTGTTAAACACTTAGTGGAAACAACACTTCTAAGATGTGGAGAGCATAGTTTTGGCTACGGTAGTGGAGAGCATAGTCTCTATGCACTGTCACCCCACTATCCTATGGTGTCGTCACACCGTCACCTTACCATGCATTAGGCCATTGTGTCCACATGCTTATCCTGCTTGCTGAGCCCTACCTTCTCTCTCTCCTTCATCACTGTCACCCTAAACCTCCAAAAAAATTTTAAGAAAATGCAAGGACAAACCCCTATCTTGCCCCCTGCCCCCACAACAAGCTATTTCCTAGCTACTACCAGAACACTGGTGTCCCCTGTAGTCACACTACAAAATGTGACTCATGGGAGCCCAAACCATAATGCCTACCCTCACGCCCTAAGCCCCAGCCCACAAACCCTATGCATGTGTGTCCCAAAACCCCCATAATGAAATCCTCCCTTACGACGACACCAAAGAAGAAAGAAAAAGAATGCAACAATAGCTGCAATGGTGCAAGGCCCCCAAAACCTTATATGTGGCCCCCTATGGCTACACTATGCCACACAGTGGCAACCATGGTCTCTACAGCCACATCACAAAATGCAATGCACTACCCTCCTTGATCTCGCACGTAGCAAAAATATACAAAACCCTCCCTACCATCACGCCCTTCCTACCATCACGATGTAGACTACATGGGCCTACAGTAGCCATTACCATGGCAAGGCATGCACAATGGCACATGGGACTACATTCCCAAACCCTTGTCAAAAATAGCAAAAAATGAATGAAAAATGAGTGAAAAGGGAAAAGCATAGTCGGTGTGCCTAGTTAACGTTGACGGCCTCCTCTCCTTCATGCATGCCTAGAGTAGGCAGCCCAGTGCTCTCTCCCCATCAATTATGTTTGCCAGTCCTGGGTGCAGGCATCCATTCCAATAATTCATTTTTCCCAACTACACTCTCAACTGGCAGTAGTGCAACAACAATGGAAAGACTACACTCTAGATGTCATGGTCAAAATAAAGAAAATAACAACTTACCCATGGTAAAAATATGCCTATATACCCTCCTGGGGTTATCTAATGATCCACCAACTTGGGACTATGCTCCACACTGAACACCTAGTGGAGAGCGTAGTTGGGCGAGAATGTAGTTGGGTAAGAGTGTAGCCAACTACACTTAGCTTAAAATTGTAATTATTTTCACTATCGTACAAATGCTTGAGTCAACTCCATCCTCCAAACATAATCAATCCTCCCCAAGATGGCATGTCTGACACATCCACGATCTACTAAGACCTAAAACTAGCATGCATATAGCCTACCAAGGCCTAAAATTGGCACAAACATGCTTACATCTCATAGCAACTTGCATGCATACTTAAGCAAACTTCATTGCATTATTTTTTCCATTTGTGCACAATGACTTTTTGAAACAGGTGCCGCTTGATGTTTTTTTGGTTGATTTTGCAAGAACATGACATGGCTATGTGTGAGTAGCTTCTCTCACCTCTAGTCCTCATGGGGCCTCAAGGTGACATTAAGTGATGCATTGACCCTCATTGCCTTGACCTTGAGCCTACAACCTACATCAAATACATAGCCTCCGTAGAAGCACCACTAGATTAGCCCAACCATCTAGTTAAGGCTCTTGATCTAAAGGTAGGGGACATCACAGAGGATCTCCTTGTTGAGATCCCTATGGCTAGACATAACGATGAGGAAAGAATACTAAAGCTAAGTTCCTTGCTAGAGCCCTAGCACACTCAAGAATTCACTAGATGCTTAATAATAACATCAAAGCCTTTGCATGGTCATATGAGGACATGCCAAGCCTAGATCCTTAGCTAGTCTAGCACAACATCATCCTTTACCCCTGCATTAAACTAGTGAAGTAGAAAGCATGCAAGGTTAGAACTAAGGTGGCATTGGTAGTTTGTGATGAGATCACCAAGCTTTACAAAGCTGGTTTTATCCAAGTTTTTGACTATGCAGACTAGGTCTCCAACATCATAGTTGTGCCTAAGAAAAATGGAAGTATATGCATTTGCATAAACTTCCAAGACCTAAATAAGGAAACCATCAAAGACAACTTCATGTTGCCCAGTATCGATTAATTGATTGATACCATGGCCAAACATGCCTTGTTGTCCTTCATGGATGGGTTCTCGAGCTACAACTAAATTAGGATCAACCTTGAACATCAACTCAACAGAACCTTCATGACCTCCTAGGGTATGTTTTGCTATACCATGATGTCTTTTAAACTCAAGAATGCAAGAACAATGTATCAATGGATAATCACATATATGTTTAGTGATTTCATGCTAAGTTTTCTCAATGACTATGTCAATGACATTGCAGTAAAGTTTGAAGTGGCCCACAACCATGTAAATGATCTAGACTTGGTGCTTAAACATTACCTGAAATACAAACTTAGGTTAAAGCCCAAGAAGTGTGTTTTTTTCATTAGAATGGGCCAAATGCTTGGCTTTGTAGTATCCAAAGCAAGAATATGCATAGATCCTGACAAGGTTAAGGCCATAACCAACTTAGCATTGTAAGCCAACCTTAAGGAGCTATGAGGGTTTCTAAGGTATACTACAATTCATATGCACATTTATTGCTTGGTTAATTAATAATTTACAACCAATCCAACATCTTCTCAAGAAAGGAGACCACTTTGAGTGGACAGCTCAATGTCAATAAACATTTGACAACCTTAAGCAAGAGCTGGCCCCACTACCTGTGGTTCACCCTCCGTAAGGAGATAAACATTTTTACATCTACCTTGTCACTTCTAACACATCCATTGCCTCTTTGCTTTGCCAAAAGTGAGATGATGGTGCAAAGGTCCCAGTTTACTACCTAAGCCATGCATTAGTAGCCCATGAGGTGAAATAAAATGATGTGGAAAAGAACTACCTTGCCCTAGTCTTCTCACTAAATAAGTAAAGGCATTACCTCTTCTGCAATTAAGTTAATATCATTTACAAAAACAATGTACTTCAATCCATAACAACAAATATCTACGAAAGTAGTCACACTGCATGGTGGAAAGCAATAACAATGGAGTTTGACCTACACTACATCATGCAAGCCTTCACAAAAGGTCAAGCTATAGCTACAAAACTTACGGCTTTGCCAGTTAACAATCAAGCCACTATAGACCCGAAATTTCTAGACAAGCACATTAGTAGCATTAGCCAAGTGCCTCACAACTATGAGGCACTCCTAATTTTGACAAAGCTTCAACTTTTCAAGGGGGTAGCACCACTACTATTATCATGTTTCCCTCTAGGAAGATCCAACCCTTCACATATCATTTCACATTTCCTTACACTAATAACATGGTAGAGTGCGAAGGTCTCCTCCAAGGTATTCTTGCAACATACAACCTAGGGATCCAACACATAATGATCCAAGGTGACTCAAAATTAGTGGTCAACTAGGTAATAAAGGTTTATGCCTACAAGGCATAACATTTATAGCCTTATTGTGACCTAGCACAACACCTACTTCAACACTTTGCAATTGCTGATGTCCAACATATTCCCTAAAATGAAAATGCCATTGCCGATGCACTAGCAACGTTAGCCCTTAGCATCATGCCTAGCATGTTTGATACATTGCCCAGGTTGATGGTGGATTACACTATGCCTATCATGTAAATGAGCAATGTTGCATCCATAGCCATAGTAAGCACAACCCATGCAAAGTTGTGGTATGATGACATGAAGGCATACCTTCTACAGGGTGAGCCTCCACAACATTTAACTACTGCCCAAAAGGACGTAGTGCACAAACATTCATCATAGTATGTCATTGTAGGTGATAACACATTATGTCACAGATCCTACAATGGCATACTGCTAACCTGCATAAGCAATAGTGAAGCGCAAATGATCATTAAGCAAGTCTACAGGGGACTATGTGGAGGTAGCACCTATTGAAATGGCCACAAAAATTAGATGGCTAAGCTATTATTGGCCTTACATAAAGTGTGATTGCATCTCAAAGGTCAAAATGTGCGACATTTATTAGCAGCATGGCAACTTAATGCACGTGCCACCAACTAGACTGCATACAATGTAAATCACGTTGTCGTTCCAACGTTGGGGCTTAGACATCATCAGATCCATAATGCCTAAGTCCTCTGTAGGGCATAGCTTCATAATAACTGTAATGGAGTATTTCACTAAATGGGTTGAAGCTATCCACCTTAGGAAGACAACATCGTAATAGGTTTGTAAATTCATGTTAGATAACATAGTGACCCATTTTAGCTTACCCATGATCATAGTAACAAATGATGAGCCACAGTTTAGTAGTGCCAAAACTAAAGCCTTTTGTGAGCACTTTCACATCAAGCATTCCTTTTCATTGCCATACTACCCTCATGTAAATGACCAAGCAAAAGCCATTAACAAGGTCATCATCAACTTTCTCAAGAAAATGCTAAGCACTAGCAAACGACGATAGCATGAGCAACTAGTCTATGCACTTTGGGCCTAACACATGACGCATCGAATAACAACATGTCAGAATAATGAGTTGAGAACCATCAACCCTGACTCAATAGAGGAGCACATATGCATGCTTGATTACGTTAAATGGTACCAAGAAAACCAATAGCAAAAGCACCATCACAACTGGCATCAATGCCCTATTAGGAAAGGGGACCTAGTCCTCAAGGCTGTTCATAAACTTGTGGATAATTTCTTGGCTAACTAGGAAGGGCCTTTCCTAGTCACTAAGGCCTACAACAACAAAGCATTCAAGCTTGCTGATCAAGATGAAAATGAGTTTGTCAATCCAATGAATCATTCGTACCTAAAGTTGTATTACATCTAACATATGGCATCACACATTAATCAAGCAGGATAATCATTCATCTACTATGATACTAAATTGGCACAACATGTCCGCTATGATGCTAAATTGGCATAGCTCATTCACTATGATGTTAAACAAGCACACACACACCATCTATCTACTATGACATTTAAATCACATTGCATTCATCCTTAGGACATGATGATAAATTGGGATAGCAGCCCGTCCACTACGATGCTAAAGTAGCATAGAATTCATTCGCTATGATGCTAAACTAGTAAACAATAGTCTGCTAGGACAATAAACTAGCATAGCATAGTCTACCATGACCTTAAATTGGGTTCACGGTCTGCTAGGACCTTAAACTAGCAAAGCCATGATCTACTAAGACCTTAAACTAGGTTCGTGGTTAGCCACTAAGAATTCTTTTCATCCTCCTGCAAGCAAGTGAGCAAGCATCACCCTTACCCCCCTCCCCCTCCTACATCACGTGAGAGAGCATGCTATAGTCCCAAAATGGAGCTCTTTCCACCTATATAGTCTTTGGAGCACTTGCAGCATCTTGGCCTCATAACATAGTTTCAACCATTCCCTTTGCCATGTGGCATTCACCCTGCATTTCATGCTAAACCTCATCCTATAAGTACCCTTGCCCTCAACATTTTTAGGGTGGACAAAAATCTGGGTTGGCAAAAAATTGAAGCATTGGCAAATTTGAGAGATGGCTCACTCTTGGCATTGGTAAACCCAAAGATCAGTTGAGAGAGAAGCAAGGCATATCAGCAAAGTTGTAGATCATTGTAGCTCTCCATAGTCCACCTGAACACCGCAACCCATGGTACATCATGGTAGCCAAATTGGTAGATGCAAACACCCTAGTGGAATGCTAGTCTTCATGGCTAGACACCCTTGAGACTATGACTACGCTGTCCACTGCACCTATTATACACCATGTACCTTCTAACCCCTTTTGGTGTTAACTACACTCAACCCCATTTAGGGTGGTGTTCTACTTCTCTCTCTTTCTCTTTGCACTTTTAGCATTTTATTTGCATTTTTCACTATTTCACTACATAACTGCACCTAAAACTACACTTGGGTGATGGTCTACGCATGTTGGCATCCTCGTTTTCACCGAAAAAACTTGCCTAGACTTGACCCCATCAACATCATTGACATCATTGACACTACTCGAACACTTAGCACCGTTTCACATTAGCATCGTAGCTAACCATGCTGCATCCCAGTTACATTTGGTAAGTTCCTATTCGACTAACAAGATCATTTAGGGCATCCCATCTCCATCTCTAGCAAGTCCTCACATAGATTTGGGGTTAGGCTATGCACCTATTGACCTCGGTGTTCTAATCGTCAACGTTTTTAGTCATTACAATTTTTGGTGCTAGAAGGAGAACCAAAACCATTTTCTTTTTTTAGAGTTCATTGGTGGTTGTCTTGCATGCCTCTGCATCATCGTTGCTGGCTTTGAGCTAATGTAGATCATAACACCCTTGTGGACCTACTGCATGCACAGTAGTAGCTAGATCTTAGGCTAGCATAGGTATTGTCTACTAACCAGTTGATGTGGATTGGACCCCATCATTGGTTTCCTTGGAACACTGCATAGCAACCCTAGAGCACACATTCATGCAGCTAGCCAAATCCTTGACGCTAGTAATGAGAGCATAGTTAGCTCTCAATGTAGAGAGCGTAGTTGGCCCTCAACATAGAGAGCATAGTTAGCTCTTAGCATAAATAGCGTAGTTAGCAAAGTTAGTCATTTTTGCAATTAACAACTTTTTTCCTACCCTCTTACAACTTGATCCACATTTATGAATTCTAAATAGCCTTAACATCAATCTTGAGCACACTCATTGTCTTGCCCATCCAACAAGAGACCAGGATTGACAACCCTAGGAATCCTATAATGGCAAAGCCAATGCAATCTCTTAGGCTATGTGGTCAAGACCCAAAGCACACCACACTAAGTGATGAACAATACAACTTCATTTGTGCAAAGATTCAAGTAGGGCTATGCGTAGCCCACTTAGACATGGAAGAAAAGCGAGGCTACAAATTGATTCATTGAGATGGACAAGAGTACATCCCCTTTTCACTTGACATCATCCAACTCATAGAGCCCTACCATTTGATGTTAGCCTAGCTTATCTGAACGAGTGACCAAGAAGTAGGAACAGACTATGAAGAACCCCTATAAGAAAAAGCAGTTGAGTTCAAAGCTCAGTTCAAGCATGAGGGCTCCTTCCATACCATCTTCGAACAAGCAACCTCTAGAATGGCTCTTCTGCAGTCCTATTCACTTGTTCTTTTTGAAATGGTCATAACACCAACATCGCCATCTAGGTCAACGTCCATTATAGCAATGCACCAGACACATCTTGATGCACTAGCTTCCTTTAGCTTACCCTTCATGGCATCATTGCCACTTGTCCAGCCATCACTACCCAATGCAACTACATCAACTCAACCACACTTGCACATAGGGCCCATCTCTAGGCCCCATGCAACTTAGGCACCCTACATCTTGCCTATCTCATCAATGCCCCTAGTGTCGACCCAACCCACATATGCATTGCATGCCTTGATCATTGTCCCTATAGCACAACCCATACATCAAGCCCATTTGGTGATTTTGCAACCTGCAACAAGGTCATGGACTACATAGTTAGTGCAACAATAAGTCACGCCACCAATGTAGTCGACTAGAACATCTCACAACTTAGACTCGGTATTCTAGATGATTCAAAGCCTCATAGAAGAGGTGAAGTAGATTAAGGTCATCTCCTCTGAAATTGTCAAAGTGTTGGACTTTTACTAGGATGACCCTATCAGTCCTGTGATCCACCGCTAACCCTCTTGACCAAGGTCCCACTACCTTAGTTCAGAAAATACAATGATGAGGAGGATCCCAACGCACATCTAGTTACATTTAGGTTGAAGTGTTTACAATTGCAAGCATGACCACATGTCATCATATGCATGTTTACTATGTCACTTATTGGCAAGGCATTAGACTGGTACCATGCATTGCCCAGAAGCTCTATCTCATCTTTGGAGGATCTTCTAAGGTAATTCATGACATGCTTCAAGTACAACTTAAAGCTAGAAACCACTCTGGACCAACTGATACAAATCAAGAAAGGCCACCTAGAGCCTATACAAAAATTCATTCAACGTTGGAGCACCTTGTTAAATGAAATACAAGAGCCAATAGCCAAAACACACCTCCTGGCCATCTTTAAGGGTGTAGTCAATGACTTCATAAAGTTAAAGCTATACTACATGGACCCGTAATCTCTAAGCCAAGCCTTTTCCTAGACCAAGAGCATATAGGATGTAGCCAAAGCCAGAAAAAACCTGGCCTACATGGCCTACAAAAACCTACATGCAAGGAAGGAAAAGGATAAGGGAAAGCAAAATTCAATGGACTATGGCTAAAGAGGCCAAAACAACCAACCTGAGGTCAATGGCTAGGCAACCTAGAGCCCTGGCTAACAACAAAGCTACCAAACCTAGCACTATGGCAACCAACTAGCCCACGTCACCAATGGTCATAGCGTAAGTTGCTCCAAGGCCTAACTTTGAGCACAAGGATCACTCCAAGTACACCCCACTACCATTAAAGCCTTCAAAACTATTGGACCAAATATTAAAGGTTGGACATATCTAGTATAAGCATATGTCTGAAGATGCTCACAAAATACATGATAGATATTGTGAGCTCCTAAGGAATCCTGTGTCAATAGCACCGAATGAGCCCCTAGTCCCAAAACATTTTAGGCTAGATTGGTTCTACCACTACCACCAGCTACCTAATCACAACCCTAATTTTTGCATAGCCTTACAAGATGATCTCCAAAGAATGATTGACAAAGGTGAGTTGGTACTTGACACTGCTAACCTAGTTAAACCTTAGAACCAATATATGAGGGTGTACAAGGACCCTCTAAATGCAAACAATGCCAACTATGTCATAAATGCTATCAGTGTTAATGACAACCTAGAACTAGTGCAGTAGCCATTCATGGTCCCTATGCCCCCTAGTAGCATGACGGTCTTCTCAGCCCCCATGGGTTCGAGGCCTCCTTTTGTTGTTAGAGTGCCACCTCAAGCACCTACAATGCCCTTCATGATTAGGGTTTCATAGCATGTCAGAAAAACAATTATTTAGCCATCCTTTGTCATTAAGATACTATAACATGCTAGCTCCTCGCCTACCCAAGGACTAGTAATGGACAATGCATCAATCCTTTCTTGTCCAAGAGCTAACTCCATTGGCAACATGGG
Source organism: Gnetum montanum (assembly GCA_015680685.1). Taxonomy (NCBI): domain Eukaryota; kingdom Viridiplantae; phylum Streptophyta; class Gnetopsida; order Gnetales; family Gnetaceae; genus Gnetum; species Gnetum montanum. Next base: position 99,891 of record MNCI01036682.1, on the reverse strand, counting down.
TAGATTTCCTAGGTGGAAACACAGGAGGCCCAATGAGTGTCTCATAGAAAAAATGGTTAGGCAATGTTGAGACCAAGGAATGCTAGGTCCACCAAAGCTGGTACCCATATTTGCAGTCCCCATGGTCAAGGCAACTAAATAGGCCATGACTAGTAAATCACAACCAAGCACTGAGGCCCTTGCATAGGCCAAGCTGACTAAGCCTAAGTCGCCTCTACGAGAGATCCGTGTCTTAGGGCATATGGAAGAAGTCAAGGCCAATAAAAACATGGCTAATGGCAAAGACTTTGTAGATGCATTAGCCCAAGTTAAGCAAGTGCTAAAACAAAAGAACACAATGTTGAGCCTGTATGACCTATTCATGACCTCATCTACCCACCATGAAGCACTAGTGTAGATGTTGACCTCCATTCCTATCATGAAGGACATCCCTACAAATGAGAACTCCATCCACGTAGTAATGTTGCCCCTTGCACCATAGGAATCGAGTTCCACATCCCTAGCATTTCATGATGAAGCAATTAAGGTCAACCCTGAGAAGGGTAAGGTCATAACAGCTCCCATGTTCATCACCATACATGTTGGACAATGCAAGATTCAGAGAGTGCATGTTGACGATGGGGCAGCAACAATGTTATCCCATACACTATCATCGATAAGTTAGGCCTCATGGACCAAATCAAGCCAACAAAAACCATGTGCCTAAAATCCTTCAATGAGTTAGATGTCATCATTAGAGGCACTGTAACCATAGCCTTTATGGCAAGGGAACAATTCCCAACCACTACTGAATTTATCATCATGGAGGGAATGCCAAGCTTTAACTTAATTTTAGGCAGGCTATGGCTGGCCCAATTATGAGCCATTTCCTTTCCAATCCAATAGGAAATCCACCTTTCATACAAAAGTGGTGAAGTTATCATCCATGGTGATAATGCTACCCTTTGGCTATCAACAACATCGATATAGAGTAAGAGTTACAGGTGGAGTTCCTTGATGATGCATCCATAGAAAAGGACAATAGTGAAACACATGAGGCTAATGTACTTGAAAAGATAAAAGAAGCCAACGACCTACTGAAGGATGCCATTTGGGAAAAATTTCCTTTCAATGTAGCAAGCGAGGATCAAGGAGACTACTGAATAGTGCAATCTAGGCCCTACACGCCCCCTAACCCACACTAGATTAGGAAGCAACTATGCAACTAAGGTACCCCCCCCCCCCCCCCCCCCTTAGCCTGAAACATACTAGGTGCCTACCTGTCCTTTACTTTTACACTCCATGTGTTTTACCTTTTACTTATATTGCATTTTTTTACACATTTACATTTAGCTTGATTACTTAGAGTATGCATCATTTCACTTTGTTTATGCATTTATTTGCTTTGTTATTGCTTTGTTTACACATTCATCCACTTAGTTTATGCACTCACTTGGTTAGTTCATACTTTCCTACTTATTAAAAAAAACATCAAAATGCACAAAAATCATAAAATCCAAAATCACGAAAAGAGAGATAGCAATACGTAGCCTGCCATGGCCCTAAACTAGCAACATTGTGGCCTAGAATGGCCTTAAACTATCATTGCACCCCAAGATGACCCTAAACTAGCAGCTTCAGCCCACCATGGCCTTAAAACTAGCAACGTTGTGACCCAAAATGGCCTTAAACTATCACCCTTGATCCCTATTGTTGTAGCCTAGAATGGCCTAAAACTATCTTCACGGCCCATCATGGCTTTAAATTGGTAACATTGCAACCTAGGATGGCCCTAAACTAGTAATCTGCAGTCCAAAATGACCTAAAACTATCACTTTTAATTTTGTCCCTACGGCCCCAAATGGCCTTAAACTAGCAACACACGCTGGCCGAAATGGCCTAAAACTACCACTATCACCTAGGCCCAAAATGATCCTAAACTATCGCCATGGCCTAGAATAGCCTTAAACTAGTAATGCCTAGCCCGAAATGGCCTTAAACTATTACTATGGCCCAAAATGGCCTTAAACTAAAAGCCTTGGCCCACTATGGCCTTAAAACTAGCAACGTGTAACACAAAATAGCCAAAAACTAGCATCAGCCCTCCCGTTATGGCCTTAAACTAGCATGGGACCGGTAATGGCCTAGTAACACTATCATTGCATAATCCTAAGTTAGCACATTAATTCATCATATTACATTATAACATAGTAAATGATTGTAAAAAAAGGTTTGCACATCACACATAACAAATAACAAATAATCATTCATCAAATGTAATGTGCATAGTATGAATAACATCAAAGACAAAAACATGGCAAAAAAAGCCTAATGGGGGGTACATCTGGTCATGCTCAACTAGTGGCACTAGGTGGGGGTCAAATTTCTTCTTTCTCCATTGCATTGTTGGGGCTTGCAACATCACTTGGTACCTACCACCATAATCATAGCAAATACACACAATCAGTAAGCAAACATGTACTATACAAGCTAAGTAAAAGCACAAAAACCATAAAAAACTAACCTGAGAAGGTCCCACATTAGTGAGTTCTAGAGGTAACTTTCCTAGGCCAACCTCCAAGTGCTAGAGGATTTCGGCTTTAGAAAGTTATGTCTAGTCCTCCTGGCCAAAGTCAACACCCTCAAGGGTCTTGCCTTTATCCACATCGATCCATGTGGGCAAATCCATCGACAATGTAGTAGAAGAGGCCTCTTCAGAATGGATGATGATCTCCCTTACAGGAGAGTCACTCATGACTGCACGCTATGTGAGCAAGTCATATGCCTACTTCCCATTGATTTCCTCAAGAAACATTTTTAGGTGGCAATGTTCGATAAACTCCCCCTTATACCATCATAGGTACATGTCACACTCTTGCTTGTACTGATGCTTGTGGTTCTTCTACTTTTTTCCCTACCGATAGATCTTTGTGTTGTAGTTCTTCCAATCTTGGCTCTTTTCGATGAGCAAGTCTATTTGAAGTTGCTACTCTATTAGCTCCCACAATATCTTGTTCTTACCTCTAAGAGCTATCCAATATTTGGCATACTCAATCTTAGAGGTCTACCAAGTGCCATCTCCCTATGACTTAGCCACTATGAAGTTGTATCTAGATTCAAGATCTTTGATCTTCACATCCTGGCTGGTCACCCTCTCCTTAAGTTCATGCACGCATTTCCACAAGTGATAATTCGAGCACTTGTAGACCCACAACTCCTTTGCAGAGGAAATTGTACACTTTTTCAATACCTCATACATGTTACAAGGCACCTAATCAACTTTACGAGGAAGGTCAAGCAGGACATCCACCTTGGTCACCTTGCTTGGATCCCACTACAAATTAGGACCTATAGGTATTACACACATATTAGCACCCAAGCATTTGAGCAAGATAGCATAAAACAAAAACATTGCACACATACTAAGCTTCGAGTCTACTTGCTACATGTGGATCACCATGTCCTCAACGACATCTTCCATGAAGGAAAATTTATCTGGCATATCTACCCATGGCTCTATGCAATCGGTAGATGTGGGACCACTGGTGGGAATATTTGATGCTATAACATAAAGATACAATTAGCATATGCAATAACAATTAAAGATACTAGAGTAAAGAAGGGATGATAGATGGCAATACAAGTCGATTACCTAGCAAGCCCTCAGGCATGAGTGCAAGGGGTTCACCCAACTATGTACCATCAAATAAGCTATCAAAATTATCCCCATCAGTATGGAGTAATCTCTCTTCCTCCAAGTGCTAAAGGACCTCCACTGCCTCATGAGGATCATCTCCCTAGGCATCCTCCTCCTTAGCTTGAGAAGGCACCTCATCCACTGCTACCTCGGTCACTACTCTGGCAGCCTACTCTTCTTTTTCTATGATTAACACATATAGCACATTAGTATGCATAGCACATTATTAACTAATTAACAATATAGCATAGCAAAAAAACATAAAAATAAAAAATAAAAAATACATGCATAAATGCAACTAAGACATCTTAGAAACTACACATACTTGCAACATCTACATGCAAGCTTTGAAGCTTGATGCAAATCATTTTGCTGCTTAGCTTCCTAATCTCAAGGTTAGCTTCCTCTTGAGGATAAGGCCTCTTAATCTTGGCCTTGGATGGTCCCACTATCTCTGCTATATAACGATCTATCTTTCTTATGTCCCCAATGCCAATTGGAGGACCCTCTCTTGCACTATCGCATGAGTAATGCAAGTGCCCCATGGGACCCTTGGTTGTTACTGATAATGACTCATTGATCTCCTCTAGAGGGTCCTACATGCATGTGGTTGAGAACATATGCTTGATCCATGGCTTGGACAATTTCCCATAGTCCTGAATCATCCATAGTCCATCATCTTGGACAACTAAGAGCTCCACAAACCTTCGTAGGTATCTTGCAAAGAATGCAAAATGGACATGGAACCTTGCCTAAAGATTGAATCATAGCCTAGAAATTTTTGCATGTAGAATGGTAGCTATGTATGATGCTTAGTTGAACCTCATGACCTTTAGCAACACCTCCTTCATTACCTATGCTTGTTCCACCCCAAGGATCTTTCCTTGGGAGAGTAGCTTTGAAAAGGTATGAGCACGAAATAGAGGGTAGAGCTCCTGCACCTCAAGCACTAGCACATCTTTGATAGGGATTCCCTTGTGAGATCAAGCAACCCCTAGCCAATCCTCAATCTCCCTTGTATGGTCTACCTCCCTATTAGCCTTATTAACAATTGTCATGCCATCAATGGGAATGTCCAAGGGGTCAACAAAGAAGGCCTTGCTAAGGTCCAACAATACTATCATGTTGCACACACAGGTGATAAACTGCTTAACATCACTACTGAAGAAGTTGATGATGGTGACCATTTCAGCCATCAAGATACTTGAGCTAAGGGCTAAAATAGGTCCATCAACCCAACATGTGTAAGTCGATCCATTAGTGCATTTGGTGCTTTGTGGCACAGCCAGTGTTGCGCATCCTCTACATTGCCATATTTCATGATGAGGGTGGCCTCTATGCAACTCGTGATGATCATTGCCACCTTACCTAAAGCAACCACCATTGTAACACAATGAAAATCAATGTTATCATCATGCAAACAAGACAAACTAAAAGGCATACACAAGTAACCACATGAGCCAAAACATGAATACCTATGTGGCACAAACAGGGTGTGAGACAAGAGTGGTGCTGCAAGCATCTCCTTGGTGTTAATCTTACCAATAGTCCACTCCTCATCCAACCACTCATGGGTCTTGCACCGATTGTATGCCTTCGGGTATCAGGTGGGGTAGGCCTCCAAATCATGATCCACATGCTCAATCACAGCTGCTCAAACATTTGTGCATAATAAGAACACCTCCAGGGTAGTGCAGGTCAAGGCTAAAGCATCTGCTTCATCATGCAGGCCCTCCTAATCAACTCTAAACCTAACATTAATGATGAGCCATTAGCAATTTAACATGAGCTAGTAGCAAAAAACATTGCAAGAACTGTAAAAGCACTTAGCCTCCAATGTAGTATACAGTTCCAAGTGGGTTCTAGAATAGGGTACGCATTCGCAACATGATAAAAAGGGTGTTGCTCTTATTATAACAAGCAAACCCTATCATGCATCATATCTTGGATAGTTGGGGAAAGCTCCTAGGACCTCTACCTAAACCACCTACCCCATCAACGCTAGCAATGAACTCATTTAAGATGAATTTTAGGATGCCCTAGTTAGCCCCAAGTAGCAATGTCTCAGTGATAGCACTAGAAACCTCCACTACCAAGTTGACCACATGATTACACTAAATTGCTGTAGTAGGTATTTTAGGTACTCATTAGTTCCTAGTTGGAACCACACCACCGAATGGCCCACTCATATATCTAGTGCAAGTGTGTTAGGGACAAGTTCGCTCATGCAACATAGAATGCCCACAAGCTTAACTACTATCAAAACAAGTTTTAGCATCACCTTACAACCATCAAGCAACAAGCAAAGTGTTAGTATACATACATAGATGCAAATTTTGGCATGAAATCACTAAGATAAAATAGTGAAACTAGCAAAATACAACATAGACTAACAAAAATTTCCAATTTTGGCAATACACTATGGGGCCCCATGAGTATATGATGTCAACTAATTCATTTGATGTACCTGATACTCATTGGGGTACAACACATTTTTATAGGCTTAGTACTACTGTTTGTGGGTTTAGCATCAATCATAGTTAACACAAAATTTTGATGACATTTTTCTAACTTTGGACTGCCTCCATGGATAGCGTAGTCCAAAAACTACAAAATTTTTTTCTAACTCTAGACTAGTTCAATGGAGGGTGTAGCCTAGAAAAGAACCAAAATTTTGACTAACTCTAGGACTACCCTCACTATGCTTTAAAACATGGAGAGCGTAGTCCTAAAAAATGTACTTTTTGGTAGACACATTTCAACAAACCCTTAGCAAACTACCCTTCCTCTCAACCCTTAGAGTTTAAAGAGAATAATTCCATCCTAAGGCATGGAGAGTGTAGGCTTCCCATGGTGCCTCACCAAGGCCCCATCACTATGGTTGGTCATGGCCCCCCACAAGAACCAAAAAGAAAGGAAACAAATGTGAACGCTTTGCCACTAGCTACAACCATGGCCATAGCCCCTATGGCCACCCCACGAGGTGTGGCCCATGGCTAGCCCTAACCTCCAAAATGACATCAATCATGGCCTCACCATAGTGCATAGCATGTAGACCCCCACATCCCCTAGGGGCACTCCATGGTGTTCAAAGCATGGGTCCCAAAAACCATGTGCAAACCTAACCCCCCCTACATGCGCCAAGACCCTATGCATGCACCTAAACCCTATGGCCCCAGAACCTTACATGTAACCTCAATTCACCTATGCCCAAGCCCACTTGAAACCCTAGTTCCTGTGGCCCTAAGCCTTGTGCCACGTGTAGAGGAATAAAATTAAAACAACATCCAATGCCCACGACTTTCAAAGCTCGCGCAGCCTCCAAGCTCTATGAAGCCTGAAACTTGCACAATTGTAGAACCCCATGTGTGCTAAAACCCTATGCATGTAGCTCATGCATGATCCCAAACCTTATGACTACATCATAACAGAAAGAAAAATGTGTAGCAAAACACTTCCTTCCAAATCCCACGCATAGCAAAACAAAACCCTCCCTACAAAGCCAAAGTGTAGATTGCACGCAACTATTGCAGCTACTACCATGGTAGGGCATGTGTGGCAGTGCATGGGACTATGCTCCCTGAAACCCTCAAAACCCTCGCTAAGGACAATAAAAATGAAAAAAATGAAAATGAGCAAGAAGGAAAGAGCGTAGTTGATGTACCTAGATAACACTGACGACCTCCTCTCCTCCACGCGTGCCTATGGTAGACAACCCAGTGCTCTCTCTTCCTCAACAACGTTCATCATTCTTGGGTGTAGGCATCCACTTTGACATGTCATCTTTGACCTGACTATGCTCTCCATTGGCAGCAGCGTAATAGCAATGGCAAGATTATGCTCCCAACATCGTGATGAAAAGCAAGAAAATGACAACTTACCCTAGTAAAACTATACCTATATACCCTCTCAAGGTCATTTAATGACCCACCAACCTAGAACTATGCTCCACACCGAACACCCAGTGGAGAGCATAGTTGGATAAGAGCATAATCAACCATGCTTAGCCCGAAATTACGATTCTTTGTTGCTTGACAAATACACAAGTTAATTCCACTCTTGGAGATGGTCAACCCTCCTCAAAATGACACATTTGACATGTCCACAGTTAACTAAGAACTAAAATTGACATGCATACAACCTACCAAGGCATAAAACCAGCATAAGCATGTTAATCTTCCATAGCATAGCACCCTACATGCATACTTAGGAAAATTTCATTAGATTGCTTTTCCCATTTTATGCATATTAACTTTGTTAAAATAGATGCCACTTAACATTTTGCTAGGGTTTTTTTTTTTAAGAACTTGACATGGCTATGCACGAGCTTTGGGCCACATGAGGCCTCATGAAAATATTAAGCGATGCATTGACCTTCATTACCTAAACCTTGAGCCTACTATACATTCGTCTACTATGATGTTAAACTAGCACAGCATTTGTCCACTATGATGTTAAACTGGCACAACATTCATTCGCTGTGACAATAAACTAACATAACATTTATCTTCTATGATGTTAAACTAGCATAACATTCATCTGCTACGATGTTAAACTAGCAAACCATTCATCCACTATGATGCTAAACTAGCACAGAGGTCTACTATGATACTAAATTAGCACAGCATTCATCTGCTATGATGCTAAATGGCACAGCTTCTCCACTATGATGTTAAACTAGCATACATCAGTCCACTATGACTATAAACTAGCATACACACAACACTTGTTTTCTATGATGCTAAACTAGCACAACATTCATCTACTATGATACTAAATTGGCATAGCTTATCTACTACAATGTTAAACTAGCACACAATGGTCCACTACGACTATAAACTAGCATAGCATAGTCTACCAAGACCTTAAACTAGGTTCACAATCTGCTAGGACCTTAAACTAGTAAAGCCATGGTCTACCAAGACTTAAACTAGGTTCAGGAGTAGCCACCAATATATTCTTTCATCCTCCTATAAGTGAGCAAACAAGCATCACCCTTGCCCCCCTTCTACACCATGCGGGCAAGCATGCTATAGTCCCAAAATGGAGCACCTACAATAGGTGTAGCCTTTGGAGCACTTGCAACATCTTCGCCCCTTGCAAGTTTATTAGCATTTATGTCTTGTGTGATTTTTCTTGTCTTCTTTGAGTTATGTTTGTAGGATGAAGCCCCATGTGCTCATGCAAAGGCACATTTCATCACAGTAGCAAGGCACCACATTGCTTCAATATGCGTGATTAGACTAGCTAAGCCTCTCAATAGTGCATATCCCTATTATCCCGTTATAGCCTACTCACATTCCACTTCTACTTCCTAATACCCTCTCATGCCCCACATAGCAAAGATTGAATGCCTTTTGATGTTCACGTGTTGTGATCACATGGCATCCTCTTCATGTCAAATCATAAAACCCAAGGTGGATGTAACATAAGTTGTCCTATGGGAAGCCTTTGTTGGTTAGTCAAAGCCCAGGTGGATGTAACACAAGTTATCCCAGGGAGAAAACACCTATCGTACAAACGTGATGTAGTTTCACAAACACCAAAGCAAAGCCCATCCAATGACATGCAATCCACTTAATGAAAAGCACCTCGCAACAAGCATTTAGCAACATGTAGAGCCTAAAGTACGCTCACCCCATAAAAAAAGAGAAAAGAAACAAAAAAAAAAGCAAAAGGAATAGAGCAAGTCCCCAAGCAACCCAACAATACTACAATTTTGTAACTAGTCTAGCCTTGAATCCATATTAACTCTCTCATGAGCACTTTGACAAGAGGTCAACATTTTCAAGGGTAAGCCGCTTTGGTACCATGGTTACCATCAAGCTCTGGCATCATAATACCTCATTTACACCTTATCTTCCCTTTTATCTATGATGCATCACCTACACCTTTTACTCCAACCTCTCACCTACCATCTCACATGCCCTATCCACAACACTCTTAAGCATGATGCAGCAACATCCGACCATGCATGGAGGAACAATGTTGGTGCCAAGCATGTTGTGGTGTTTTGTTATTCTTTGTTGATGTCTCTCAGGCCACTCCTATAGATGTCAACAAAAAGGGGCCAATGAAACACCACTAAATCTAGACTACAACCTCTTGACTACAAATTTGGCTGTGTTGGAACTATGCTCTCCCCTAGTTGGGAGCATAGTTAGCCTTTAGTGGAGAGCATAGTCAAAACAAAGGCCAATTTTGCAATTCTCTCATAGTGTCAACAAGAGGCCAATTCTTGCAAAAATTTTTCTAAATGTTAGAATTACGCTCTACACTGCCCCAGAGTGTAGTTAGCCTCCAATGTAAAGCATAGTTAGCATGAAGCCCAATTTTATAATTTTTTCTAAGTGTCAGCACAAAGCCAGTTATTGCAATTTTTTCTAAGTGCTAAGACTATGCTCTCCACTATCCTAGAGCATAGTTAGCTTAGTGGAGAGTGTAGTCAGCTCAAAAGATGATTTTTGCAATTTTGTCTAAGTGTTGGGACTACACTCTCCACTGCCCCAAAGCATAGTCAGCCTCTTGTGAAGAGTGTAGTTAGTATGAAGGCCTAGTTTTCATAGATTTCTCTAAGTGCTGAGACTACACTCGTCCCTAGTTAGGAGTGTAGTTGGCACATGGCCAACTATTTTTGCAAATTTTTTCTAACTATGGAACTACACTCTCCCCCAACATAGAGCGTAGTCAAGCGTAGGTAACCAAAACAGTCTCCAACAGCCTCCACAATGCAGCATCGGCACTCAACTTAGCTCCAAATCACCTTTGGTAAGTGTAGTTAGCAAAATGCCTCTTTTTGTCCCCTCTTTTGTCCCCAAAATTGTAAGTATGCTCGACCCCATGCAAGACAGTTGAAAGTGTAGTCTGAGAGTGTAGTCTCTAAAATTACATTTTTTAGGTACCTGTCTTGGCACATACACATGCAGTTGGTAGCATAGTTATAGTCTCACAGTCTCATAGAGTTCAAAAAATCATAGCAAAGCACAACACCACCAACCGTAGTAGAAAGCATAGTTGGATGACGGCATAGTTCCAACTGTCCCCTTTGCCACATGGCATTCACCCCACATTTCACGCTAAACCTAACCCTATAAATACCCTTGCCCTCAATGTTTTCAAGGTGGGAAAAAATATGGGTTAGCAAAAAATTGAAGCATTGGTAAATTTGAGAGACAACTCACTCTTGGCATTGGCAAATCCAAAGAGCACTCAAGAGAGAACCAAGGCATATCAGTAAAGTTGCAGATCATCGCAACCCACCAAAGTCCACCTAAACACAGCAACCCATGGTACATTGTAGCAACCAACCAAGAAGATGCAAACACCCCAATGGAACACTAGTCTTCATGGCTAGACACCCCTGAGACTGTGACTACACTGTCCACTACACCTGTTGTACACCATGTACCTTCTAACCCCTTTTGGTATTAACTACGCTCAATCCCATTCAAGGCGGTGTTCTGCTTCTCTCTCTTTCTCTTTGCACTTTTAGCATTTTATTTGCATTTTTCATTATTTCACTACATAGCCACACCTAAAATTATGCTTGGGTAGTAGTCTCTACATGTTGGCATCCTTATTTTCACCAAAAAAACTTGACTACGCTCAACCCCATCAACACCATTAACACAGCTGACACCATCAAACACTTAGCACTGTTTTGCATCAACATCGTAGCTAACCATGTTGCACCTCGGTTACATCTAGTAAGTCCCTATTTTATTGACAAGACTATTCAGGGCACCCCATCTTTATCTCTTGTAGGCCCTCACACAGATTTGAGGTTACCCATCAACCTCGGTGTTCCAGTCGTCGATGTTTTCAATCATTACAAATATATCTTTCTAGTCCCATAACTAGTGCTTGTAGCTTGTGATTTTGTCTAAGGGGTGTGCTTTCAATTCCCATCATTTTTTTTGAATTTTTAAACTTTTATGGATTCTTGGATGGGAACCACGTCATGCAAAGACACTAACTTCCTATTATTGATCAACGGCAGAATGGTAAGAAACCCATGAAAACACGTATGTACTTAAGAGAGTAGAAAAGTAAAAAGAGCATCGAGTCCCCTTAAAGTCATACCTTTTTCAATCCCTTTAATCTTTCCCAAGTTTGAAAACTATCGAGGTCACAAGTTTGTTAAAGTTTTGTTAAGGAAAGGAACCTCATATTTCCAAAACTAGGAACACCATAGAATTTTGCAGATGGGTGGATGACATGGATTCACTACTTGTTCCAATGAGTATATCCTATGTCCAACCATACAAATCACTAGCATTCACTCAGCAATTCAGTCGAGTTCTAAAGACTTTAGGTTTCTACGTACACTAGTTCTAGGAGGTGAAACTAATCATTGTAATCGTTGTCTTGCCATTTCCACTTGTGAAGTGCAAATGTATGGTTAAGTGTAATTGAGGCATATGATTTTTATCATTTTATCTTTTATGTTTTAAGTCATCTAAGAATAAGAATAAAGTAATTTAATATTTAACTAATCTAATAACTAGCTGATATTTAACTAATCCTAACATAAGCATATGTTCCCACTTACTATACACATCCTAAACACGTATAGCACTCCTAGGTTACCAAACATTGAGTGTTACTAGGATTACCAAGTGTTATACATATGCTCAAATTGGTCATACTTATGTGTGCTATTTAATTAATTACTTTAAAAAATTATAGTAAAGTGCAAGAGTATTAAATGCTTAAAGAAACAATTAATGTATTTCAAGTGTTGTAAGGTTTTATTAGAAAAGCTCATCTTTATTTTCATGCACACTAAAGTGCTTAGGTATAGTAGTGCTTAAATAAAGATCCATACACTCTTTGACTTCTACTACGAGCACTCAAAAAATATTCTAACTCTCAAATGGAAAAAACTACAAGTGCTTCGTGACAATTATCAAAATATTTCCATAAATGTGATGGCTAGGTGTACATTTATAAGCAAAAATAGGGGGCCTTGTCGATGGGTACACATCAACAAGATCCCGTTGACAAAGTCATGCTGATGACATCCCATTGACGTGGCCCAACAACTAAGTCATCATTAGGTAAAGTCTACCAATTCTAGAAAAATAAACAAGATGATGCCACAATCAAAATTGAGGGAATCACAGTGCCCTATTTAGTTGAAGCAATCACAAAGGTACTAAATCTTTCAAATGTTGGAGCAAATGTCACACATATATCCACAAGATCCAACATAGATGCAAAGAGGTTGTGGCTACAAAGGGCTTATGGCAACGTAGATAAAGAATATAGTGAATTGTTTGCTGAAGAGAAGATATATTTTAAGATTGGGACTTACCATATTTTCCCCACCAAAAGATTAAATAGGATTCCTACCTATGCAGCATGAGGAAGCATCATCCTTATGGGGAAATTCTAGGCAAACATGACTCACTTATTGTTTCTAGAAATCCAAAGAAGATTTGAAGAGAAGAATGCAAGGAAACTCAATTCATCATTTTCTTGCCTCATTAGAAGGCTGTGTAAGCAAGTAGGAATTCTAGACTACACAAATGACGTCCTACACCAGGCCTAGAATGCATCCTACATTGAGATGTCAAAGATAGTGCCTTCTGAGAAAGGTCAATTAGAGAAGCCAATAGGCACTAAGGAAGTTACAGGATCCACATCAACAAGAAGCATCCTAGCCATGGAACATGAGTAAGAAGGACCTAGTGGGTCAATGCCAACTAGTGATAAACCCAGATCAAGTGCTCCACCAACACAACAAGACTATAAATCTTTTATGAGCCATCTACAATAAATAGCAAAAATCATTAGTTGGAGAAATATAGAAGTCTCAAGTATGTACCAAGTTAGGGATAATCCCATAAGGCCTACAGTATCAACAAGACTTACTAGTAATCAAATATCATTACAAGTAGGAGAAGATGAGGACTAGGCATAGCAAATATCAAGGAATGTTGCATCAATCCAAGTTATGCTAGAGATCGAAGAAGGAGCCATAGTTGTGGTCATGCAACGTTAGAATGCAATAGGAGCAGCTGAAGTTATCACTGATCATATAAAGGAATCCTTTAATGTTCTTGTTGTGTCACTAGCAAAAATGACTAGAACCAAAGATGTTGAAACAATAGCTAGAAACTCTATGGTCCCATAAGAGCACAAAGACATCCTATATCAACCACTGTAGACACAACAAGTGATGTAAAACTTATTTAATATCCCTAGCAATACCACTATAGTGCAATTAGAGCTTATTTCAACAAAGGGCAAGCTAGTAATGGCCAAAACTAGAGTTGAACATGCAAAGAATGAGGTGTGGAGATTACATGCTAAATTAGCAACATTAAGAGCAGAAAAAAGAAACCCTGCACAATACATAGTGGTAGACTAGCTAGACAAATTCAGAACTGAATAAGTGTTCCAATTAATAGCTAGAAATACCCAAGTGAAGATGGAAAAGGAAAAAGCAATGTGAAACACCTTAGTGGTTCAAGCACAAGCGTGTGCACATGTCAAAGCCCTAACTTCCCTAGAGGAAGAAAATAAGAAAATTGTTGTAGAGAACATAAGGTTGATTGATAGCGAGAAACAAAAGAATGTCCTTGAAGAGAGTATCCATCAGCTTAGAGAGTAATTTGCAAGAGTTAACTAGGATGTGCAAAAATCTTCTAGGGATAATAGAACCTTATCAATGGAAGAAGTTTACACAATTTGCTAGAAATCAGCTATTGAGATTAGTGCATGGCAAAACGAGGCCAAAAATCATGAAAGGCTATAAGAGCATTTCAAAGACCAAACACAGACACCTAATTGGTAGCTAATCTTGGATGGTCTTGCCCATGTCCATCAAGTTGAAGTAAATAATAGGGACTTGCATATTAAAGACCTCATAGAATACATGGGATTGACAAATATCTGATATGCTAATCTAGCCATGCTCACACTAGGTTAACCCAAAAATGAACTAGAGCAACAAGTGGTTGCAGTTTATGCACTATATGAGAGAAAGTTTGCAAATAGGTCAGGACACCCAATAAAAGTTGCACATTGCAAACTATAAACTTTAAGTAGTCAAGGCTAGCTACCAAGATTAGAAGGATGTTATAGCAAATCTAGCTTGTAGAATGATAGAGTACCAAGAACTGAGAAAAGTCACGAGAGCATTTGAGGAAGAATGACAGTAGTTAGTAGAATAGTATATGAAGGCAAATAAGATGTTTCTACAACTATCTTGCCCATGGGAAACACCAACTCTAGCAAACATGATCGAATTTTCCTAGATGGTACATGATCCCAGGTTAGAAGAAGATAAGCTTTGGGCATTGCTTAATTGCTATCAATTTTAAAAGCCCAATGATAAAGGAAAGAACCCAATGGAATAACCACCGCCACTAGGAACATAAGGCTACATCGAATTCTAAAGTTTTGTTTTGTTTTGTCTAGTTTTGTTATCATGTGTATTCATCATGTAATGCATGATAATTTTGTAAACATCACTCTAATCATAATGCAGCATTCATAGTAGAGTTAGTCATGTAAATAAATCATAATATTCAAGTCTATATACAACCCCACAAATTTGGTAAGGGATTCTATCCTCCTTTTATTTTAACTCAAGGATGAGTTTCCAGTTAGTCATGGTTGTATGATAAAATCATATAAAGTTGATAATACGATATCATAACTCTGCTTACATCATCATAGATACAATATAGTGGGTCCTAGTCTTCATTATAAATACCAATCCACCATCACATTAAACAAAGAACTTTGGTTGAACATTTAGACAAATTCTTGCAGTTTGTTTTCTTGATTTACACTTAGCAATATAGTGAATGCTCACAATGTGGTGTTAAGAAATTGTATGGAATCTTTGTTCGAGTGAATTATTCTTGGCTATAGTTTATGGCTGGAAATAAAGATGGAGATTGTTTTCACCATTGCTACATTCTACTTAGTTTACTTTACTCTTACTTAGTTCATTTTTCTTACTTAGTTTAATTTTTACCTTTTAATATGTTTACTTTGATTAAGTTATTTATAATTTATAAGTACTTTACTTTTCCACTATTTCTTAATACAACAGTATAAGTATGGTTGGTTTTGAATATATAGTGTAATCATTCGGTAATCCCAATAGTGTTATTTCTTGGTTTTCCTAGTAGCGTAACATTTGGTAATCCCAATAAGGGTTACATAAGCCTAAGACGTGAACGGTAAACCTAGAATGGATAGTAATTACCTATAGGCTAAAGTAGTTTCTTTACTTGCATTACACTTAGACTTAGATTCTATTATTCTATTTCAATCATGTTCACACTTGGCCTTAGTATGAGCCAACAACATCAACCTATCATATGCCTCACCAAGAGTTAAACCATACAACATGCACTTGGCTAACTTAAAGTGAGAAGACAATGATCCCGAACTAAACCTCATTTACTAGTGAATCTACATTGGCCACCCATGGATTATGATCAGGTTGCACATGTACACTTGTGACTTGTATGGCAGAGTGTTGGAATACCCACCGCTCATCAATGGATGTATTATTATAATCATTGTATACTTGGATATTTGTATGATATATCATAATGGCATAGTTTCATTTATCAACAATGAGATGTTAGTCTAGTGGTAAGACTCTTGATTTGAAAACTCCAAGTCATGGGTTTGATTTTAGTGGACAATGATGTGTTATGTATCTTAGGGTATACTTATATTACACTTATTTCAGGCTTTGAACATCCCCTCCCCATAGCTTCATTTATTATTTATGGATCAATGAGAGTACCAATTAGTCTAGTTGTTAGAATCTGGCATTATGACTTATACGTTTAGATTTATAATCCTAGATATAGTTTACCCTACATAATAGAGATATATGTGTTTTAAGATATGCAATTATAAAATTTATTATATGTTGTAGTGAATGTTGTTATTGTTTTGGTATGCCTTGGTTGGATTAGTTTTGTACTCCTTCCATTTATCAAGCTAGTAGATCTTTAGCTATTATATTCTCTATACTTGTCTAAAATATATGTTTGTTGTCTCCTTAACCATTTTAGTTATGAGATGGTACATATATATCTCATGGTTAGTTAGTAATATTTTGATATACTAGCTCAGTGTTGCAAGTTAAGTTATATCTAGCCTTTATGCCATGCTTTTTTATCTATGTTATCAATTTGTATATGATTTTCTTTATATCGTTATTTTGAGGTCATGTCTCATACATGTCTTCTTATGATACAATAATACATACCTGTCATTTGTTCAGCATTGTTCTTTCTATGCTTTGTTAGCCTTAGTATCTTGTTTTGACATTAGAGCATTGCCATGACTAGAGGTCTAGGGAGTTAGACTAATATAATATCTTTCTAACCTAGGATAGGGTAGGAGGGTGTTACATTGGTCTAGGTGGAAAGACAATAATCTACAATCACCTAATCTATACTATATATTATGCTAGTCCACTATGATGCTTGTAGATCTCATGGTTGAGTGTTTGGCATACTCGCCACTCATCATTAGTGATTATGTATAGTGCTACTTGACTAAACTAAACTATAGCACCACCCTCAACAACAATGCCAAATGATGAATAGTAAGTGTGTTTAACACCCAACCATACAATCTACAAGCATCATAGTAGATCATGTCATAATATGTGGATGAACTAGCAATAGTGTTTGGTCTCATTAGGTGATTGTAGGTCCCTATCTTCCCACCTAGACTAATAGTGACCCTTTTATTCATATGAGGTCATAGGTTTAATAGGCAATCCTAAGTTATATAAAGTTATGATTGGACTATATATCTTGAGGTGTGCCTATGTTTCACTTATGTGAGGTTCCAACAAACTTATGCGCTCAAGGGCACTATGGAGAAAGGATCCACATGCCATGCCATGCATGAATGAAGCTAATCAAGCCTACTCTACAAATCTTAATTATGCAATCAATTGCTGCACGGAAAGGTCTCCTCCTTCCCCGAAACGTCTCAATCTCATAATGATCAAGTTTGTCTGTACTTTGTACCACTCCCTTTTCAACGCCTCAATTCTCACCTCTGACCTCGTTCTGCAATCAAACTACCTACCCTAGTAATCCCTACTACATGTTCTTCCTTCTCTGATGGACCACTGGCCAACCAACCAACCAACCAAAGTATTTTGCCGAGGACAGTCAATTGAAGAAGTGAAGGCCATGTACCACACAGAACACAACTCAGTGTCAAATGTTTTTCACAAATAATAATTAGACACTGTTCCGTAGTAAAACTCCAACTCCGAATCAACATGGCAGTGGTGCAGAGCTGAGCAAGCCATACCCAAATCCAGAGCCTCTACCATAATTACTGCTGCCAGCAATGCCCCATGGTTTGGTGTAAGAAAGAAACCGATGGAAGCACAAGAAGGAGGAGAAGAAGAATCAGCAGCAACAGCAGCAGCAGAATGTTCAGGCCGTTACGGCCGGGGGCCCAAATCTTGCCCGATTTCTTCTTCTCTTCTCCACAAATTTGGTGGCGTATGTTCTCAGAATTGTGTTGGGTCGCTTTTGTTTTGTTTTCTAACTTCTCTCCAACCTTCTGTTGAAATGGCACTGTCACCTCTAACAAGAATCGCAACGATATTTCCTTCCTCTCATTCTCTCTCTTTCTGTGAGAGCGGCATAACCACCGTGCCTTATTTATGTAGTTAGCTGCCACCACAATCCCCGCAACAGACTGAGGACTACCCACAAACTGTCTTTTAAATTCTGGCCAGAATTTGAGCTACCCACAACACCAGCTTTTCCTGTGCCCGGAGACTGTTTGTTCAAGTTTCCTCTGCTCCCATGCCCTCTGCTGCAAGCATTTCCAAGCCCTGCAGGCCATTTTGCAGGAAACCACCAAATTTGTTTGTTCATGATGTTTCTGTTAATAATTCTGCACGCAGTAGCAGCAAAAGGGTTCAGCAGCAGCAGCAGTCGTTAACCGACGACAAATTGCTGGCGCACAGGCATGCAATGGGGCAGAATCTTCAAGGCAGAGCTGACACGGATGTGGGCAATGAGGGTCTTGGAATGGGCCTCGTCAATAATAATAATAATGCTTTGTACTTTTCTGATACCTCCACAGATTCATCATCATCCATCTGTGATTTCAAGCCCGGAATGAGCACTGAGGGAGCGGCAGAAGCAGATTCTTTCAGCAGGTGTTCTTGGATAACCCTGAAAAGTGGTACATATATCTTTTTCTTTCCTTCCGTTTTCTTTTTTCCTTTTTTTGGTTTAAATCCATCATGATGTTAAACATTTTGGGTCACCTCCAGAAATTAGGCCTTTTTAGGATTGACATTTTATGTATCAAATGATACTGAGGCTTTTCTATCATTTCATGGTTTTTCTTGTCTCAATATTGAACATTTGCCATGGGTAGATCCTGCTTACATTGCATTTCATGATGAAGAATGGGGAGAACCAGTGCATGATGACAAGTAAGGAATGCTAATTATTCCGTATTTTCTTTATTATTAGAGATGTCAGGTACTTTGTCAATGGATAGTTATTCGGTTGTGGATGCAGGAAGCTGTTTGAACTGTTGGTGTTGTCAGGGGCTCTTGCAGAGCACTGTTGGTCAGAACTCTTGCATGCAAGAATCACTCTGAGGTCAAAAGCAACGGATGTTCTTTGAGCTTTCTTAAGCATCCTTTACTTGATACAACTTGAAACGCTTTTTTCCTTTTGGCAAAACTCTAATCCTGCTGACTTTTTCAAACCTTGGAATTTCACTCACAAGAATTTAATTTCATACATTTCATATGGTGTTTAATTGGGTTGTAAGCCTGCAACCGAGTTTCTAATGTTAATTGCATTTTTTGTTGTAAGCATAGAAGACCTTGCATCTATATAGGTACATAATAAGCTGAAATCGCGTTTAATCATAAAATGGTTACTTGCAGGGAAGCATTTGAAAATTTTGATCCAGCAGTAATTGCAGAGTTTGGAGAGGACAAAGTGGTTGAATTGACATCACATAAGACCATGATCTTTCACCAAGGAAGAATTCTTGGCATTATAGACAATGCTAGGCTCACTCTCAAGGTAAAAGTGAAATCATGTCCCAAAGTTGCCTACCTTATGCTACATTTCCTAGAGCAGCTTTCACTGACAAATGCAAGACATGATTATCTTTGCAGATTGTTAAAGAATTTGGATCACTGAGCAGCTATTTGTGGAAATTTGTTGGGCACAAATCTATCATTAACAAATATAGATATGCAAAGCAGGTCCCAAGAAAGACCCCAAAGGCAGAAACCATTAGTAAAGACTTGTTGAGAAGGGGCTTTAGGTATGTAGGCCCCATGGTCATCTACTCCTTCATGCAGGCTGCTGGGCTCACCAATGATCATCAACTTCACTGTTTCAGATGGCAACAGTGTAGGTCAATTGCAAAAGAACAGCAGAAACTCAAGGCATCCAATGAGAAAAAAGTGGACGCAAAATCAAACCTTTGTAATGGAAAGAATGGTTACAAAAGGCACCCAGAGGGACATCTTCAAAGCAAGAACATGCCTATGCAAGTGGAACCATGTGATATTGTTAAGCTTGAAGGAACAGCAAGGGTGAATGGTAATAATGGGAATAAAAGGTTGTTGGAAGAAAAGAACATGTCTGTGCAACCATGTGATTTTCTCTCTTTCCCTATTTTTTGGTGAAATTATTCCTAGGAATTGTAAGTGCGTGCCAGAGGTATGTTTGATAGAGTTTCAATGTCTGTAGCGAATGTATGTAACAGCATCTCGAGCGTGTCATAGTTTGCTTTCAAAGTGAGTAGCTGTATTTGTTGTATGGATATCCCTTTTCGCTAATAAAGCGTTGAAAATGATTGAGAAATTGGACATCTTAAACTGTTCTTTACAGTATATATAGTAATTAATCCGGGTCTGTGTTGGGGTAGATTTCTTGGTTAGATTTTAAATCATCGTCCTAACTGTTTGTGAACTCTCAGTTGCAAGTGGTTTAATAGTCTTTTCCCGTTGTCTTGTGTATCATCAGGTACTACCATGCAATTTACATCCCTTAACTAATAAGTCAATCTGTTATCAGGATTTTTTAGTTTCCAGGAGGCAGAGACATTCTTACACTTGGTTACGGATGGGATGGCTTTTCAGAGGAGAAATGGCTTTATCTTAGATATTCTACATCAGATTACCTTCCAAGCTATTAAAAATTATGGATAAATTTGTTAGACTCTGATTCTTGAACTATTTTGGAAATTTACATTGCAATTTAGATCACGAAACATTTTAGAAGCTACTTAGAAGAAAGGAAAAATATTGTAGTTGGCATTTGGGGTACCTTCAAAGATTTCTGCGTCCCCAAATGTTTGGGATGCATGCCAGCGTAACACAATCTATTATTAATGATGATTTCCAATTTACCTTTAGTATTATGGAAATCTCGGTGGTAGCATAACAGAAACAAATTGTGTTGTTGATATAATAAATCAAGCACTTATGCCCAGATATCATATATCAAAATTTAAGTTTGAACGTTTTCGGATAATTGTTTATACTTGGTTACCGTGTTAAGAATCCATTGGTTCTTTATATCCTATGGTTATTATGGTTTACCTACATGAATGGATTAGGGTAATTCTGGATAATATTTAAATATTAAGACAATGTTTATTTGGAACAAAAGACTGCCTCACTTTCCATGTTAATTTCATGTTTGTTCTCCGATTATCATTGAAGTAACCTAAGCTATGCTTAGGTAGGAGTCATCTACTAAATACATCAATGGAATCATAATCGCATGCAAGAGTCATCACTAACAAAATATCAACCAATCCACTTCAGCTACCAAAAACTCTAAACACAGAATAGAACATACGAACATGTATACCGTACAAGATGTCCATTGCAGCTCAAAGTTTATCGAGTCCTATAACCCATGTAAAATGATCCATTTCTTAGAAAATAGGTACAAAAGTACATGGTATGAACAAAGGAACCAAGCCACCATCTCCACCTTCGGTTCTACTAGTTTTCAATGCTCCAAGTTCCATAGAGTCTTTATACATCCATTGTGAATAGCTTGTAGGTACTATGCTAGAAGAGAAGAGTGGGGAATGCATCCGCAACCTACAATAGGGTTAACACACATCTAGGCAACAAAGCAAGCAAATCAAAATGGGGAATACATGAGCAAGTTACAATAGGGTTAGCACACATTTAGCCAACAAAGCAAATAAATCACCATGCAAAGTAATGGTCATCATCAACACCAAGACTCACATGCAAATCATTTAATAAGCATACTAGCCAACCAACATGTAGCACGCCATATCCAATAAGCTAATCAAGACTCACACGCATAATCTAGCAAAGCTAGCTTGCAAGCATAACACTCATAACCTAATGACTTGCTCACACATGACATGTTGTGTTCCAAACAATTCATAGCCAACAATAATGCTCAGTCATGCATCCCCTATGGCACCTAACATATCTATAATCGATGTAAGTGTGTAAGTCTTTTATTAGTCTTTAATTCACTGTTAGTGCTAGTGCTTGCTAACCCATAACCCCAAGCCACTAGCCTTCTAGAGGGCTTATCTAGGCATGTACCTACTTTCTTAAAGCATGTACCATCCATAAGAATTACCTTATGCTCTTCCACTCCCTAGATGAGGCTGAGATAGGAGCCTCATCAATGCATCCCAACAAGGGACATCTCGATATCTCCAAGGTACCTAACCACAAATTGATCCACTCCTTTGTGTTGACTTCACTTGCCACACAATCACAAGCAACTTGTACTATATGCACCACCATAACATACATATTGATTCCTTGTCAATAACCATAAGTGACCTATGCTACATGTGCCATCCTTAACTGAAATCATAGCATAGCCATATCAATCTTGTCGGAGTATTTGTAGAAGCTTTATTTTCAGTTGAACATAGTCAATTTCATCAAAAGTCAGTCACATCAATTAAAATCAATATCCTTTTGATCATTGTTGTTGAAAGTTATTGGAGCATTAAGAAAATTGATTACATTTGAGAAAATTTTCACATATCACTTGGCGTCATGTAAATTGAATAAGATGGATACCCTTGGTGGGATTTTGTATTTAAACTTATTGATGGGTATTGCCTGGGTGATATGAATCCATAAAGTTGCTTTTCCAATTGTGGGGATCATTGGAATTTATACTAGACAATTGAAGAAGAAACGATTTTTTTAATTAGGCAATCTTCCTTCAATCTTGGCCATTTTACTCCAAATGCAGATGCTATTTATTGTACTTAATGTCTAAATCATGGGTCTATTGATATATTTATAAAAGCATTGAGAAATCAAATAAATCTATTCTACAACATGCATGAGCAACTTCTTACAATTAAAGATGCATGAAAATGCAACTTTAAAATAGGAAATTCTTAAAGAAACTAAAGTAAACATGTTATCTAAGCTTGAATATGAGATCAAAGCAATCTTTAATAAGAAACTTATTACATCTTTATGAAATTGTAGATCTTTGATGTAGAAGATTAATAATTGAGTCAGATCTTGAATTAAATTATAAAATTGAGAAGCTGAAATTGTATATATAAGAGATCTTGTGAAAAATCCAAGTCTTGTGAGAGAGGTGTGAGATATATTGAGATGGTCTAGGGTGGCAATGAGTCAAATTTTAGTAAAGTAGATGGTCTGCTCATATTCAAGGAAAATTAAGTCTATGTTCTAGATTGGGGTACCTTGCATTCTCAAATTATTGATGAATATCATAGCATCCTTTAAGCAAGCCATCTTCGGCACAAAAAAAATAGTGGCATTTGTGGAAAGAGGTTTCTGTAGTGACTGAAAACATCGGAGGCTGGAACAGTACTTTGAGAGGTCGATAGTTGCATAGCCTTGACCCTACCCTTGCGTAAGGGCCTACTAGAAAATGGGAGCAGGGTGCTCAAAATGGTCTTGTTGATTGAACTAAGACTTATAGGTGTTACACTGAAATGTGTTTTAAGGTGTCTATGTGGTGTCCGCGGTGCTCACGGAGGTTAGCATAGTCAAAGTTTTAAGTGCAAAAACGGAGGTGCGAACGTGCAAATAGATGTGTGAACAGTGAAAAAATGTGAGTAAAATGCCAAAAATGTGCAAAAAAATGTGAAACATGCACAAAATGCGAGCTAAAGGGAAGATGACACTGCCCCAAATGGGGGAGTGTAGTCAATTGTAAAGAGAAGGTGAGGAGGTACACGTTGTACAAACAAGCATAGTAGGCAATGTAGTCATGGTCTTAGGGTGTCTAGCTATGAAGACTAATGTCTGCCACTTAGGGTGTCTAGCTGTGAAGACTAACGTCCACCATGAAGTCTGAGCCTACTAGGTTGGCTACTGTGGTGTACTATGAGCTTCGGTGGTGTGCGTTGTGCTGGGCAGTGTCCAACAGTGTCCATTAGGGTCTTGAAGTTCACCAAGGTGCTAAGTGTGCTTGAGTGCAAGGGTGCTAGCAAATTTGCTAGTTGAATGTTTGAAAATGCCAACTGGAATGCCAAAATGTCAACCTCGTTTCATATTTGCCAACTTGTAAAAGGTGGAGCACTAGGGTATTTATAGGGTTAAGTTTACCGTGAGTCGCAGATCGGGCACCATGTGGTAGAGGGATAGTTGGGACTACGCTAATCCTAGCTATTCTCCCAGTGGAGCAAAATAGTGTTCTATTGGTGTGCTCCAATGGACCTTGTGAAATTATTAGATTGTGACTATGCTACCAAGACTGCATGTGAGAGTGTCGAATAGACCACAAGGTACTTGCAAATAGTGCAAAATAGTACAGTTTTAGAGACTACGCTTTGGGACTATGCTGCCACTTTTCTAAGTGGTGTCAAGTGCAAGTACATCTTAGGGGAAAATGGGGGATGCAAATGAGACAAAACTTGCTGATCTTGCTTGCCGAAGAAATGTTGACACTGAGATGCAAGCCGGTGCTGAGTTCTGGAGGCTTTTGAAGGTAGTTCTGCATGGCTACGCTAGCTACGCTCTAGAGCGTAGCTTAAGGGGTTAGGAAAATCTTGCAAAAAAGTGAAGTTTATTGCTAGCTATGCTAACTACGCTTTAGAGCATAGTCCTAGTAGGGAGAGCGTAGCCCAACAACTTAGAAAAATCTTGCAAAATTGATGCCTGCATGTAGACTACGCTAGCTACACTCTATAGCGTAACACCAAAAGTTAGAAAATCTACCAAACTATTTTGTCCATCCCATACATGCTTAGTAGCCTCTTGCTTGACACTTATAAAAATTTGCAAACTTGTCATCCTAAGGCTAACTACACTCTAGAGTGTAGCACAAGGGGGAGAGTGTAGTTAGGATACTTAGGAAAATTTGCAGCTGCTATTGACACTTAGAAAAATTTTGCAAATCTTGGCTATTAGTGTCAACTACGTTGATGCTCTGGAGTGTAGTCCCAATAGTGGGAGCATAGTCTCAACACTTAGACAAAATTTGCCAAGTTTTGACACTTAGCCAAATTTTTAGTTAAGACTCAAAAGCTCCAAATTTGGTGGTGTTTCAGTTTCTACTAGCTAAATTAGGAGGTAAATATGGCAAATTTTGTGAGCTACTTGGTTTGCCAATAAGACAAAAGTTACAATGAGATACTAGGTACCTTGCTCCACCTCTTGGAAATCCTAAAACTTCCATGGGCAACTATTTTTATGGATTTTGTCATTGGGCTCTACATAGTACATGGACTTTCTAGCATCCTTATAGTTGTGAACAAGTCTCGAAGTATGTCATTTTCATTATGTACCTCAAACCTTGCATGGCTTAAAATATGACATTCTTGTTCTTTGACCATGTGGTTCACTATTTTAAAGAATTATATTTTAATTGAGATTCCCAATTCATGGGGGATTTTTAGTAGAAGTTATTTGAAATGATGGAAGTGAAGTTGTGGATGTCTTCAAGGTACCATTCCCAAACAAATGAATAAATGTAATGGATGAACAAGGTCTTGAAAGAGTACTTGAGGCATTTCATCTAGTTTGATCAAATAAACTAGATGACTATGTTGTCTATGACTTAGTTTAGCTAAAACATTTAGAAGACCTCAACCATAAGATTCTTTCTAGAAAATTTAGCCTTAGGAAGATAACCATCAATATCAATTGATGGAAACCTTACATTGAGGTCTAAATCATTTAGCTGATGAGCTTGTGAAATCTTGAATGAATCATATACATGTGGCCAGGCTATACTTGGAGAAGTCTATACATCATATGAAAAATTATGTTGATAGCAAGTGGAGACTATTAGAGTTTGATATTAGAGAGTGAGTGTTTTTTTAAAGATGGGTTATCTAAAATAGATGAAGCTAAAGAAGAGGGTAAGTCAGAAGTTTTTGAGGCATTATGATGAGCCTTCCAAAGTCCTTGCTCATGTAAACCAAGTCACATAAACATTACTATTGCTAGCATATCTGACAAAATATCATCCTATGTTTTATGTTTCTATGATAAAAAAGTTCAACCTAGAAGATGTTGATCCAACAACATTAAGGTCCTCATGGCCTTCAAACATTGAAGCTATGAAAGGTCGATGGATTTATTCCATTATCAATATGCATACAACTAATTATGCTCCTAATCAGAATCTGGAATTCTTGATACATTAGTGATGAATTGTATTGTGTGGTGCTCTGATATCAAAGCCACAATGTTGGGTATCAGATATCGGGCCTCAAGATGTGATGTTGGATATTTGATATTGTAGGGTATGTGCTAGCCTATAAATATAGCACTTGGGCACACAATTTCGATATAGTTTTTTGTCATAACATAGTAGAGTCTTGCAGTTTGTTTTCTCCAGAGTTAGAATATTTTCCAAAGTTCTTGTAGTAGGAGTCATTAAGTGTACAGATCTTTATTCAAGCACTATTGTACCTAAGCATAGTAGTGTGTGCGGCAATAAAGACAAGCTTTCTAATCAAAACTTATAACACCTTGGCTAGCTTAAATACTTTATTTATGCATTTAATGTTTTATGCAATTTCCTTTGATACTCTCAAGTAATTGAGCTAAAGTAAGCTAACTAGATTAAATAGCAGTTAATTAAGCACATAAGTACAACTACTTCAAGCATGCATATGACTTTTGGTAATCCTAGCAACACTTAATGTTTGGTAACCTAGCAACATTATATGTGTTCAGGATGTGCACGGAAAGTGGGATTGGATACTTATGTTAGGATAGTTAGTTATTAAATAGCAATTACATTAGTTAAATTGATTCATAAATTAAGTTTCAAACTGTTCTTAATCGTAGACAAATAAAATACAAAATAATCAAAATCATATGTCTTAATTACACTTAACCATATAATTAAGCTCCACAAGTGTATTTGAGAAGATAATGATTGTCACGATTAGATTTCACGTCCTAGAACCAATGTACTTAGGAACTTAAGGTCTATGGAATTCAACCAGATTGTGTGTGAACACTTGTGATTTGTATGGTTTGACATAAGGGGACCTCACCGCTCACCATTGATGCGTTGCTGGGAACATTTAGTTGTTATGTGCGCTATCTAGGACTAGTGAAACATTATTCACAATCATTGAAACAAACCATAGAGTCATATCATACATTAAAATAACTACAACAATTTTAAGAAGCACATTGTGTTTTTTATTTTCTAACACAAGATGTCTTCTTCTCACTGGAGTGATTCTTCACCCAAGTCTAACAGAGAACATCAGCAAGTGCCCCAAGAATACAGAGTGGTATATGCTCATCTTGATGAGTATGTACCTAATTTCACCTTCATTCTACACTAGGATGAACTGTTGTAGTGGCGAGACATGGAGGGCAACATTGTGTTGCCAACCAATTGATTAGTTCCTATGATGCTCCACCAAACTCTTATATGATTAGTTTTTTAGGGACTTCATGCTAAGTAGGTTGTGTAGGATAGTGATGCTAAGGATTATCATCCCATTGAGGCACAACGTCTAAGGGATCGACAACTAGAACAGTGTTACGAATTTGTGAAGGAAAAGTGGTTTAATGATTCCCCATACCTAATGTACCAAAAATATGGTGGAGAACCCTTCTTTGGGGGGTTTTCAGTCAGTGAAACTTTTTTCTTTGACTTTGGTGAAGGAGGTTAGAACTAGAACATGTAGTCCATGATCCATAATATGGGTTCTAGCAAGAATAGATCCAATGACAAAGGGGGATCTGAGGAGAAGAGTTAAGGCAAGGACGCAAACAAGAAACAAGATCATGATCATGGCCACGATCATCAGAGAGGGGGTAGCATGCACTATGATGGTGCTAGTCCTCTTCCCTCTTCAGCTTCATCATCATCATCTTCCTCTTCTAGCTTTGAACACAGCCGTTGGAGGTGCAGTCATGATGAAGGTGACTGACAAGACTGAGATAATCAAAGGGATTGTCGAGCAAGTCAAGACCTGGGGCATGGGTGTTCAAGAGAGACCTGCTATCATGAACGAATGGGTAGCAAAAAGGCATTGTACACACTAGAATCATGGCCTTGATGAGCCTTTGTTTGCTACCTAAGGCATGCTAAACATTGCAAAGGCAGTGCGAGTTCCTACAAGGCATGTTAAGGATAGTTGGATCAAGAGGCTAGACATGAACAATATCCCTAGGTTCGAAGGGAGATATAACTCAAATTGATAGAACCATATTCAATCTTTCCACGATGCTTATGCCTTGCAAAATATAGAAAATGATTGGAAAAAGCTTAATTTGTTTCTTAGGGCACTCATTAAAGAAGCAGAAATTTGGTACTAGTCCTTAGAATTAAAATCCATCAGATAGTGAAGTCAATGCTTGAACTTTTTAATGACAAGTATCAAACCTACTCCCAAGTATCTAACTTAAGGATGTAGATCCAAAGATGGAAACAAGGAATACATGAACCCTTAGATGCCACCATGGGTCGATACTATTCCTTATTGCATAAATGTCCTAGCCATGGTTATTCTCAACTTGAGCAACTTCATCATATCGTAGATGGGATCTTATCAGAAATGAGAAGAACCCTTGGCATCTATGCCCAAGGGTGATTGTTAGAATTAAGAGCCCATCAAATCCAAAGGCTAATTGATCAAGTAGCAAAAGAATAAGGAGAGTTGAGGAAACATGAAAGTGCAGAAGAGTACAACCACAATCCTTCCATTCGCAAGAGGAAGATTTGATTTTATGATAGTGAGGAGGAATCATCACTTGATGAGGTGATTAACTGTAAGACCTTATCGATTCAAAAATTTACCTCTAAAATTTCGGCCAAGGTTGACTAGTTATGGGACTCTATGGATAGTAGATTTCAAGTTGTCTTGAAAATTCCTAAAGAGTCTAAAGAAAAAAGTAGTGATCATGATTGCAAGAGGTGCAAGGAAGCTGAACGTGCCAATCAAAGAGATAAGGGCAAGATTATTGTAGTAGAGGAAGTTGCAAAAAGTGAATCAAATGATGATGGTGGATGTGACATCTACCATTATGAACATCCTAAGGGATGTTTCCCCATTGTGTTGCACTTACAAGAGTCTAGGGTGTATGCTTTGAATCCACGACTAGCACAAAGGCAAACACCCAGAAGATTACCTTATCCTTAAGGCAATCCCAGGCAGTTCCACCAGCAATAATAGTATTATCAAAGTGGAACTCCATCGTAACCATAGGAGCAATACCAACAATGGCAGCAACCATAATCATAGGTGCTATCACTGCCAAGGCAGCAATACCCTTACAAACAACTTGATCCATATGGATATTACATTTAGTAGCCTTTGCCTCCATGTGACTCTTCTATTCATGTTTCTACTTTTCACACCCTCTTAAATATTATTGAACTCATTCTTCACATTCAAGGAGGGATACCACCTTTTATCCTTATCCTCCTCCTATTCCTGCACCTATTCATCTACCCTCAACATAGCTACCACCTCCTCCATCCATGCAGAGTGAACTTCTAGCCCAACAGTAGCAAAGCAATGCTACCAAGGTAGTTAATCTACAATCGATTCATCAACCAAGTGGTTTGGATAATAGAACACAAAAAGATCCTTTTTTTGACCCAACAATCCACCTAAGCCCTCACATACACATGTAGTTGGCAACCCTGCTGCTCCATCTTCCTCTGTATCTAATTCCTTCGAGTTCCCTTTAAAGAAAATATTGCTTAGGATCCATACTGTCATGCTTACTCATGTCGTATCTAATTGGATCCATGCTAGGAACCTTCCTAGGAAATTAGTCGATCCTAGGATTCCTCTTATTTATTTGCATATTGCTAGGAATGAGCCATGTAAAGCTCTTCTTGATTCAGGTTCTGATGTCAACTTGATTTCACATGAGATGTATACTACATGGAACTTGCCACCCCTCAAGAAGAGCAATATGTAATTGAATTGGTAGACCAGTCCATTACTATTCCATTGGGATTAGAGAAAGACATTTTGACCACTATCTATGGGTGGTCTTATCTTGCTAGTTTCCTAGTAATCAAGGTTGAGAATTGTAAGGGGAACTTCCCAATCATTATGGAAAGGGAATGGCTAAGCACTATTAATGCAAGAATGGGCATCAAAGATATTACCCTAGAAATATTTAAGGAAAATGCATTCAAAAAGATCAAGAAGAAGTTCCATGCATTACGTACAACGATACAAGGTGCAATTGCATGTAGAAACTCTAGTCTATGAAATGAGCATCCATTTTCGCATGTAGGTAATGTGCACTTGAAGCAAATATTCAAAGGTGTCTGTATACAATAGCCACAAAAGGGTTGACCATTGATTCTAAAAGTAGCACACTTTGCATGGAACCTACCAAGAGCCTAACATGTGCATATGTCATAGGCATGCATGAACTAAAGCAAGTTCATCACCAACTCTCTAATAATGCAAATGATGATACCTATTGGAAAGAATTGGAAGTTTCTAAAAATTTCAAAAAGAAAGCCTCTTGAGTTAAAAACTCTACTTGTAGGCATGGAATATGTATTCTTAAAAAATGAGAAACCAGTAATAATCAATGAAAATCTTGCTCCAAAATAGAAACAAATGTTGTTGAATGTGATTGAAAATGGATCAACAACCTTGGCTTGTTCATATCTTAAACTCACATGGATTAATTATAGGATATGCCAACATTGTATCTACACTAACCTAGCCATAAAGCCAAAGAGGCAGCCATAGAGGTGATTGAACCCCAAATTGAAGCAGATCATCAAGGAGGAAATCAAAAAACTCCTCAAGGTGGGGTTTATTTATCTCATTACTGATAGCAAGTGGGTTAGTCCACTCATGATTGTGCCAAAGAGAGATGGAAAGTGGTGGGTTTGCATTGATTTTCAGCTATTGAACATGGCAACATTTAAGAACCATTTCCCATTGCCATTCATTGATCAAGTGTTAGATACCATATTTGGGCATTGCCACTATAGTTTTTTGGATGGTTATAATAGCTATAACTAAATCTAGATTGTGCTAGAGGACTAGGCCAAAACAACATTCATGAGTTCTTAGGGGACCTTTGCATATTGCAAGATGCCTTTTGGTTTGTGCAATGTTCCTGCTACATTCCAACGCCTAGTCCTTAGCATTTTTCAACAACAAATTGGTGGTGGGGTAGAAGTCTTTATGGATGACTTCTCTACCTATGGGGCTATATTTGAGCAAGCCCTAGATTGCCTTGACCAAGTACTGAAAATATGTGTTGAAAAAAACCTTAGGCTCAATTAGCAAAAGAGTCATCTGATGGTCTAGGAGGACATTGTATTGGGTATCAAATCTCACAAGCAAGAATTGAGATTGAACTTGAAAAAATAAGGATCATCTAAGAAATTACCCATTAACCAAAAATTATAAAAGATGTTCAATCATTCCTTGGACACACTAGCAACTACTGACGATTCATAGAAAATTTTTCTAAGATCCTAAAATTGTTGGTTGAGCTAACAAAGAAAGATGCTCCATTTATTTAGACTAAGGAATGTGAAAAAGCATTCCAAAAATTGAAGAAAAAACTCGTAGAAACTCCAATTCTATAGGCATCCAACTAGTCTAAATAATTTCATGTTATGATAGATGCATAAAATTATGCCTTGGGAGCTATGCTTATGTAGTTGGACAATAAGAAATGTCCATATTACATCTACTATGCAAGCTGAAGCATTGTGAGTGCATAATTGAATTGCACCACCACAAAAAAAGAATTAATGGTAGCGGTGTTTTCTCTAGAATATTCTAGGCATTATGTGCTTGGATACAATGTGTTTGTGCATACAAACCATAGTGCCATTTTCTTTCTCATGAACAAGCCAATGGTGAGCCCCCATGTCATACAATGGCTGGTGATCTTACAAAAATTTGATCTTACGATGGTAGATTGAAAAGGAACTGAGAATGTGGTTGCTGATCACTTGTATCGGTTGCAATGGGATAACAAAGAGAAAGAAAGTTCACTATCTAATCTCTTTCCTAATGAACTCCTCTTTATTGAGGCTATAACTGAACAATTACCCAATAAGCCTAAATGGTCACCTATCCTCTCACTCAAGAGATGCTGCAAGGGTTAGTACACTAGAAGAAACAATAGTTTCTTTACCAAGTAAAATGTTTCATGGAGATCAATGTACATCTCTATAAGGTGTGCACCAATGACCTAGTTTGTTGGTATGTCCCTAATGTTGATCAACTGTGTGTTCTCTAAGACACTCATGAGGGTCCTTGTGGAGACCACTATGCTAGGAGATGCACAACCATTAAAATCTTGATGGCAGGGTATTATTGGCCAAAAATCTTCAGGGATGCTCACCAATTTGTCCACTCTTGTGAATGATGCCAATGAGATGATGAAATGATTGCTTGAATGGAGGGACCTCAATAGTGTATCTAACCACTTAAATCCTTTGACATTTAGGGCATTGATTTCATGGGTCCCATCACATTCATGTCAAATGGAAAGGTGTACATCATAGTCACTATTGACTATTGTATGAAATGGGTAGAAGCAGTAGTTATCACTGATTGTACATCTTCTATTACTACTTGGTTTGTACAAAAAAATGTTATAAACATGTTTGGTATGCCACATGCATTAATTTCTAACAACGGAACCTACTTCATAGGCACTACCTTTTGAAAGCTTCTATAACACTTGAGGGTTGAACATAAACTAACAACACCTTACCACACATAAGCCAATGGTCAAGCTGAGGTTACAAATAGGGAAATTACAAAGATCCTAACAAGAATTGTCAGCAAATATAGGAAACACTCGAGCACAAAAATCAACGATGCCCTTTGGGCCTATTACTTAACATGGAAACTTCTTATAGGTTATTCTCCCTATGAGCTGGTGTACAAAAAATTACCAACGCTTCCTATTCAATCCAAGCTTCGTACACTTTCAACAACTTGTGAGCTTGACATTGCCTTAATTCTAGAACAAAAAGAAAGATTAATGAACCTCAACTTGCTAGATGAAAATCAATTTGTGGCCCTGTCATCTAATGAGTTACACAAGCCATTCAACAAAAAGTGCCATGACCTTAAAATTAGGAAAGTCAAATTTCAACTAGGAGATAAGGTCCTCTACTAGAACCCCACACATGTACCTCAACAAACTAAGTTTTAGATGTTGTGAGAAGAAATTTATATAATTTACAAAACTTTTTCTTCTGGAGCCATGATGCTCTACAAACTTGAGATCCTAAATAAGAAATAGCTGGTTAACATACAACAAGTCAAACCTTTCCATGAGCCTAAGCAAGTTAGTGCAATAAACAACTCATCAGATGGACAACCATACTCAATCTTTTGGATCTCCTTATTTCAACTTAGTTGTGGGGGAGATGGCGATGCAACGTCAATGTATGTGGTTGGTTTTAGTCTAGACTACAGATGGATTTTATCATGTCATTTAACTACCAACAAAATTCACAAGGGACTTCATGTGACCTTAATTGGGAACTCCATTTCACGATCTCTCTCATCCATCTATGCTTTCCATGTCTCACCTCACTGCCAATTTCATGTTCTTGTTTGATTTCTTGGTTTGATGTGTCAAAATTCTTAGGTAGTTTCTTCAAGGTTTTTCTACTCGACTTTCTATGATCATTAATCATCCATGAGGCCCACGAACTCCTCGATTTGAAGTTATGCAAGGACAATAAAGGGCATGTGCTTTCTTTGGTGAGGACCCACTTACATACCTTTTGGTTGGGTTAGTTAAGTTCTTTATCCTTAGACATCCTCACAATCAAATCCTTTTGTGTGCTCCATCAATGACATTCAATTGTGTGCATCTTCACAATATTTTTTAATGAAATCCTCTTTTTATTATTGTGAATTCTTTAATCCTCTTCAAGCATTTCATCACTTTTGAACTTTTTAGAAATTAATAACGGACCGCTTATCCATTTAACCCTATTTTTTAGTCTTCCCAGTAACCCTATTAAAGGAATCAATCCATCATAATCACAACCTAGCCAAGTGTAACCATCAAT
Source organism: Gnetum montanum (assembly GCA_015680685.1). Taxonomy (NCBI): domain Eukaryota; kingdom Viridiplantae; phylum Streptophyta; class Gnetopsida; order Gnetales; family Gnetaceae; genus Gnetum; species Gnetum montanum. The sequence continues at coordinate 65,694 of MNCI01036682.1, read as the reverse complement.
GAGACAAGTTACTTAAAAGCTATATGTTATACATTGCACACTAATCTGTGATTTTTTTGTGATCGTAGTGGGAAGTGTGGATTGGAAGTGGGACTATTTTCAACAAAGGATAAGCTGCAACACCATGTGATAAGGATCATTCATGATCAATAAATCTTCTCCCTCACTCTTCAGCTACCAAACAAGTTGGATGTTAGTTTTGTCCAGGGTGTTCACTTCTCTTATCATGAACGTCAAATTTTGTCAAAAAAAATTATAAATTCATACACTTGGGCACTTAGAGTATGTTTGTTTAGTTTGAGTCAATTTGCATGTCAGTCAATAATCCCATACCTTCTTAATATTTTGTAAGGAACTTGTTCCTCGTCTTGTTCACTCGAGGATGAGTTTTTATTCAATTGTGGGGGTATGATGAATCATATTTGGTGGTTCTTTGATATCAGAGCCGCAATGTCAAGTATCCAATATCAAGCCCTAAGATGTGATGTCGAATATTTGATATCGTAGGGTATGTGCTGGCCTATAAATATAGTTCTGGGCACATGATTTCAATATAGTTTTTTCTCATAGCATAGCAGGGTTTTTATAGTCTGTTTTCTCTAGAGTTAGAATATTTTCCAAAGTGCCTGTAGCAAGAGTCATTGAGTGTATGGATCTTTATTCAAGCATTATTATACCTCAGCATGATCGTGTGTGTAGCAATAAAGATGAACTTTCTGATCAAACCTTGTAGCACCTTGACTAACTTAAATACTTTAGTTATGCATTTAATGTTTTATGTAATTTCCTTTGATACTCTCAAGTAATTAAGCTAAAGTAAGCTAACTAGATTAAATAGCGATTAATTAAGCACATGAGTATGACCACTTCAAGCATGCATATGACTCTTGGTAATCCCAATAACACTTAACATTTGGTAACCTAGCAGTGTTATACATGTTCAGGATGTGCACGGAAAGTGGGATCGGATACTTATGTTAGGATAGTTAGTTATTAATTAGTAATTAGATTAGTTAAATTGATTCATAAATTAAGTTTCAACTTGTTCTTAATCATAGAAAAATAAAATAGAAATTAATCAAAATCATATGCCTTAATTACACTTAACCATATAAGTAACCTCCATAGGTGTAGTTGAGAAGACAATGATTGTCACGATTAGATTTCATGTCTTGGAACCAGTGTACTTAGGAACTTAAGGTATGTGGAATTTGACCTGATCATGCGTGAACACTTATGATTCATATGGTTGGGCATAAGGGTACCTCACCGTCATCAATTAGCAAGGCACATCCTTCAAGGAGGATACTTGAAAGGATTAGCATACTTGTAGATATAAGCCATTATTCATCAGGAATTTTACCCATGAAACCATATTGATCTATATTTGTGGATCTACGGGGATGGCTGGCCTAGCATTTCCACCTCTCCATGGGACTCATAATGTTTGGGAGTTTTAATGTTGCTTGTAAATAAAATAAAATAAAAATTTGTGGAAGCATGATAGGCTAGATGGCATTAATTGAATCCAAGATAGATTACTTTTAAAGGAAAAAATCAATAGGTTTGCCCCATCAATTGAGGATTGGGATGATGTCATAATAAGGTTAAAATCTCAAAGATCCTTGTTCATGCTAGTGTTAGACTACCACTAGGCATGGGAAGTGATTTTCCCAAGGTATAAAGTAGTCGTCTCTTAGGTGTAAAGGATCAACTCTACATCCTTGTATTGCTAACAAAGGTAGAGGATCAACTTGCATATCAAGTAGATTTTGCTTTAGGTACAAAGGTTGGTATAATTCACATAAAAAATAACAAAATTTTTCTTCCTTAATTTGAGTTTCACAAACATCCATAAGCTCCTTTTGGATGTCAAGTTGAGTTCAAAATTTGATGAGTGGCGAGGTACCCCTACACTCAACCATATAATATGAGCGTTTCATGCACAATCTAGTCAAACTCCGCAGATGGACTAGTTGTGGTATCAAGATAGTTATCCTTAGGTCATAATTCATTGTCTTTCCATCTGGACTAGTGTTAACTTTATCACGTATGGTTTAGTCTAGAGTGAGGTGTATGATGTGTTCCTATACTAATGCTACTCCTGGGTGTAATGGAAAATGATATTAACTAGGCTAAGAGAGAGAGGGTGAGAGAGAATCTAAGCTAGCCTAAGTGTGATGAGTATTTGTTCCTCAATCATCCATACACATCTTGGACCTTGTGCATGACTACCAGTAGGATTACCAAGCGAAGATCCTAGGTACGCTACTGGGTTACCAAGTAGTCACACTTAAATGCTTGTAATCAAGTTGTACTCATTACGCGTTTAACAAGATTTTAGGGTGAAGAAATATTAACTAAGAAAGCAGTAAATAATAATTAAATAAATAATTAAACTAAGTGAATGCTGCAATGATGAAGTAATCTAGATCTTTATTTCTAATCATGTGCGTGTCCAAGTATGTCACACTTGAATAAGGATGCCGTACAATTACAATCACCACACTGTGGGCATGCACTGGGAGGAAAGTGTTAAGAGAAGAACTTCTTGAAACTAAACACTTAAAACTAAGAACTAATAAACTACCTACCAAACCTGTCTACCTCTTATTTATAGATGAGGAGATAGGCTGCGATATCACGTATGCGATATCGCCGCCGACGAAATGATAGCTCATCATACCCCCACGACTGAATGAAAATTCATCCTCGAGTTACAATGAGAACAAGCTCCATTGATTACATAGTGGATAGGTATGGGATTATTGAATGGTAAGAATGGATTCATGCCGTAGTGTGAAATCAAAACAAAATTGAGACACAATACAAAGAATGCTAAAGAAAATCCTATAGCTACAAAATTGATAGAACTCATGTAGTTCGTGGTGGTGGTGGCTCCTCCATGGGTGTCTTTCCCTTGTCTTGTGCTCCAGGTCTTGGAACTTGATGGTGTTGAAGTATGGCCTAGAGGCTCTCCTCTTCAATTTGGGGGTCTTGCACTGACCATGCTAATGTTCTAATGTTTGATGGAGTCGGCACTTCCCATGAGCAAGGTAGTTGCAGAAACATTTGATTTGCCTTGACATACCAAGCCACAAACACCCATCGTTCCTCCTCGTAGACTCTAGCTTTGTCTCTATATTCTTGGAAATCTACAAGCCATCGAGCCAAATCTATTATGATACCTTGTTGTCCTTGGTAGCTTGTTTTAACCACCTTAAGTTCAGAATTTGCAATCTCTAGTTTTTGTAGTATCTTCTTATGCTCTACAAATTCTATTTCATATTTTCTATAGGTGGTGGCTACCTGTTGCTTGAGCTCTGTTCTCGGGCACCCTGTTGTTAACATGGTAAGGTTGGCATACCATAGGTTTTCCAACTCCATGTATTCTATAAGATCATAGATCTGCAGGTCTTGGTTCTTAACTTTCGCTTGGTGGACCAATGCGTATGTGTCTAGTATGGCCTGCCAGTTAGTGTGTTGAGCACTGATAGCGTTGATGTGAGCTTTGGCCATATGGATTTCCTTCTCAATGATCTATTTGTACATCCCCACCTGGTCCCGGAACTGCTCCTTGAGCTTTTCATGCCATTTAGCCTCATTTTGCCATGCGCTTATTTTGATGGTCATCTTTTGGCAGATGGTGCATACCTCCTCCATTAAGAGGGTTTGATTCTCCCTGGCTAAATGGTTCATGTCTTGGTTGACCTAGATGAATTATTCTTGCAACTGATGGAAATGTTCTTTGAGAACATTCTTTTGCTTTTCCATAGAGGTTAACTGAAGGTTGTCAACAACAAGTTGCTTGTTTTCCTCTTGTAAGGCCTTTAGTACCTTGGTATGTGCATGAGTTTGCGCTTGTGCTACAAAGGGATCCCAAATAGCCTTCTCTTTTTCTTGTGCCACCTTCTTATTCTTCGTTAGTAGTTTGGTCAGTTTCTTAGTTTTGAAACTGTCCAGCTGGTCTGCGGGAATAAATTGCAAAGGGTCCCACTATGCTGCTTGTAGGGTCATGAGCCTTTCTTGCAATTTTTGCACGTCTACTTCAACATGCTCGGCCCTCATCTCTGTCAAGACCAGCTTCCCCTTGGTGGAAATGAGGTCTGATTGAATTGCTATAACATCTTGAGGGATGTCAAACAAGGACATCATTACTTTTCCTGTTTATAGCAATCGATCCAATACATCCTCATGTCCCGCAGGAGTCATTGAGGTTTCAGCCAAATTTTGAGCATCTCGTGCTCCTGTGAGATCTACCAGTGGCACAACATGTACATTGAATGATTCTTTAATATGGTATTTGACCACTTCTACAACTCCTACTGCATCCTAGTGTTGCATGACTACCATTGTGGCTCCTTCACCAATTTCTAATTGCACTTGGAATGATGCAACATTCCCCGAGATCTGTTGTGACCATGTGCTCTCCCGTCCTCCTGTATGGATGGACACTTCACCCCTTACATGAACCAAAGAAACCATGGGCTATATGGTATCGTTGATGATGCAGAAGAGATTCACATCATCATGACTTTCCCAATTGACCATTTCAGCGATGGCCCTGAGATGGCTCATCGACGGTCTATAATCTTGTAGTGGCAGTGGTTGATCTTGGCCCATGCTGGGCCCTGATTCTTGTTGTTGGCTGGGTCCCATGCTTGGAATTTGGCTAGGCATTACAAGTTGAGTTGTAGTTGGCCCTGCCGTCTGTTCATTTTCTTGTTTCGATCCCAGCATCTCACTAGTGATTTTTCTTACAGCTGGTGGCTTTAACAATTCAGCATATGAAGCATTTTGGCCTTTTTGGAGGACATCATTAGTGTATCCCCTGATACCAGCACGTCAACATAGCTTCCTGATAAGGCAAGGAAAAGGCAACGCCATCTTCCCTATCTTCCATTCTTCGAACCTCCTCAGGATCTCTGTAAAGTATAGATGAGGTAGGTTAACATTAACCTTTCCCATCAACACTACACATCCCCTTGCTACATATGTTAAAATCCTTTTTAAGCCCTTCATGGGGAAGAGATGATATGTTCCAATTTTAAAATAGATCCTCTCTTCCATCGTCAACTCTCCAAACCTCTTATCCTTGCCATACGTCCTTTCCAACCAAACTCACCATGCATCAGGGTTTGAATGGGTAGATAACTGAACAATCTGTGGCCTTGTATTTAGAAGGTTTAATACTTCTAAAATGGCTTTCACAAAGAAACCAATTGTCACACCACAAATCTTAACTGTGGTGCCTTGTTCTCTATTATACCAAAATTGGTACATTTCCCCTAGGTACCAGGCGCTACTTTTAGAGAGGATAGGCCATAAGGGAGACCCTTTGAGGTGGTCCCTAATAACCTTTGGAGAAAACTCTAAAAATGGTTCAAAATTTAATTCCATAATCACCATAATGAATGTGGACCTTTCATGGATAGCCTGAACACAATCCTGGGACAACGTGAGATGTTGTCCCTATTCAGGCGCTGCAACAGCTCCTTCTTCTACATGCCTTGATTGTATAGTAGCAGGTTCTTCTTGGTAAATGCTAAATTATTAATTCTCCTACTCTTCATGTTGTCTAGCAAGGACTTGTCCTTCACCTCTCCTAGGTCATTTACTTCCACCTTAAGCAGGACTTTCCTGTTGTCCATGTTTCAGGGCCATTTACAATCACATGGGCCATTTGCAATCACACGAGCCAATCATTAGTAAGGTTGTTTCCAAAGTTAGGTTATACCTTACTACTTGCCTTAGTTAATTTATTTTATATCCGTGTGATGTTTCCCAAAAGATTAAAATAATGAGTCCTTTTTACTTAGTTGGTTTCAAAATTTAGTTTCCCGGTATACCTAAAGGGATGAAATTATTTTTGGCACAATTATCTTTAATGTTATAACTAATTACCCTTGATAATGTCCTTTGGGCGATGAAAAATTCCAAAAATGTTATGCGCTATTCGATATGTGTCCCTCCCCCACGACTAAGCTGAACACTCCAGGTTCCAGTAGGTTCAAACAGAATGAAAATTTGGAGGACCAGTGAGCGAGATATAGGTATGAAAGCAAGAGTCACGCAATCGCAAGTCGTAGAGAAGGATTTGAAAAAATCCCCCACGTGAATAGTTGAAAATGATGGCAAGTGTTGTGGGGGGTAATGTATATATAGGTTTTATGTGACGTGATATCACGTACATGATAGCCTATCGATGTGTAGGCTCGAGGAAAAATAACAAATTTTGAAGGTTTTTCTGAAATTAACAATGTAAATTAAGGACATGTGGACAAGTGTTAAAGGGTTTGAGGGTAATTTAGTTAGTTTTGAAGGCACGAATAATTATATGTGGGTGGAATTGATTGTTAAAGGCTTTAGGTGGTAAGGGAGAGAAAAAGGCCATGTGACGGTTCATAGGAACATTGGAATTTAGAGGGATAGTAATAAGGGAAAGAACATTGTTGATAATATGCTAAGGGTAATAAATGATGTGTGGAATATGGGTTATGAGTGCAAATTACAGAAATTATGCAAGTGGATCCTCCCCAAAGTAGGTTCCAACCTATAATGCCCTTGCGTAACCACACTTAAAAGTGTCCATGGGCACTCGAAAGGTTAAATGTAATCTGCACTGGTTCCACAAAACACACACATGTAAATATCACCAGAATGAGGTAAGAATTCCATGCTGCACAAGGCACAAGTTACAATTAGATGAACAATGAGATGGGACAGGGTATAGAAGGGATTGTAGAAATTGGGACAGGAGGTAACTGACCCAAGGCATAGTGAATCCTACATGTAAAGCATGATTAATTTGTCATTAACCCATCATTTCAAGATCAAGATCAAGTCAATTCCTCAAATCAGTGACACCGCATTGTTTCATCCCATGACAATGAGGTGTACAATCACTTGGCGTTTTGTTCAAGGGAGGAGTGATTTTCGCTTTGTGGCATGTTTTTTTGTTTTTTGTTTTTTTTCTTTCTTTCTTTTTCAATTGTTGAATCTAGAGAAGCCGCCAACCTTTAGGCATGGGTGCATGTCTTTCTAGTGGGACCCCCTAGAACAGCATTGGATTTTTAAGTGCCCTTTGATTACTCTTACTCCCATTTTGCATTAGATCTACAAGGATCTTAGTACAACTGCATTACGTGATAACTCTCACAGATGTCACCAAAGAGAATCCACAAGTCCCCTTAATGTCACACCCTAATCATTCCCTCTTGGTCCATCCTTCTTCATTCTGGGTACAATGAACATGAAATTAATTTTAAGTTTTAAGGATGTCAAGAATATCACTATACCCTCAAACAGAACCTCTTATTTGTAGAATGGATGAGTGGGTGTAATGGGCTCACTATTCAAATAATTGATCATTTGAGACTCGATAACATAGAACACACCTCAACCAATGAGTGAGTGTTTTATTAGTAGATGAGATTACTTATAAAAAGATAGAAATACAAAAAGATAAAACAAGAAATTGAAAAATGAAAAATATTTGCTAACCTTGCTTGTTATTAGAATGGGGGATATCCCCCATAACTAAACAGTTGAGCATGGAAAAGATTAAAAAATTAAAGATGAGGGTCCTTGCATGTTGGAAACATTGAAACCTGGTCATACTTACCCCATTGGGGTTCACAAAATTGATTATAGTAAGCATATTGGTGCAATTTATGAGATGTGGTTCCCAAATAAAGAGTTGACCCACTATGATACTTGGGATCATAAGATGGTATGCAAGGATTAGGATTTCACTCTCCATGCCTGTATTCATTGGGCCATATGGTTGTTGGAGTGTTAGTTCGTGGCCCTAATGAAGTAACACAAGGTGTTGGATTCGAAGAGAAGGGTGCACCACAGTGTTGGACTTGTGCTAAGTTAGAGAATGCAGTGGCCTTGCAATTGTGTTGTCCCTTCCTATGGTCATGTCTAAAGAAGGGACGTCTTCGATGTTGAGGAGGTCTCTCACTGTTGTTGGCAATAGTAGCACAAGTAACATTCGTGGGTTGTTGTTGTGGTGCAGAAACCTCAGGAACAATAGGTGACGATGTGGAAGGATGGAAAGGATGAGAACGTTAAAAATTAGGAGAATTGTAAGGTACATAAGGCAGTGGTTATGCTGAAGACATGGGCTAATAGTATTGGGGAGAATGATAATGCAACAAGATAGAGTATGTTGACCCAGTTGGGGAAATAGGATGTTGAACTAGATAAGCATTTAAATTTTGATGATGTGAAGGGTGTCTCCAATTTAGAAGTGGCTTCTCCCATGACTAGGATTGTTGCCACTATGATCAAACATAGTATCTCTGTATGAACTCTAGGTGTAATGTGCTTCCCCAATGCTCATATAAATGTGACAAGATTGGGCATTGGCCCTTGGGATGATCATATAGGTTGCATTGATACATATGATTGGTAGTTGAGCTCTTATTTTCTTCATCCCTCTTTTTCGATTATCTAATGATATTTTGTCCTACTCCTCGGGTTGTCAAAACTCTATCTCCAATAATATCAATATATTCTCCACATTTTTTATGCGTCCATTCCAAAATCTTATTGATCTTTTCCTCGACTTCTTCTAATGATTGTTGTACTGGAAAATATGGTTCTTCCTCCTTGAGATAGGTTGATTTCTCCTTTT
>MNCI01036682.1:0-56770 GCA_015680685.1 Gnetum montanum | reverse complement strand
CCATACCATACTTTTGCTTGGCCAATGAGTGTCATAGGAAAGAGCTTGAGTTTTTACCATTTGTTATCAATGTTGTTCCATGTGTAGGCATCGTAGAAGGCTTGTAAATGTTGTTGCAGATTTAAGTCATAGCCTTCTGAAAAATTGTGAAAGTTGTTTAGATCGAGCCTAGGTAGACAACTCTCTTTACAATGCCTACGAAAGATTCAAACAACCTCTTGTATTTGCGTTAGGCTTGTAGTGGCCAGTAGGGGTTCATTGTCATCGGGTAAATTATGCTTTTGTGCGTTGGGACGATGTTGCCTTTGTTTATGTTTATAAGAAACCCCCAATTTGAGTCGTGTACTCCAATCTTCATTGTCATATAATTCGTTGGTTCTCCAATGAATTTCCTCACTAGGTATGGCATTATCATAGTCTTGTAGGAGAGGCATGGTTGTGCAATTGTGTGTGAATTTATATGTGACTTTTTATAATTATTTCTTCTTAAAAGATATATCATTAATTCTTGTACAGTGACCTTGTATGATATAACTAATCTAGATAACTAGCACTATCCCTGACAACAGTGCCAATGATGAGTGGTGAGGTATCCCTACACTCAACCATACGAATATGAGCATTTCACACATGATCCGATCGAACTCTGGAGACAGACTAGTTGTGGTATCAAGACAGTTATCCTTAGGTTTTAGTTCACTGTCTTTCCATCTAGACTAGTGTTAACTTTTTCACATATGATTTAGTTCAGAGTGAGGTGTATGATGTGTACTAATGCTACTCCTAGGTGTAATGGAAAATGATATTAACTAGGCTAAGAGAGAGAGAGGGTGAGAGAGAATCTAAGCTAGCCTAAGTGCGATGAGTATCCATTCCTCAATCATCCATACACATCTTGGACCTTGTGCATGACTACCACTGGGATTATCAAGCACAAATCCTAGGTATGCTACTGGGTTACCAAATAGTCACACTTAAATGCTTGTAATCAAGTTGTACTCATTCAGCGTTTAACAGGAGTTTAGGGTGAAGAGATATTAACTAAGAAAGTAGTAAATAAAAATTAAATAAATAATTAAAATAAGTGAATGCTGAAATGATGAAGCAATCTTGATCTTTATTTTTGATCATGTGTGTGTCCAAGTACGTCACACTCGAATAAGGATGTCGTACAATGACAATCGCCACACTACAGGCATGCACTGGGAGGAAAGGGTTAAGAGAAGAACTTCTTGAAACTAAACACTTAAAACTAAGAACTAAAAACTAAGAACTAATAAACTGCCTACCAGACCTGTCTACCTCTTATTTATAGATGAGGAGACAGGCTACGATATCACGTATATCGTGTACACGATATCGCGATCGACGAAATGATAACTCATCAACATTCATGCTTTACGATACCCTAGTCATTGAACCTTCTTGTCTATAATTGTCAAAAGGGCTTTTACTTGTTCAATGTCGCTTGATATCTAGTTTGCTCTCCATAATTGAAAAAGTGGAAGGATAGACACTTAAGCTCTAAGGATGTTTCTTCTTTAAGTAGGGAAGAGTGTAAGAAAACATGCCTTATTGGTGGATCAAAGGTTATTTCTTTCTACAACAAGGGCTAAAAGAGTATGAAAACCCTTATAGGTTTTATGCTATCTTAACCATCATTAAAAAACTACATGATCTTGGTTCCTTATGAACCTTGTCAAAAGAATATATAGACTTGTTGAGAAGGCTTTTCCTCTTTTCTTTGGTCCACCGCTGTATTGACCCAAATCGTTGGTGTAAGGTTGGAAGGGAAAAACAAACACCGAAAGATCATCGGGTAGACACAGCTGACCTTGCCTTCGCCTGAGGGCAAGCTGGAAAAGAAAACAAATGCAGAGTGCCTTGGATGGTCTGCACACAAATCAACCAAGGACTTCCCCGAGCGTAAATTACGGCTTACGCTAGGGTTATCGTAACTAATGTTTGAAATGTAAATAACAATGTACAAAATGCAAATAGATTGTACATAGAACAGTATTGCAAATAAAATGTAACTGAATGTAAAACAGAGTAAACAATATAATGGCTAGAAAAATGAATTGTATTGTATTGCTTAGAACGGATGTGCACTAGTCAAAGCGTAGTTGCATGTGTAGATGGCAAGTCAAGCGCCAAGCCCCAGGGTGATGTGATGTGTTTTAGAAGTGCTTGGTTGCTAGGAGTCAAGTGTGCACGAGTGCCCAAGGATTGCTGGTTTGAGTTTCCTAAGCCATCAACCTTCAAAATTACCCACTATGTTTATGTGAATTGGCAAGGTATTTATAGGGTTTGGCTAGGTTCAGGCATGAAATTCATGGATGGAATCAATGGTTGAGAGATGAGAGGAAAATGGATCGTGTGACACGTGTCCGATGGACAACTGTATGTGAGTTGGACGTGTGTGAGGAAGCTACATTTTTGACCAGGTGCATTGTATCTTACAACGTGCCTCAGCTTACTCAAGCTAGCTTATGCACATGGAAGCACATACAATTTAGAGCGTAAGAGCTTGAAAAGACAACAAATGATGAACATTTATGATGAAAATGATAATGTACAATAAGAGAAATTGACTTTGGCTTGCTTGAAACTTCTGGATCTTTGAATTGACTACTGCAGGATGTCGGTTTGAATGGTTCTGTGGCTGTTTGAAGCATCTTCGCTTGACAAGAACTTCCCATGTGAGTTGATTTTACCTTAGCATGTCCTCAGCATGCGCACGCTACAATCACACTACACTCACGCTACAGCGTGACTTCAGTGTGAGTGACTTGAAAGTGATGCATTTCACTCCAAATTTTGATATTTGAAGCCACTATTGCTAACCTTTCGGTGATCTAAAAATTTTTGAGTGCAACTATTGCTAACCCTGAGAGTGATCTAAAAATTAGAAACTAAGCTTGAAAGTAACTTTTTTCGAGCCACTTTTGGCAGCTCATGCTGGACTCATGTTGCAGCATGACCACAACGTGAGTTACAAAAACTGTAATTTTTTGGGCTCGAAATCTGGAATTCTAAAGGCTAAAGTCTGTAATTGTCAACAATGAACTCTGAGGATGACTTGCACTCTAGAAATTAGGTCATTTGACTTAGTTATGGGCTCAATTTTAAGTTCTGAAATTACTCACACTGCACTCATGCTGGCAGTGTGACCTCAACGTGAGTGACAACGTGAGTGAGAAATTTTACACTTTTTGACCGAAAATTTGAATCTCTGAATGCTAAAGCTTGGAGTTGACATTAGTGGCCCTTGAGAATGGTTTCATCTTTGAAATCAAATCATTTCAACTTAGTTTTAGGCTCCCAGAGTTTCTCACACTGCACTCATGCTGCTAGTGTGACCTTAGCATCACCTTAGCGTGAGTGCCCAAGTCAAGCCAGCGTGAGTGTCATGCCCTAGTCAAATTTTGCCTCTCGAAAGCTTGAAAGGGCTTGAGTCATTTTCAAAGTACTAGGCCAAAATTAGTGGTGTTTCATTGACCCCTCTTTGTTGATTTCTAGAGGAATTCACCCAAGAGGCATCGACAAAAAAGTGAAAAACACCATGAACAACCAAGTACCAAGCATTATCCGTCGACCCTTGGCTAGATCTCATTGCACTATTTTCAAAAGTACATGGGATTGAGGAAATATAATTCAAGATGTAGGGAGGGATTGGTCGTAACTGGGGAAATCAAGAGTTGATCAAGGGTTATAATTTTTGCCGGAGTTGTGGGAGAGGGATACTCTCACGTGAATGAACTATGTCTTTGGTCCTTGTCAATAGCCAATGTTTAGTAGACTTGAAGCTAGGACATAGGAGGTGCATTATTTGGAGAAATAGGACTCTTATAGAGTGTTTATGGGGCCCATTGTAAATAGCCAAAGCTATGCGATGATGTGCAACATGGTCTCTTTGAGACACAAGTGTAACTGCTTTCCAAGACAATCACCTTCTCACCTAGGGCTTGTATGAGAATGACCAATAGTCTTTTATTTATGATGTCCATGGGGTCATGAAGACCTTTTTTGTGCATTTTTCTCTTTGATATTTGTATTCTTTTCTTGTTTGTTTCTTATTTTCTTTTGTTTTTTTTGGGTCTTTTTGAAAGAGCTTACTTTTAGTGTTGTGCTCGTGTTCGAGCACTTGCATTTTGTATACTGTGTCATGTATACTATGTTTTGTGTTGCAACTACTTAGAGAGTCATAGTGTGCAATAGTGTATCAAGAGCTTTGAGATGAGTAGGGAATGTAATTGAATAGGATAAGGAGGAATGATGGGGAAATAGAGAATGTATCAGGAGTCGAGAATGTACTTATGAATGGATTGATTAACCCAGTTACGTGTGTTAGGAAGAATGTGATACCTTATCTTCATGATGAAGTGCATCTGTGCATGAATGCCTCAGGCGTGTCATCCTGCAAACACAACTCCAGGAAGATAAGAAAATCATAAATGAAACGGTTAACTAAGCACTTTAAACAAAGAGATGGAGCCACCACGTGCAATTTTTAAAGTAGGCAGAATCATGAACAGCATTAGCCTCATCAAGGCCCATGAGACAAATTATGCAGCAAGTCTTCGTGGAACATGAATAGCCAATTGTAGCAACACATCTTTTCAAATTTTTCCTGGTTGTTGATGATGTCACCAGTTTATAGTTTTAGCAAACTATTGTGGGTTAGTTTCATGTCATAACCCTTTGGACAGTGATAGTTTAGCATTGTAGCAGATGGGGCATTGCTAGTTTATAGTCATAGTGGACTGTGAAGAGGCAAACCAATTTATAGTCTTAGTGGACTCTGGATGCTAGTTTCACATCATGGCGGATAGATGTGGCAATTTAGTATCATACTGGATGGAGATCTATGGTGTCATTTTATTTTCATGACTCCAGGACATTTCTGTGGTGCTAGTTTTAGGTCATAGCCCCAGGACTATTTTGTGGTATCAGTTTTAAGTCATGATGCCAGGACTGTTTTGTGGTATGAGTTTTAAGTCATGATGCTAGGACTATTATGTGGTATGAGTTTTAAGTCATGATGCTAGGACTATTCTATACCTTAGCTTCATCAGACATAGTACCGTTATTGTATGCTCATTCTCATCCATGTTAGCAAGTTTGGATGCTCCATTATTGTATGCCTTGGTGACTAGGTAAGGCCCTTCCTATTTGGCTGAGAATTTGTCTGGATGTTCACGAATGGCCTTAAGAACTAAATCTCCTCCTTTAATCTTACGTTTATGTAGGTCATGTTTGTGTCATTGTCATTTTTGTTTCTGGTACCACTCGATTTGATCAAGCGTTTGCACACATTCCTCCTCCATGGAGTCGAGGTCAGCAATGCGTAATTCATTACTTTGGCCTTCATTGAGGAGGCCTGAGAGAGCTATCCACAACGAGAAAACCTATAAATCTAAAGGTAAAACAACTTCAAATCTGTATACAAGACTATATGGATTTTTACCTGTAGATGCTCGATGTGTCGTTCTATACGCCCACAATGCGTAGACTAATTGTTTGTGCCATCTTTTCTTGGTTTGATTCAACATATTTTTGAGCACCATGATGACAATTTTGTTTGTAGCCTATGCTTAACCATTGCTCTGTTAGTAGTAAGGTGATGAGAATGCATGTTTAATACCTAAGCTTTCACAAAATATTTTAGTATTTGCACTGCTAAACTACAACCCATTGTCAGTAACGATCATCATCAGAATCCCAAAACAGGTCACGATATTTTCTATTATGAAAGTGCAAATATGTTTTGAAGTGGTCTTCCTAAGAGGGATAGCTTCTAGCCATTTTGCGAAGTATTTAGTTGTAGTGATAATAAAGCTATGTCCCGTAGAGAATGATGGCATTATTGGTCCAATTAAGTCTAACCCCCATTTTTGGAATGGCCATGTGATTTGTGTTGTATGTAATTCATTAGGTGGCACATGTATTAGATTTTCATGCCTTTAGAAAATTTCACATGTCCTAACCTTGGAGATGCAATCGTACTCCATGTGTGGCCAGTAGTAGCCTAAGTGCCTAATCTTTGTTGCCATTTCTTTAGGTGCAATGTGCCCTTCACAAAGTCCTTCGTGGACTTGTTCTACAATCGTTTGACCGTCAATGCTACTAATGCACATTAGCAGAATGCCTTTGTAGGATTTGTGACACAAGGTGTTCCCTATTAATGCATACTATTGAGAGCATTTTTGCATGATGTCTTTTTGAGCATTTGTTAAGTGTTGTGGAGGCTCGCCTCATACAAGGTACTCTTTTATGTCATCATACCATTCTATTGCGTGTGTTGTGCTAATGGATGCTATAGGAATTTCTTCAAGAGTGTTAATTATAGGTTTGACACAACTTGTTATAGAGCTAGGCAATGCATGGAATGTTTCAGGTGTCATATTTAAGGCTAGTGTAGCAAGTGCATCGACAATTGTGTTTTCATTTCTAGGGACATGTTGTATATCTATTTCTACTAGTTGCCTTAGTAGATGTTTGGTCAAATCACAATAGGATTGCAAATGGAGGGCTTTGCATGCGTAAACTTTAGTGACTTGATAGATGACTAACTGTGAATCACCTCGAACTACAAGACATGAGATTCCCAAAGTCAATGCTGCTTGAAGACCTCTAAGAAGACCTTCATATTCCACCACATTATTGGTACAGGGAAAGATCAATTGGTAGGCAAAGTGTTGGATTTCTCCAAAGGGGTATGTTAAAATAGTCATAGCACTTCCTCCTCGAGAGGTTGAAGCTCCATCAAAAGAGAGGATTGCCTCGTAGTTGTCAGGTACGGTGTCTATATTGTTAACTATTGCCTAATCTTGGGTTGGTGAGATAGCTAATTGTGTGACTATTGCTTGACCTTTTGTGGAAGATTGAGCAACATAGTGTAAGTCAAACTCTGCAATCATTGCTTTCCACCTAGCTATCCTACTCGACTCGTAGATGTTGTTGGTGATAGCGTGGAGTACATTATCCTTGCAAATGATGTAAACTTGATTGCAGAAGAGATTATGCCGCCATTTCTTCAAGGAGAAAATGAGGGCAAGGCATGATTTCTCTACGTTGTTGTATCATTGTTCATAGGTAATTAGAGTGTGGCTTAGTTAATATACAGGGATCTCAACTCCATCTTCACATTTTTGACAAAGCATTGATGCAATGGAAGAATTGAAAGTTGCAAGGTAGAGATGTAAAAGGGTTTACTGCCTTGTAAAGGATAAACGGTTGGTAGCTGAGCTAGCTCTTGTTTTATGTTCTCAAATGCTTCTTGGCATTGTTGAGTCCATTGGAAATGTACATTTTTTTGTAATATGTGTTGCATGGGTCTCAAATTATCTGTCAACCTTTCGATAAAGCACCTAATGAATTGCAATCTACCTTGGAGACCACATAGTTCGATAAGGTTTTTTGGTGGTTGCATGTTAGTTATTGCTTTAACCTTATCAGGGTCTACTCGTATTTATGTTTCAGAGACTATGAAACCAAGCATCTTGCCCATTTTGACACCAAAGACACACTTCTTTGGATTGATTCTAAGGTCATATTTGAGAAAATTTTTAAGCACTAGATCTAGATCTTTTGCATGTTGTTCTGTTGTTTTAGATTTAACCGCGATGTCATCAACTTAATCAGTGAGCAAATTAAGCATGTAATCACTAAATATATATGTCATTGCTCGTTGATATGTAGCTCCTACATTTTTAAGGCCAAATGGCATCATAGTATAATAGAATGTCCCCCATGATGTCATAAAAGTTGTCCTAAGTTGATGTTCCAAATTGATTCTTATTTGGTTGTATCCTGAAAATCCATCCATAAAAGATAATAGTGCATGCCCAATATTGTGTCAATAAGTTGATTAATGCTAGGTAATAAGAAGTCATCCTTTATAGTGGATGTGTTGAGATCACGAAAGTTAATGCAAATGTGTATACTACCGTTCTTCTTAGGGACAACTACAATGTTTGATACCTAGTCAGAATAGTCAATGGCCTAGATGAAATTGGCTTGGTAGAGCTTTGTGATTTCAGCATGGACTGCTAACGCCACCTCAGGTCTAACCTTTCGTGCCTTTTGTTTCATCGGTTTAATTTTTTCATCAAGGATGATATTATGTTGGATGATTCAGGGGTCTAATCCTGGCATGTCGGTATATGACCATGCAAATGTTTTGATGTTTTCTTTCAGTACTTGAGTGATGTGGTTGACAATTTGTGAGTCTAGTAAGGCACTTAATTTCAATGTTCTAGTTTCACAATCAGATGTAGTAATGGGGATTTTGACTAGAGGATCTTCAGTGATATTGTCAGCTTTTAGATCCAAAGTCTTAGTCACATTTTTAGGCCAGTCTGACGTTTCTTGAGTAAAGGCTATTAAATTAGTGGAAGCACATGGTTCAAGATCTAAGGACTCTGGATTGATTACTCTTTTTACCTCCGCATATGGTCCATTGAGAGACAATGTTGAAAGGATATTCTCGGTGGCCATGTGCTTGCTCCTGCCAATTTAAACTGGGAGCAAAGTAAGTGATACCCCCTTGACAAAATAGTTACTAAATGTAAATGAGCATAGTGTAATCAAACTATGTACTGACAAAATTGGGAGGCACGATGGTAATCATGGCAGTTTTAGGCTGTACCGAGCCACATGGTAGTTTAAGGCCATACCGGGCTGGATAATATTCACGTTGACTTGTCATTTGGACTGAGTGCATAGAGCATTTTTGGTTTTAAAATTTTGTGTGCATGATAAGTTTATGAATTTTTGAAATGTTTATGTGTATGTATATATATATATATATATTGTTTTTACCTTTTCCATCCCTTCCTTTGCATAATGATAATTTTTGTTTTTGGCTTCATCTCTAAAGGCTGGAATAATGAGGAATATAGGCTAACATAAAGCATAAACAAAAAAAAATTTAAATAAATAAAATAAAATAAAGTGAGAGAAAATAAAATAAGAGGAAATAAAATAGAATGTTTTGGGTTTAAAAGGGGGTTTTGAAGTGGAGGAAGGGTGTTTTGTGCTAGTGTGAGTTCTTGACTGTAGTGTGAGCTAGGAGTGTAGTGTGAGCTAAAACGTCAGGGTTAGCAAGGCAACCATGAAGGACAGAGGTAGAGGAAAGGCAAGCCGAGATAAGGGGAAGAGGTAGGTAGATCTGGCATTCATGGAGGAGAGTGAAGAGCTTCTCCAATGTCTCTCCCACGCCAGGATTCCAATGTGGGATGGGCCCTGCACAGGTAAGTTTGTTTTCTCCTATTTTTCTTTAGCATTTTACAAATAGCATTACCTAGGGTAGAATTTTAGCTACGATTTTTGGGTTTCTTTGTGATTTATCTGGGATTTGTGGAGTCGACATGAGCACCTAGGATGTTTGTAGGGTGTGAGTGCTGGGAATGTCAGAACATCATGAGTTTTTGGGGCTTCCTGCATCGTGGGCTTTTTGGGCTTTCTTGTGTTTTCTGGCAACATGGGGATTTTTTTGGCTTTTTTTGGCGTGTCGGGCTGTGGGGTTCTTAGGGCCTTTTTTTGGCTTCCTAGGCTAGGTTTCCTTGGCAGTGTGAGCGTGTTGGGTTTCTTGGCAAGGCAACGTGAGTGGCAAACAAGGGTTATAGGGTAGGGTAGCGTCAGCTACAAATTTTCAAGTTTAGGACTTTCAACCTTCTTGGCTTTAGGCCAAGAAATGGCCAGGGTGAATGTGGGTAGGGTTCTGCGGGGGATAGGCATCGTGGGTTTGAGAGAGAGAGAGGCATCGTGGGTGGCTGGATCCCTGCAATGTGAGTTGTTGGTTTCCAACTCACACTGGAATGCAGAGAACCCAGCGTGAGTGTTGGGGAGGCAAGCAGAGCAAATTTTTGCTAGCCGGGCCTACTGACCTCGTTGAAGAGGTGTGCAACAATAAAAAAAAAGACTATATGTCTATGTCTACCTCCTAGCTTCTAATTAATACAAAATACAAAAGAAGTTTTGTCAAACAAGAAATTGACTTGATCTCTCGCTTCTCTTTACGAACCCTAATTGGTCAACCCAGGATCGGGTGCGAGATCTCAACGTTCCTTGTAGCAGACTGGTGGTCTAACCCAAACCCAAGAAAAACACCTAAGGCCTCTTACGTATCTACTAAGAACAAGGTTGGATTGGAAAAATCCCAGCGTGAGCCCCCCCCCCCCCCTAGTGTGAGCGACTGACTAGGCCCTAGCATGAGTATGGGCTCAGAAGATCAGCGTGAGTTGGGCCACGACCATCGTGAGTTTGGGCCACGAAGGCCAGCATGAGTTGGGGAATGCTAGCATGAGTTAGGCTAGCGTGAGCCCTTCTTAGCGTGAGTTTTTCTTAGTGAGCCCTCCCATCGTGAGCCATTTGAAAACAAGCCATAGCATGAGTCTACTGGGAGAGGCCCAAAATGAGTCAAAAGGTGAAGACATGCGTTGTTTGCTGGGATCCCCATTACTTGCTAGTTTCATGTTTATATCGCTTATTTGTTTTATTGAGATAGATGATTTAAACCTTGCTTGAGTAAGTGTTTATGTTCTGTACTTTTGTGTGAATTTATTATGAAATGGATTTCAATGTACCCCAGTGAGCGTTAGATACACTAAATAGATATTGGTGTCCTTGTCTCATGGGGTGAAGTTGTGCATTTAAAGTATTTGTTTATGTAATTTTTGGTTTTTGGTATTTTGGCCTATATGGTAGCACTTAGATTCTTTACTTACTTAATGTTTTGGCTATATGCAGGGGACCTAAACCTTCTCTTCTCGTGGTTGAGCTTATTGGTGTACTTGCTTGGTTTGGCCCCTTTGGATCAGATACACCTCCCTATGACATGCGCATTGGGCCCCATTTGATATGGTTCCATCCTGGTGTTAGTTCATTTTTTTCATTTATCCTACAAAATTTTAGCGTGGTTATATGGTCTCACCTGAGTGAACAGTTGGCTCATGATGTTGTTGAGACTGTATTTCCCGGGTCTACACCAAGCATGCTTGCCTTTGTTATTGACATAGATGAGGGGCTGTTTAGAGTTGAAGGAGGCCCTACTAAGGGTCCTAGATCTACACATCCCTTGAATCATGTGTGGGAGTTGCCCACTTGTACTCATCACAACAGCAGCAACACACTTTTCTTAGCTTTCCGTGTGCACACTCTATAGTATGCATTCTTGTGTCTTACTTTAATTTTTAATTTCTTTTTGAATTTTGTGTCATCATCTAAATGTTGTTTTCCTATGTAGTGCATGATGATGATGGTGGGCTTGCCTTAGCACACACAGCGCTAAAGACATTCATGGCAGGCCCCATTCTTTATGCCGTGGTACTGGACCAAATAAAGCTGGCTATTGTTGACTACCATAGACAGTTTTCGAGAGCTTTCAAATGCTACCAAGTTCATGGTTGGTTACATAAGGACTGGTCTTCTAATGGGCCAATTTTTCCTCAAAGGATTGATCCTGCACCCACCTTGCCTACACCATTCATAGATGGTAAGTGACCACACTCTAGACTCCATTTTCTTTTTGCTACATCATCATGTATCATGTTCTTTTGTAATTCTTCGCTCTATGTTTTTCTTTTTTATAGTAGTCATCCCCCCTGAAGAAGTTACCATTATAATAGGACGTACTGAGGCCACACTTTTTACAAAATATGGGGAGGTAGAGCAATCACAAAAATGGTTGCAGAAGAAAGCTTCTGATTTGATCATTAGTCGTCTTACCCAGGTAGGCCTGATGGACTTGTTCACAGCTTTAACTCCTAGCATTCTGGCTACCGAGATGGTCACCATTGTTGATTCTTTCAGTGATGATGCTTCCCATTTTACCACACAAGTTTGAGAAGTCAAGGTATCTTTCCACCTGACCATTGAGTTCCTTTTTGATCTTTTTGGTGTGCCTATGGATGGTGCCATGGTGACCATAGATAAAGAAACTAAAGACGGATAGGTAATAAGAGAGCTTGAGTAGTGGTTAGGTGTGTCTTAGGGTCCTAAGGGCTTTGCCATGCAAGATGATACCCGATCAATGGAGATGAACTTTCTGTATCCTCTCTTCCGGGCACGAACCTTTCCCAAATCTCTTTCTCAAGGAAGAAGCCTTGGGATTGAGTCTGCATGTGTGATACATGTAGTTTTAGAGATAGGCATGTGCTATAACTGGGTGCAGTTTCTTGAATATGGTTTTTGTGGAGAGATTATCAGGTTACGTTCAAACATCCACGCCAAATCCCATTTTACATTTTCTTTCTTCGTGGGGTATCTATGTAGGTTTGCTGAATTCCTAGTAGTTTATGATGATAACCAATATATTTTGAGGGATCATTCACAATTTTCCTGCCCTTGGATTTGCCATTTGTATAGCACCACTAGATCCCAGGACCCACCGAAAGACATTGAGGAATCAATATTAGTCACTACTGGGGGTGCGGCTAGCAGTTCCCATCATTCCCATGATAGCTTGGGATTGGACCCACCTAGGTTGCACACATCTATTAAAAGGGTTGAGCATTTGATTGGTGAGACTGTTGGGAAGTATAAAGCAAAGGTGAAGAGGAAAGAACGCCCAAGGGAGCTTGCTCCAGATGTGATATCACCAAGAGTAAAGAAGATTCGGTCTGTACTACCTAAAACACCCTATATTTTCAATGGCATTCTTTCTTCACTGGGTCTTTGGAATTCAGGTGGCATCATGGTAGTTTGGCAAAAAATGAACGCTTTGAGTTTAGACTATCCAGTTTGACAAATTTTCTACTCTCGGTGTTGATAGGCCTAACAGATTCTCCAACCTACCCACCCGAGTAGTTCATCCAGTAGACAGTCTACTTAGTAGCAATGTGTGGGGTTGTTGGCGGTGCTCAGGCTACGCAAAATAGTTTGGCAAGTTTTCTAGTCAATAAGTTTGCTACGCTACGCTAGGCTATGTAGCATAGCAAGCCTCAGAAGACAGTTGCAGGAAGAAGTGCTATGCTATGCTACACTACGCAGCGTAGCACAACGTAGCAAGAGCAATACAGAAAGGCTCAGCTTACCTAGTGATTTCAATCGCACTGAGCAAGCACTTCCAACCTTCAAAATTAGCCACTTCGCTTAACTTCAAGTCCTTCAGCAAAACTCCTCTTGCTAGAAAAGTGGTAGATATAGCAAAAAGTATGTTATGTTGGCTGCTACGATATGCTACGCTATGTAGCATAGCATAGTGTAGCAATGATGCAAGAAAAAAATAGAAGGTGTCTCAAAGGCAAGATCAACAAGTCGTAATTGTAGTTGTTAGCACAATTAGGCTTCAAGGAAAAGTTTGCAACCTTGGGCAAATGAAAAGTGGCCGCTACGCTATGCTATCCTATGTAGCGTAACATAGCGTAGCAAAGATGTAGAAGTAGAAGAAACACTTCAATGCATGCCAAATCTTCCAGCAAATGCAATTAACTTCATCACAAATTTCTTCTTCCAATTGGTGGCTACGCTATGCTACACTGCATAGCATAGCACCACATAGCAAGATGCTATGCTACGCTAAACATGCTATGCCCCACAGCGTAGCATAGCATAGCAGATGGCTATGCTGCTTTAGCATGCTTCACCCCTTGTCTACATCACTAGCGCACATCTCTAGTTCTAACAGCGTGATTGTAGCTTGATAAGCTCATCAATCAACTTTGCATGTCCATGCAGTATGGACACGTCAACATCTTGCAGGTCTAAGACACATGTCATCCAAGCCTCATCTCACATGTCCCCCTTGCCCTATAAATACCCCGACGAGCAATGCTCAAAGGGTTGGCAAACTGTTGGTTGGAAAAAAATTATTTGTTTGCAAACCATTGGCTGGCATATTTGAGCAAAGGTTGATAAATTAAGCATTCAGTTGGCAAAAATCTATGCAAAAAGCATTAGCAAACTTGAGTAGTTAGCAAATTTTGTTAGCGGTTGGCAAGATAAGCCCCCTATTTCAGTTAAGATCTTGTTAACAAGGTGGGCAAGTTGGCTTGGTAGCATTTCATATTGTTGCTTTTTGAGTCCCCGTTCAAGCACATTATTGGCTTGCTTTGAATGTCTTAGTTACTTTTGGGATCTTTGTACTTCCCATTGTTGCACAACTGATTGTATCCACTTTGGCAAAGTAAAGTCATAAAATTGAAGTGGTGCACTTCATAAATTTTGCTTTATTTTCTTGTTGATCATTGCGTTCTACATTATTTTCGCTTCCTCACATTGAAAAATTGTTATTTTATGTTATAAGTACCATTTTTCATGCTAAACGTTTGCAAAAGGTTATCAAAACTGATTAAGTCCTTGTCTGATCGACCAGACCATTCAAAGCACCCCATTTTGATTTAATCTAGCATGGCCCTCACACAGATATGAGGTTAAGACTATCACGACTGACAACCCCTCAGTGTTTTCCAACCATCAAAATTTTTGTTCGCTACAGTTTTTTGGTGCTAGAAGGAGGGCCTTTTAGTGTCCTTTTTTATGTTATACGGTAGTCCTATAAGCATTTTGCACCCCGACATGAACTAGCGTAAGCTTGATACCCTTTTGTGGTTGTTTACGCATCGTGTGGTACATCGATCACTTCGACGGTTCCTTCAGAACCCTGCAGGACGTAAAGCCTCCGATCACTATTTGATCCTTTTGTTTAACAATAGTCTTGCACATGTTCTGTACCATATCATGCATTAGCATAAACATGACACCCTTCACGATTGTTTACACATTGTGTGGTAGAGATCGGTCGCTCTGACGATTCCTTCGGAATGCAGCAAGACATAAAGCCTTTGATTGTCTTTTGATCTTCTCATTTTCCTTGTTTGCAAACCTGTTTAGCTTTGTGATAATGACTACACTAAGCATTGTTACTAACACCTCTAATGTTGAGGTTCCCTTCATGGTTCAAGGCATCACAGGTGTCAAAAAATCACTCAGCCTAGGGCTGGGGCCACGTTGATCCCTCAAGATCCAAAACTGAGGACTTGAGGGCTTGGCTCAGCAACACAAGCAATACAACTTCCTCTGTACAAAGGTGCAAGAAAAATTTCCCTTAGATGCACAAGAGTCTGAAGAGAAGCGTAGCTTTGAGTTTTCCAACTGCAATGGGAAGGAATTTATTCCCACTCCTGACACTTTCATCCCCTTAACGCAAATGAACCAATGGCTTCTAAATCAACTGATCTAGGTCCTTAGGCCTGGGGAGTTGCAAGACATGGTGTCTCATCATGATGAGGCTTTCCAGGATAAACAATAGGAGCTAGATTCCCAATCCGATGGGGGGGTCAAACTAGCCCTGCTACCATCCCTCCTTCCCCATCCTTCTGGATGAACCCGTTGTCTATTACCGCTCCCTTTAGGATCATAACCGCACTATCGCAGTCTACCATTCCACCAGTAATAGGTAGCCATTCTATGCATTTGGCATATCAACACACCTACATTATTGTCTCAACCACAGCTACTACCCTTTCGCAAACTGTTCATCAATCCCTATTTGCTTCACAACACATGCCAATTACAGCTACCCTGCCCTACGTCCACATCGTACCTACGTCGCAGTTGCCTTTGACTTCCACCTCCATTCCTATGTTCACATCTCTCCCATCAACTGTGGTGGGCCCAAGCCCATCCACATGGTGGACCCCATTCACTTCTCCACCTATTCCACAACTGATGCAAATGTCTAACTACACTAGCCACCAGACATACCAAGTCCCACAAACAGTACAACCAGGTGCGGGACCATGGTCTACTCCACCGGCCATACAAGTGGTCTACCCCCCAACACAATCTGCAGTTGCTACTCCAATAGCACCACCTACTAGGTTGTGGATGCACAAGCAGGATCATTTACAGGGGTCAGCCCAATGGCACCACCGATGGGTCACATTGCCGCCCCTACCACTCCATAGATGGAAGCTGCTCTGGCAGTTCCCCAACTGTCTACATCATCCCCAGGTCTGGATCAAGCATTTTAGCTTATCTAGATCCTTACTAAAGAAATAAAGCGCCCCAAGGTTTTTGGGTCTGATATGGTACAAGTCATGGACTTTTACCAAGATGATCCCATTAGCCCAGCAATCCCTACATTAACTCTACCCCCTAGGATGTCACTTCCCTACTTTACAAAATACAACGGGGAGGGGGATCCCAATGCACATCTTGTTACATTTAGGTCTAAATCCCATCTTCTGCAAAAATGGCCACACACGATCATTCGAGTCTTTTCCATGTCCTTGACTGGAAAAGCCCTGGACTAGTACTGCACATTATCACACTCCATTTCAACCCTAGAAGAGTTGCTGACCTAGTTCGTGACAAGTTTCAAGTACAACTTGAGACCAAAATTCACACTAGATCAGCTAATGAGCTAAAGCAGGACCCACTGGAGGTGGTCCAAAAGTTCATACAGCGGTGGAGCGCTACCCTCAATGAAATCTACGAGCCTATCACGGAGGCCCATTTCATGGCTATTTTCAAGGGTGTAGTGAATGACTTCATCAAGTCTAAGCTATACTATCTCACTCCCCATACTCTTACTTAGGATTTTTCCCAAACTAAGAGCATTTAAGACCCGGCCGAGGCAAGCAAAGACCCGGCCTATGTTGCATACAAGAATAGCTTCACGAAGAAGGAGAAGGACAAAGGTAAGGCTACAACAGCCACAGTGGCCGCTATGACCAACAAGGCCAAACCCAATAACAACAGTAAGAAATTGACCACAACAACAACGAATCCCACACCCAAGCAGGGCAACGCATCACAATCTTCCACATCTACACTTGAAACATCTTCAGCACCTAAATTAAACTTTGAGCGTAAAGACCACTCGAAGTATACCCCGTTGCCTGTTAAGTCTTCAGATCTTCTGAAGAAATTGCTAGCAACAGGGTACATCCAACACAAGCGGATGTCGAAAGAGGAAGTCAAGAAACATCAATGGTACTGCAAGCCCCTTAGGAACCCCTCTTTGGCCTTGCCCAATGAGCCCCTAATTCCTAAGGGTTTTAGGCTGGACTAGTTTTGTGACTACCACCAACAGTGTGGTCACAACAAAGATTACTGTATGGCATTAAAGGACAACATCCAAAGGATGATCGATCAGGGAAAAATGGTGCTAGATGAAAGCAACCCAGTACGCCCTGAGAATTAATCCTTGCATGTTTACACAGATCCTCTCAATGCCATCAGCTTTGACAGTAGTCCTTGACCACCCCAGCACCTGTTTATGGTCTGTGTGCCTTAGCGTAGCACACCGGCACCACCAACGGCTAATCCAAACCTGCAACAGTCATTTGTCTTACGAGTCCCTCCCCAGGCATCTACCCCTACATCACCTATTCATTGGGCATCTGCCTTGCCACCACCTATTAGCATAACTATACCACCACATGCATTGACACTATTAGCATCATTTGTTGGCAGGGGGCCAAACCATCCAACAACCCCCTCCTTGCATTAGACAGCTTTACAACCTTCTCGTCCTAAGAAATAGGAAGTGCATTTCACTGGTGAGATGTCAAGGTAAAGTACTGCCTTAGGTGCTTCCAAGCCTACACTCTCACCCCCTGCATCCATGCCCTCGTCGCCTAAAGGTAACGTTGCTAGGCCTACACAGTCTTTGCCACCCTGCTCAAGAAGGTCTGAACCCAAACCCAAGGCTGTCCCTCCTTGGAAAATTCGTCTCCTAGGACAAATAGAAGAGAAGAAAGGTAGCAAACAAAAAGGTGGTCAAGACCTTTTAAACGCTCTCACCCAAGTCAAACAGGCTTTGAAACAGAAAAACACTACGTTGACCCTATACGACTTGGTCATGACATCTACCGCACACCATGAGGCTTTGGTCTGCATGCTAACGTCAATTCTGGTTGATGAAAGCATGCCAGCAGAAGAAAAAGCAATTCACTCATTCTTGCTTCCTTCTGCACCTGCAGAACCAAAGCCAGCCCAACTAATTTTTTGCCACAATTCTATTAGGGAAGACCTTGAAAAGGGTCAGGTGACCACAACACCCCTATTTATCACAATTCGGATCGGCCAACATAAGATTTGAAGAGTACATGTCAATGACGAGGCTGCAAAAAATGTCATCCCTTTTCCTATAGTGGAAAAGTTGGGTTTGGTCGACCAGATCAGACCCACAACAACGTCATGTTTAAAGTCGTTTAATGGGGCACGGGTCGTGGTAAAGGGCACGGTCCACATCAACTTTGTGGCAGGGGACTAGTTCCCCACGAATGCAATGTTCATTGTGGTTGAAGAGATGCCTGAGTTTAACCTGATCTTGGGGAGGTCATGCTTAGCATAACTTCAGGCTGTCTCTTCACCCATACACTAGGAAATCCATCTGCCCTATGTAGGTAGGGAGGTGATCATCCATGGCGATGAGGTGGTAACACAAGCCATCCATAATGTGGATATGGAATAAGGCTCAGAAGTAATAACTTCTGAGAATGAGGCGTTTGTCTTAGAAAACACTAACTATCTGACAAAAGGACCGACCCAAACTACCAATCCAAAACACAAAAATGCATGGGTCGAGTTTCCCTTCTAAGCGAAGGACAACGATATGGACGAAGGTCGTAGCAAAGCATCTTGGCCTTACGCATCGTCCAACTCACGATGGGTCAAGAAGTAGTTACACATAGTGTAGCAACCCAACTTCTTCTTGCCCAGTTAGCATTCTTTGTACATTTAACACCTTTTTATTTTGCATCCATCCTTGTTTTGCATCCACCCTTGTATACTAGGTATTAATTATCCATTCTTTAAATCGTTAGCGTACCATTTCATTATTACACCACGGCTTGAAATGGCCTAAAACTAGCTATGGCCCGAAATGGCATAAAACTATGTACAACCAACTAAGGCCTAAAACTGGTAAAATTTCTGTTGTTTATGTTATGTTAAGCAGCCTGAAATGGCCTAAAACTAGTGTAGGCCCGAAACAGCCTAAAACTAGTAGGGGCCTGAAATGGCCTAAAACTACCAATGGCCCGAGATGGCCTAAAACTAAGATGAAAACATAACATAAAAAAATTGCATGGATAATGTACATAACACATAAGCTAGTGAGTATCCAAAATTGCCAAAAATTTAATTTTTCATTCAATGGTTCACATCGCATTACCAATGTTTGCAACAATTTCTTCCAAAAATTCAAAAATCAGAAAAATCAACACCCCATGTTGTCATGGGTCATCTTTGCCTACATCCTCTTCACCTTCATCGTTTGCTCCTACATCATTCCCTTCCATGTCACCTTCCTCTACATTTCCTTTGCCTGCATCCTCATTTCCACCCTCAATGGGCCCTGCACCTTCATCCTGAATCTGCGTTGCAATAGCGAAGTAGTTAGCTACATGAATTCATAAATGCTAGGAAAACATGAAACCTTTGTGACTAACCCAAGATGGTCCCGCTTCTTTCTCAATGGGTATGCGGTCCAAACCAAGCTCAAGGCATTCCCAGATCTCATCCTCCATCATATCAGCCTAGTGACTATCACTTGGTCTAGCGTTTGTAGCGGCTTTTTCCTTTTCAATGGTCATCCATCTCGGTGGTCCCAAAGAAAAGGAGGTGGTAGCGGTCTTACCTATGGGATGGTCCACTTCCCATTCAGGAGACTCAGTGACCTTTACCTACACCTTGAACTTGTTATAAGCCTTAGAAGTACTAATGGCATTTACGAACTCCTTCTAAGTAAATGCTTCTATGGAAGCATCCCTGTATAGTTTGCGGTAGGTGGCACATTCCAGTTTATACATGTGCTTATTGTTTTTCTGGGTCTACCCCCACTCATAAACCCTAGTGCCATAGCCTTTCCAGTCTTGGTTCTTCTAGGCTAACAAGTTCATTTGCATTTGCTGCTCTATTATCTCTCTGGTGGCCTCATTATTGTGCCACACGATTGTCCAATATCTGGCATAGTCTATCACAGTTGTGCGCCAACTCCTATCATTGTTTTCACAGGAGGAACTCATTCCTAGATCTGAGATCTCCCACCTCAATGCTCAGCTTAGCCTTCTAGACCCGTTTCCACAGATCCTTGTTGACGTGCCTACTCTCCCATAAAGAGCATGCTAAGTATAAAGTGCATTTGCTAACCTCATCGTATACACGATGAGGCACCTCATCCACTTCGGGTAGGAATGTAGGCATGGTACTAACTTTCAACACCTATGTTGGGTCCCACTTGAGTCGAGAGGCTGTGACCACATGAGCAACGCATTAGTCACATTAGCATAGCAAAGCTAGTAGCTCAAACAATCTAGTGTAGCAACTTCAAAGAGCCTAGCGTAGCTACTTTAACTTACCTATTTTAGGATCGACTTGCCTGAGACGACTAATCATGTCATCAACAACCCCTTGCATGAATGTTAGTTTGTTGGGGGTCTCGGCCCATGGTCCCAGCCAGATTAGACGAGGTCCTGCAACATTAACAATGGTGTCTTTCATGCAATTAAATGCATCAGTTATGACCGAGAAGGACTGCAATAAACTTGTGAGTAATACAAATGACAATGTAGGGGCTCCTACCTAGTAAACCCTTGGGGGTGATAATGGGGGGATCACCCATTGACATATCATCAAATATATTGTCAAACTCACTAGCATCTAATTGTAGTTCTCCTCCTTGCTGGCTTAAACCTATGTCAACACCCTTACCCTTTGCCTACTCTCTTGATGCTGGGCTATGTTCAGCAGAAGGACCTCTAGCAGAAGTCCCTTCCCGAGTGAGGATGATTTCTTCCTTATAAACCCTGAAGCCCCAACCTCTTCCTCATCGTCAAAAGGGTCCTCTTCTTCAGAAGGAGCACCTTCCTTATTAGTAGGACCCCCCTCCTTCGTGATGAGGGCCCCTTCCTCTCTCTTGTCCAGGGCCCTTTCCTCAGTGGTTGGGGCCTCTACGTCTTTATTTTCTACCCTCAAATTGGGGGCTAACACTTCCTCTTCACCTTCTTCTTCTTCTTCTTCTCCTTCCTCTGATAGCAGAAACAACATGTTCACATTAGCATAAAACATGTTAGCTTAGAGTAGGTGCTACGCTACGCTATGCTACCTAGCGTAGCATAGTGTAGCAGACATTAGCAAGCTAGGCGAAGAAGTAAGCATAAACATGGGCATTTACCAATGGGGGGTTGCGTCCTGTGTAGCTTAAACCATAGTTTTTGCCCCTCTTCTTCTTCCACACGAAGGGTCTCCTCGGGTGGTTGAGGCCTCTTTCATTACAACTTAGTGGCCACCATTTCGACAATGAGACATTTTTCCTGCAATATGCTACCAGCAACAACAAATAGCACCTCACCTACACTGTCTAGGCCACAAAAGTTACGGGCCACCTAACCCTTAGTCATTATAGAAAATGACTCCCCAATAGCTTTTGGGGGATCTTGGGCTCGGGTGGTCTAGAGGATTTGGCGAATCCACAGTTTGGAAATCTGGTTGCAGTTTCACATGACCTAGGCTCCATTCTCATGGACTATCAAAAACTTCATAAAACACCACAGGCAAGCTACATAAAAGATGTAGTGCACATTAAAATGAGACTCCTGCTTCTTATGAAGCACGAAAATTTTAGTTTACAAGCCCTTGCACAAATGTGTAGGCCAATTGTAGTGAGCCCCCTTTTCCATAACCTCCTGCATTACCCAAGCTTGCTTAATCCCAAGGATCTTTCCTTGGGAAAGTAGCTGGGGGAAAGCGTGAGCACGAAAGATAGGATAAACCTCCCTGATGGGTCCTAGCCTGACCTTATCCATAGAGATCTCCTTTGGCTCTTTTGCAATCCCTAGCCACTCCTCAATGTCTTCCTTCTAACGATTCAGCTCTCTCTTGGTCTTCGGCCCTATAGAGACACCTTTAGTAGGAACACCAAAAAGGTCTACGAATACCTGGTCATTGATTTCAAGGACCACCCGCATGCCATGTACATGTGTGCAAAAGCAGTATGCATTGTCGGAAAAGGAGTCTGCTAGGGCAAGCATCTCAGCGGCAAGGATGTTTGGATTTAGGGCCAGGAATAAATCCATGAGCCTAGCATTCTGAAGATTCCTGATCAGGGATTCCGAGGCCACACTGCATATCCAATGTTGGCTCTCATCTACCTCCCCATACTTGAAGTAGATGTTGACCTCTTGGATCCCATAGGTAATCACTATCACTTCCTGGGACTTCCTCACCACTATAGCAGTTTGCATAAAAAAATTAGCATAAAAACACACAAAAAAACACAGAAAATAGAAACAACACTTGGACATGCAACAATTCACAATTTGGCTTACTAGGTTTAAACGGTAATGGGAATGGCAGAAGATTAACTAAAACATCTTTGATGATGATCGGTTTAAAGGATGCCCATCCCTCATCCAACCAATTGGAATCCTTGCATCTGTTGTAGAGCCTGGGGTATCGGGTTGGATAGGTGTTGTACTCACCCCCGCATTGACCTATCACACTTGTGCGCATATTCTCAACAGAAGAAAACTCCTACAGAACCATCTATGATATGGTCAACATATCCATATCGCCATGAAGCCCCTCCTCGTTGATAAAAAACCAGGTGACAAAAAGATATTGTTAACATCTGGTTAGCGTAGCAAGCATTGCATAGCGTAGCAGAGCATGGCTACAAAACTCACCCATCGGCATTGTAAACGATTCCTAGTGGGTTTTGGAAGCACGTTCCCATGTGACGTGCAATGAACAAGGTATTGTAGGAATGGTAGCAATTATACTCGGGCATATTCCAAATCCAAGCCAAATGCCTCAAATTTCTAGGACGTGGACTGGATCCTTCTCCCTGCCTACTGCTAATAGTGCCATTTGTCAAAAATCACAGAATACCTTGATTTGCCCTAGGCAACAAGGTTTCTGTTATGATGGCCACTACCTCCTCTGCGAAGCATGACCAAATGATCACACTAAAGCGTTGGAGAAGAAATTTTAGGAACTCCCATGCCCCCTCCCAGAACCAAACCACCTCTTATCCCACACGTGCATGGGGCAAAGGAACATTGGCTATTGGTTTGCTCACATAGCATAGGATCCCTATAATTTCTAGGACAATCAAAATTGGCCTTAGCATTATCCTGCACAACACAACAGCAAATGTTGACACCGTGTCTGAGTGGAATGCACATGTAGCATAGAAACATTAACATTTTAGTAAATAGCGTAGCATTGTTCTCTTTTTACACATAGCGTAGCAAGGAAAATACAAAGGCAATATCGTAGCAAGGTTAGCGTAGCAAAGTCAACTTAGTGTAGCAATAGCAAATAATGACAAATCTTTAAACAAGTCAGCCTAATAAAGTGATTAGCATCACACCATAACAAAACATCTGTCACACTGTCACATCATGAACATGGCCAAACCCTCCTGAGGGTCGTACACTATGCTATTTGCATGCCAAATGGCTCAAATCATCCAAACCTCCACGGCAATGGCAGCCACAACAATGATAGTCTAGACAACATTGCATGCAACCTTAGCGTAGCGTCCGTACGTCCGTCGTGGCCAAAATGACAATAGCAATAGTGTAAAGGCCAAAACAACGACAATACAATAACAGAAAAACATAGATAACTAAACAAAATCATAGCGCAAAATAGCAGAAAGTGAGAATAATAACAAAGACATGGAAAAATAGAGAAGGCATGATAGCCTACCGGGCTAATGGTGTCTCCTCTCGAACCATGACGTGTGCTTGTGTCACACGCCCTAGGGTTTCTTCTATCTCGCTAACCTTGGTGAGTGCCTAGTTCTTGCATTCCTTTTTGGGAGACATTACCTTGCTTGCTGACTCTTCCTTTGCTACTACACCAAATTGCTTCAATCTCTATTCACACAATCATTCTGCTCTCGAAATCGCTCTTTGCTCCAGATGTGGGCTCTGCACCGTTACGGTGAAAATAATGAGTTTATAAGGGGTCAATCCTTATTTATAGCCACAATGGTTAAAAAGGGGAAACTTGTCATTCTCTCTCTCCATTTAATGCAGAGACTCCGTGTAGCGTAGAATGCTTGCCATGACATAGTAGCACTATTTTGCATTAAGGTGAGTAGACCCAAGAAATTACTCTTTGCATGCTTGAAACTAACCGTTTGCCTTCACAACAAAAAAATCTTGTTGACGATCTGAAAAGACCTTAAACTAGTAGCTTTGCATTTTCACATCTTTGCATTTTTACATCTAGTTAGCGGCCCAAAAAGACCTTAAACTAACAGCTTCATATTTTCTTATTCACGTTTTCATAAAGCAAAAATCTTGTTAAGGGTCCACAAAGACCTTAAACTAGCAGTTTAACACTTTCACATTCTGGTGGTAGCCTTAAACTAGCAATTTCAATCTTTTACATGTTGGCAGTCTGCAATGACATTAAATTAGCAGTTTCACATCTTTTACATTAGCAGTTTTGCATTTATACAGTAGTAGTTTTCCATCCTTTATGTTAGTAGTTTTGCATTTTTACGTCCTGGCTGTCCGCCACAACCTTAAACTAGCAAATTCTAAAGCTTCATTTCATACTTTCATACCATACTTTTATCTTATTGCTACTTTGCAAACTTTCACTATGCACAGTTGCTACAAGCAGGTAATCTTTGACTAGACTTTCATCTCATCTTGGCAAGCTGAACAAAAATGGAAATGCATCATGATCTCTCTTCACCTTTAGCTTTAGCAGGTCCACATGGAAAACTCGCAAGACAACTGAACCCAGAGCTAATAGACTAGGAATCACATGCATTTAGCACCGTAGCATCCTTAGAAACATCCCCCGACTAGCTAGAACATCTGGTTCAAGCCCTAGATTTAGAGGTCAGGGATGTAACTGAGGATCCTCTTATCGAAACACTTGTGACCACATCCAAAGGGGAAATGAAAACATTAAAACTTAGTTCCCTCCTAAATTCGCAGACACATAAATATGTAGCAAAAATTCTACAAGACAACATTAAGGTCTTTGCATGGTCATACAGTGACATGCCAGGTTTAGATCTGAGGCTGATATAGCACAATATTATCCTAGACTCGCGCATGAAGGCAATCAAACAGAAAGCTCGTGGGATTAGACCAGAGATCGCACAGGCTGTACGAGGTGAAATCACCAAGCTATACCAGGCTAGTTTCATTCAAGCAATTGATTACTTAGAATGGGTTTCTAATAGCATTGTAGTTTCTAAGAAAACGGGAGGAATATGAATCTGTATAGACTTCTGGGATCTAAATAAGGCAACGATCAAAGCCAATTTCTCACTTCCGAATATACATCAACTTATCACCACTATGGCTGGTCATGCTCTATTATGCTTTATGGATGATTTATCTGGTTACAATCAAATTCGCATTAACCTAGAGCATCAGTAAACAACAACCTTCATGACCCTGTGGGGTACCTTTTGTTACACTATGACGTCTTTTGGGCTCAAAAATGTCGATGTACCAGCAAGCCATGACCTACATCTTTAGTGACTACATCTTAGAAATGCTAAACGACTACGTTGATGATATAGCGGTTAAATCTAAAGAAGTCGTTGATCATCCTCGCGATCTAGGTGTAGTCCTCACAACTTGCTGAATGCATGATTTACGTCTCAATCCTAAAAAGTGTGTCTTTGGGGTAAGAGCTAGGTGCATGGTATAGTTTGTCATATCGAAGGCTAGAATACGAGTGGACCTTGACAAAGTTAAGGCCATCGTCAACCTGGCACCTCCTACAAACCTTGAAGAACTACGTGGGTTGTAGGGTAGATTACAATTCATCAGAAGGTTTATCGCAAAGTTGACTGATAAGTTACACCCTATGCAACATCTTCTAAAGAAAGGGATTAACTTTGAATGGACAAAGCAATGCCAACAAGCCTTTGATGATCTGAAGGAAGAGCTTTTACACCTCCCAACTGTTTACCCACCACAGAGGGACAAGCCTTTCTTCATCTACCTTGCCACCTCAGACACATCTATCATAGCACTGTTATGTCATAAATGGGATGATGGATCTAAGATACCAGTGTACTACCTAAGTCATGCATTGATAGTGTACGAGGTGAAATATAATGAGGTGGAGAGAAACTACCTTGCCTTAGTGTTTGCATTGAAAAAGTGGAGACACTATCTATTTCGTAGTAAAATCAACATTATTTGCAAGAGCAACATACTTCGGGCTATCATAAATAATTTTTATTAAAGCAGTAGGATAGCCTAGTGGAAAGTAATAATAGCATAATTTAATTTTCATTATGTGAGCCAATTGTCAAGGAAGGGTCAAGCCATAGCAATGCAACTCATGACCTCACCCATCGATGACCAGGTGATCATAGACCCCGAATTCTCAGATTAGAATGTTAGCACTGTCAACGCCATCATGCCAAATCTCAAGGCTACTTTACACTTTGATAATGTCTCGACCGTGCGAGGGGGTAGTGCTTCTACTATCATTACGTTCCCCTTTGGGGAAATGAAACCCTCAACTTATCATTTTCATTCCCTTGTACAAACAACATGGTAGAGTAAGAGGGGCTACTTAGGGGCATATTAGCTTCCCAAGCACTAAGCATACAACACCTGGCGATTCGCAGAGATTTACAACTAGTTGTGAATCAAATCACAGAGGTCTACACCTATAAGGCTACACACCTGCAACCCTATTGCAACCTAGCAAAAACCTTGCTCAAACAGTTTGCAACTACGGATGGTCAACATGTGCCACGTAACGAAAACACCGTCGCAGACTCCCTAGCCACCTTAGCATTAAATATTCCATCACACTTATTCGCGAGTTTTCCAGCTTTGATCACCAAGTGTATGGAGCCTATCACTCAGGCAGGACACATAGCCTCTGTTAGCACTGCAAATACCCAGGAGTGGTACTCCAACATTAAAGCCTACCTGCAACACGGTGAGCCCCCAAGTGGATTAACATCTACCCAGAGAGATGAGATTCGTAAGCATGCTCGGCAATATGTACTCATGGGAGACAATGCCTTGTGTAGATGCTCCTATGACAGGATATTGTTGGCATGTATAAATGAGGAGTAAGCACAAAAGGTGATTAATGAAGTACATGAGGGAGTGTGTGGTGGACACATAGCACCTAGGGCTATGGCTATGAAAATTAGACATTTAGGGTACTATTGGCATCACATGGAGCATGATTTCCTGACCAAAGTCAAGACATGTGATACGTGCCAATAATACACAAATCTCATACATGTTTCACCCACAGAACTACATCCTATGCAAATCATGTGGCCTTTCCAATGATGGCGACTAGACCTCATAGGACCTATCACGCCTAGGTCTTCCACAGGGCATAGCTTCATCATCACTACCACTAAGTATTTTACTAAGTGGGTAGAGACCATTCCCCTAAGGAAGACAACATCTCAGCAGGTTTTCCATTTCATCTTGGAGAACATCATGACAAGGTTTGGGCTTCCTATGACTGTTGTGACCGATAACAGGCCACAGTTCAATAGCATGGAAACCAAAACCTTCTACAGTAATCTCAGCATCAGGAAATCATTCTCTTTACCATACTACCCTCAGGAGAATGGGCAAGTAGAAGCAACTAACAAGTCCATCATAAATTTCCTAAAGAAAATGCTTAACAACAGCAAGTGGTGATGGCATAAGCAAATCCTCTATGTGCTCTGGGCTTACAGGACAACGTGCAGGACTACGACAGGTAAGACTCCTTACAGTCTTGTTTATGGATTTGAAGTTGTGTTACCTCTTGAGTTGCATGTACCATCACTCTGGATGATCCTATTTGATGTCGTGAGCAAAACCCAGAACAACGAGTCAAGAGTCATCGACCTCGACTCAATAGAGGAGGACCGTGCACAAACGTTGGATCGCATAGAGCACTACCAGAACAAGCAGCGACAAAAACATCATGTGAATCCACATCAACGACCAATATAAAAGGGAGACCTCATTCTCAAGGCTATCCATGAGCATATGAACAAATTCTCAGCAAACTGGGAAGGTCCATACATGGTCACAAAAGCCTTTGGGAATGGGGCCTTCAAATTGGCAAACATGGATGGCAACGAGTTTGCAAATCCGATGAACCACTCATACCTCAAGCTGTACTATATCTGATGCATAATGCAGGTAAGCAGAATGTTTGCTAAGACATAAAACTGGCAAAGCAGTCTGCTATGACTATAAACTGGCATAGACTATTCACCATGATGTAAAACTGGCACAGATGGTATGCTAGGACCTTAAACTAGCTCATCCACCATCCACTACGATGATAAACTAGCACATATGATCTGCTGGGACTTTAAACCAACACAGTGGTCTACTAGGACCTTAAACCAGCACATCATGGTCTACCAAGATCTTAAACTAGGTTTGTGGCACGTCCCTAGCATGCATCGACACCAGTACACAACAAGCGAGCATGCACAGTGCTGACACGGGGTGAGACGTTGTAGTTCCAAAATGTAGTTAATGACACCATGAAAACACCCTCTGGAACATATGCAACGTCACTGCTCTTGGCATCTTATTGATCCTTTGGAGATATTGTATGACATCATGCTGACCCTCTAGACCTACTGCCACCACGGCTCATCACCCTGGCAGTCGCCTCCCTCATCAATGCCTGCTGCTGGAGTTCTAGTAGTATTGTGGCCCAGCTGAAATATTATTAACCTCCATCCCCTACCAGCATCTGAGCTCAAGAGATGTTCAGCTGTTGGGTAGCTAATCTCATGGTTGAACTGAGAATGCATGCCTTCGGTAGGGATTCCTAAGCATCTACATTCACAACGACTCCTGGCATCTTCGATGCCAACCTCTCCACGATGATGCAGCTAAAGTCATTGCTAGCCTTCCTAGTTTGGACATCGCACACCAGCAACGATGTCCAGAGCTTCAACAACATCCGCAGCAACTAGGAACTTTGTCCTCCTTTTTCATCATGGTTGTTTCTCCTAACCTTCTTTCTGTTGTGTTTGCAGGATGCGTACCAGAGGGATGTCTGTCAGAGGTGTGCTTCACCATAGTGGTAGGACGCTACATCATTCTAAGGTGGTTGCCTTGACTAGTTTGCCTGCTTGGAAGTGCACATCCCATCTTCCCCCTTAAACTTAGTTACCTCACTACTTACACCAGCAATTCCCTGCTCTTGCCTCTTTTACCAAATTTTCTTGACACTTGTCTAGCCCTTCCATTTGTCCAACCATAGAGTCCATGACGCACGTAACACATCTCATCGCATGGGAAACATCTATAGGTAGGTTAAAGCCCCACGTGGATGTAACACAACCCATCTTGGGAAAGAAACACCTATCCTACAAAAGCAAGGTTATTTGCGAATGTAAAAGGTAAAACAGCAAAAGGAAAAAAAGGGTAAGAGAGGAAAGCTCACGTGCAAAAAAATGTGTGCCTAAAACAAATGGCACATAAGTTGTTTCACAGTCATCCTCTCCAAGAATTCTAATGAGAGGTCAAAGGTCAGAAAAGAAAAAAAGATAACCATGCAAACTCCCTCATGAGCACTCCGACAAGGGATTCTACAAAGTTTCATCTTTTTCCTGAACCATCCCTCCCCCGCTTAACCTCCCTCTTTTCCTAGTATAACTAATGCAACACTCTCAACCACAGCTGAGCGACATCCTAGCAATCATCGAAGAGCAATGTTAGCATTTTGTCTCTCGTGGTGTTTCGTATTCTTTGTTGATGTCTCTCGGGTCCATCCTCCAAATGTCGACAAAGAGGGTCTAATGAAACACCCTAAATTTTCAATGGCATTCTTGCTTCACCAGGTCTTTGAAATTTAGGCTACATCATGGCAGTTTGGTAGAAAACAAATGCTTTAAGTTTGGCAAATTTTCTACTCTCGGTGTTGACAGGCCTAACGGACTCTCCAACCTGCCCACCCCGGTAGTTCATCTAGCAGACAGTCTACTTAGGAGCAATGTGTGGGGTTGTCAGTGGTACTCAGGCTACATAAAATAGTTTGGCAAGTTTTCTAGTCAAGAAGTTTGCTACGCTATGTAGGGTAGCAAGCCTCAGAAGACCGTTGCAGGACGAAGTGCTATACTATGCTATGCTACATAGCATAGCACAGCGTAGCAAGAGCAAGATAGAAAGGCCTAACTTACCTAGTGATTTCAATCACACTAAGCAAGCACTTCCAGCCTTCAAAACCAGCCGCTTTGCTTAACTTCAAGTCCTTCGACAAAACTCCTCTTGCTAGAAAAGTGGCAAATCTAGCAAAAAGCAAGCTATGTTGGCTACTACACTACGTAGCGTAGCACAACATAGCAATGATGCAAGAAAAAAAATAGAAGATGTCTCAAAGGCAAGATCAACAAGTCGCAATTGCAATTATTAGCACAATCAGGCTTCAAGCAAAAGTTTGCAACCTCAGGCGAATGAAAAGAGGCCGCTACGCTATGATATGCTACATAACATACCATAGCATAGAAAAGATGCAGAAGTAAAAGAAACACTTCAACGCATGCCAAAGCTTCCAACAAATGCAATTAAATTCATCGTAAATTTCTTCTTCCAATTGCTGGCTACACTGTGCTATGCTGCATAGTGTAGCACCGTGTAGCAAGATGCTACGCTATGCCAAGCATGCTACGCTGCATAGTGTAGTACCGCATAGCAAGATGCTATGCTACACTAAACATGCTATGCCCCACAACGTAGCATATCATAGCAGATGGCTATGTTGCTTCAGCATGCTTCACCCCTTATCTACATCATTAGCGCGCATCTCCAGTTCTAATAGCGTGATTGCAACCTGACAAGCTCATCAATCAAATTTGCATGTCCATGCAGCATGGACACGTCAACATCTTGCAGGTCTAGGAAACGTGTCATCCAAGCCTCGTCTCACATGTCCCCCTTGCCCTGTAAATACCCTGACAAGCAACAGTCAAAACGTTGGCAAATTGTTGGTTGGGAAAAAATTATTGGTTGGCATATTTGAGCAAAGGTTGACAAATTAAGCATTTGGTTGGCAAAAATCTATGCAAAAAGCATTAGCAAACTTGAGCAGTTAGCAAATTTTGTTAGTGGTTGGCAGGATAAAACCCCTATTTTAGTTAAGATCTTGTTAACAAGGTGGGAAAGTTGGCTTGGTAGCATTTCACATTGTTGGCTTTTGAGTCCTTGTTCAAGCACATTATTGGCTTGCTTTGAACATCCTGGTTACTTTTTGGATCTCCGTGCTTCCCAGCATTGCACAACTAATTGTATCCACTTTGGCAAAGTAAAGTCATAAACTTGAAGTAGTGCACTTCCTAAATTTTTCTTTATTTTTTTGTTTATCATTGGGTTCTGCATTGTTTTCGCTTCCTCGCATTGAACAATTGTTATTTTATGTTATAAGTACCATTTTTCATGCTAAATGTTTGCAAAAGGTTATTGACACCAATTAAGTCCCTGTCTGATCGACCAGACCATTCAGGGCACCCCATTTCCGTTTAATCCAGCAAGGCCCTCGCGTGGATATGGGGTTAAGACTATCATAACCGATGATCCCTCAGTGTTTTCCAACCGTCGACGTTTTCCGTCACTACATTGCCAGTGGAGGGTAAGTATTTTATTTTATTGTTATATATTTACTTTTATTTGTTATTTTGCTTTATATGTTACTAAACGTACATATGTGCTACGTGATACTAACTCTAGGATTCTAGTGTTATTCAGAGGAAAGTCCTGAGAAGGAGAGAGAGGTCATGGCCCTAATGATTGAACCAGAAGTAATCACCACAAGACCTAAGAAGGAAAAGAAGGGGAAGAAGCAATCAAGGAAGAAAAAACCCTTTCCCCACAAGAGGAAGATGTGACAAGCAATGTGGGAACAAAGCTTGCAGAGGCCTTTTATGCACTTACGCATTCAAGTGATGAAAGAGATGTCCTCGATGGTTTCTTCGATAGATCTTTGCAACTTGGTGATTTGCCTAGGCTAAACAACGAAGGGATTTTTGGTATGTTCCCTTAACCTAATCCATATTCTGTGTCCTTTAATTTTCATGTGTTGTTCTTGATTATCTTGATTATCTTTAGCATCAGAGGTAGATGCTAAAATTTCTAAGGCACATACATCTTGGGCAGTTACGTTAGGATTGCACGTCCCAATTGAAGAGACCTCCCTTGCTCATCCCACATCAACTGACCAGCTAAGGCCATGGCCTGAGATGCCTAGAAAAATGGATTTTTTTACAGGCATCGTTAATGATGTGGTCGTTCGCCTACAAGAAGCTAATCCAGAACTAGGTATGTATATTTTACATGTTATGCTAAGTGTCTAGTTTTTATTTATGTTTTCTTTGCATTCATTGTTGATTATAGATGATTCACGTATGCAGAACTTACACCTGCAGGTGCTAAGCTCCAGTGGGATCCTTTTGAAGCCACTCATATTGATTCTCTTCCTAAATTAGCAAGGAATATTGAGCAAGTCCCTAAGAAGCTTTACGATGTAGTTTCCGGTTGTGTTGTACAAAACGCCAAGTTGCTTTGGACTTGTAGGCGTTTGGTTGAGTATCTATGGGACGAGGTCCACTCATTGAAGGAAGCCCTAGCAAAGGAGAGAGAGGAGAAAGGGGATCTCCAATCTCATTACAATCTTGCTGCTGCTAGGCTGTTCGGTGATAGCACTTGACACACATTTGAAATCACCTATGCATGTTACTGGATGGTTTTGAACAGCAAAGTGCAGGTGACATAGGACTTAGCAAAACAAAGAGCACAAATGGACTTGCTAAATAGAAAATGTCATGATTGGAAGTCCTTCGCTGCAAAAGTATGGAAATGGGGCCAAGACCAAAAGGACCACAAGCATCAATATAACAAATGGTTAAATGAGGAGTCAATTGAACATCGTCGGATGGAGATGTTCATTGATAGGTTAGGCTTGCGGTCTGCTTATGAAAGGTTCACCGAGTGCACCGAGGTGGAGGGATCTCCTGAGAGAACCATTACTACTACCTCCAAGGAGGCTTCGATAGGCATGTTCTCTCTTGAGCATCCTACCTAGACTTCAATGGACAAGGGGAAAACATTGGCTGGTATTGATCTTGGCCTAGAGGAGGATTGGACAAACATGCCCAAGGAGGAGATTCTATGACGTTTGGAGGCCAACTTAGGGCCTTCCTCACTTTTGAGTGTATTATTGTAACATTTATTTTTTTATATTTTTATTTTTTTCATTATTAGTGTTACTATTTTTCTATGTTTTGCATTTATGATTTGTTTTACTACTCTTACCTATTTTTTTTTTTGTTTGCTACCCATAGGGACATGTTAATGATGGAGCTGGCCCCAGTGGAGCGAGAGGGGATGATGAAGAGGATCTTGGGGACCAACCCCCTTCATGAGCTTATTGTTAATTAGACTTTAGCTATTAAATGTTTTTGGATTTTTGGATGTTTGATGGAAACATATTGTTGACAAATGTAATAATATGGGCCTAATTATGGCATAACGTGTTGGAATTTTACTACCATGTTGACATATCATTTTTTTGGTGTGTTTTCTATTTTTATTTGTTTTTTTTTTTTTGTATTATCATGAACATATGCATGTAGCTAAATGTAAAATGGGGGAACAATACATAAATCAACACTTGTAAAAGAAGAAAGTAACAAGAAGGCATAGATCGAGATTGCAACTTATATCATTTAAATGAAAATTTGACATAACGTAGTGAATTTTTGTAAACTTGTGACATATTGAATCCTAGTTTAAAGCCATTTCAGGCCATGTACATCAATTTAAAGTCATGCTGGACTATTGCATTTGTTGTTAAAGAAGGAAGGATTACCAGTTTTATGCCATAGTGGGCCAAAAGCACTAACAGTTTTGGGAATCTTTTGAAAGAAAACCAGCCATTTCTAATCGTGGCTAGTTTAATGTCATACCAGATGATTGGTAGTTTAATGTCATTCCAGAAATTTAGTGATTCTCCCTAGTTATTGAGATACTTCTTAATCTTTTGTAGCTTAATTTAAGGGGTTGGGTATGTAGGTACGATCTTATACTCACCATCCCCTTCATCGGTGATGTCAAAGGGTAATTCTGACCAGGAGACATCAGTGGGAATGGCTCCTATGTTTGTGTTGTCTGGATCTTCTTCAGTTTTAGTAGGATTGTGAGTTAACGTTGGGTTCATGTCTTGAGGTATGCTCATAGGTCCTTTCTTAGGCTCAACAAACTCAATTTTTGACTCTTGATCTACCTCAGGGTGTGAGGAAGTGAGTGATACTATTGTATCCCCACGTATGATGATTTCACCACCCTCGTAAGGTAGGTGGATCTCTTGATGGATTGGTGAGGATATGGCTCTAAGTTGAGCTAGCCAGGGACGTCCTAGAATTAGATTAAATCTTGGCATTTCGTCAACCACTACGAACTCAGCTGATGTAGGGAACTGATCCTCGAATATGAAATCCAAGGTAGCCATACCTTTCACCCCAACATGGGAGCCACTAAAGGATTTTAGGAAAGAAGTTGTCATGGGTTGTATTTGTTTAGTAAGTCCCAATTTTTTGATGACAGGAAAAGGTATAATGTTTTTCGCTGCACCGTCATCGACATGCACCCTACATATCTTGAAATGATTAACCTGTATTGTTATGAACATAGGGGCTATGGTGATTTCTCCTGTTTTCTCATCTAGCTTAATGTCTTTAGCATGAAACTCTAGGGACATAGTCTTTGATTCCTAAGGTTGCATGGACAATACTATGTAAATGGATGTTTCATCTATAGGAAGGTCCTCACTAATAGGAATTGAAGTCAACATACACACAAGTGCTTCCCAATGTATAGTTGAAGTCATTACTAGATCATACAGGCTTAAAGAAGTATTCTTATTTGTCAAGGCTTGTGTGACCTAGGTTAACGTGCTCGCTAGGTCTTTACCATTTAGGATACCCTTGTCTGTGGAGATTTGGTCCATTTGACCCAACATTCGTATTTCTCGTGGAGGAATTTTTGGGTTGGTAACTGAGGATGCTGGGTTCAGGACACAACCCATGACATTATCCTTGTTTTGATGACTTTTACTAGGCTCGTTAATGGCGGACCCATGGGAACAGCGTTTAACGGTGTGGGCTTCGGTGGTCCTAATTTGTGCTAATGTTTTTCTCTTTCTAGGTGCTCTCTTGTTAGTCTATCAGTATGACATTCTCACAAAGGTCATGGGGGAATGAAGGTGGGTTGTGTGTTAGGGTGTTTTGGCACCCAGATCACAAAGGGAATAGGTCAGTTTTTAGGTGGTGTGGTTGTTGCTGCAATGGAAGGAGGTATGTAGATGACAAATGGTTTTTGTGGTGTAGGAGATGTACGTATGACGAAAGGGGCTTGAGGAGATGTTGTGGTAGGTGTGTTTTATGAAGGCTTGTAGATCACAAAATGTTTTTGCGAGACATCCTGTCTATTCTCCACATGGATAGTATTAATCACATATGGTGCATCATTGATATTGAGAGGATCCTTGTAGACTCCCATGGGTTGGTTTTGGGGTCTTACTAGGTTTTCCTCATCAAATACTACTTCACCCCTGTCAATCATGCATTGTATATCCTATTTTAAGGTGAAACAGTAATCAGTCCCATGACCACACCATTGGTGATATTCACAAAACCTATCCAACCTAAAGCCTCTTGGAATGGGGGGCTCATTAGCTGTTGCTAGAGCTGGGTTCTTGGCCAACTCACAAAATTGATCATGTTTTTGAGAGGTGGTAGGAGACATTTGTTTATGCTGGATTAGCCTGACCTTTAGAAGTTGATCAAGAAATTATGAAGGCTTCATAGGAAAGGGTGTATATTGAGTAGGGTCTTTTCTTTCGAATGTACGAGTGTGGCCCGTGTTGTTGTTTCTATTTGAGGAATGTTTAAGTGTAGGTGTCGGTGTGTTTCTTTCATGGTCGTTTGGGATAGCGAGTTGTTTTCCCTTTTGTCCTGGATGACTAGGTCAGGCTGTTTCGGTCACTGCCACTACCGTTGTTTTGGATTTATCTTTCCTCATATGTTGGCTTCTAAAGGTTGAGTAAGCTGGGCCATTGCTTGTTTGCACTGCCTCTTCTATATCTTTAATTTGCATAAATTCTTGGCTCAATGTGCAGGCTTTCAAA
This sequence comes from Gnetum montanum, assembly GCA_015680685.1. Lineage (NCBI taxonomy): Eukaryota > Viridiplantae > Streptophyta > Gnetopsida > Gnetales > Gnetaceae > Gnetum > Gnetum montanum. The sequence continues at coordinate 20,647 of MNCI01036682.1, read as the reverse complement.
TAGTAAAGCTTTGACTTAATAAAGTCATTCATAGCCACCTTAAGAATGGTAAGCAGATATGTTTCAGGGATGGGCTCATGAAGTTCGTTCAAGGCTACACTCCACCTTTGGATAAATTTCTGTGTTGGCTCTAATGGCACTTGTTTAATTTGAATCAAGCTATCCAATGTGACTTTAGGTTTCAGATTGTATTTGAAATGGGTGACAAACAGGTGCAACAAGTCCTCTAGAGAAGATATGGAGCTGCAGGGTAAAGCTTAGTACCAATCTAAGGATTTTCCAGTTAAGGACATAACAAACACACGCAGAATTACATGAGGCCATGCCTGAAGTAATAGGCATTCTATTCGTAATGTTACTAGGTGGGCGTCTAGGTCTCCCTCTCCATTGTTCTTGGTTAGCTAGGGTAATGAAACTTCCTTTGGCAAGGTTAATAGTGGAACTGAGGGGTCGATTTGATCATCTTGATAGAAGTCCAGTACTTTGACTTCCTCGATGTTTACAGTTTTGAGGCACTTTAATTCATATGCTAACAAGTGCATCATTTTTTTTGTGTTTTCCCACTCTTGGACGGTGGGTAGACCAATGGGTTGAGTGGATTGTGGTTGATAATAATTCAATTGTTACATCATTTGTTGAAAGAGAGATTGTTGGACTGTCGTTTATTGTGATGGGACAACATTCGGGGCTGAGACTATGGGGTGTGGTACGCTATGTTGAGTAGACTATATAGCTAGTGGAACCCACTACCTAGCCACAGGTTGTGAACTGACACCCTGAATGTGTTGGGTTGAAAAAATCAATGGTGCCTCGTGGATTTGCACTTGAGGTATGTAATGGGTCAACATGGAAGCTAGTATGACCGATGGCATCCCAATTACTTGAGGTCGAAAGGTTGATCCTACATTAGTTTGGGGAGGAGGTTGTTGGGATGATATTTGCGCAAGTATAATGGAAGTGGACGTATCAGATTGAATGTTGAGCATGGAGAAGATGGGAATGGAAGCAGGTACTTCTTGTCGGGAAATTGGTGCTCGAGTATTTGCGGATGAAGGAGGAAGCACAGTTTCTTCTAGAAAAGGGTTGAATAATGAGTTTGTATGGGCATGGGAACAGACTGTATGGTATGAATCCCCATGTTCAGATTGGGCTATGAAGTCATCTTCCTCATCTCCACTCTGAGGCTCTATTGGAGGTGGTTGTAAGGCTTAACTTCTTGCCATGAGAAGTTGGGATATGAGTTTATGATGGTATTCGGAAAGAGGGATTATATCAAATGCTGAGGGGATAAACTCATGACCTCCTTTATAAATGAGTTCATAGTCTCACTTCGCTTCCCTCTCTACATGATCAACAGGTAGGTTGGCTTGGATTTTGACACAAATGAAGTTATACTGTTCAAATGTAAGAGTTGCATAAGTGGGGTCTTTGCCTTGTAGCCTAAGTGACTACTGTGTAGGGCCTTGGGGGTTCATCTATTCAATAACAGTTATGGGTTCCGTAGCAGTCATAGGGTTCGAGGTTTCAACCCCAAAGTCAGAGATCAGCAGTGTAACTGGGTTGTGTAGTGACCGAAAACATCAACAGCTAGAATAATGCCAAGGTCGGCAAACACAACAGTTCCAACCCCGTGCCCACGGGAGGGCGGTGCTGGGTGTGTGCGAACACGAGGTGCCCTGAACGGTCTGGTCGATCAGATAGGGACTTACATTGGCATCAATTTAGCCTTTTTCAATATAAACTATACGAGTTACGAGATGGTGCTTATGGGTAATTACAGCAGGAAAAGAAAGGGACTAAAAAAATGCAACAACAATGCAAAATAGTGAATAAACGTAAGTGCCACAATGATATGAGACGATGCTTGAAGATAAACAAAATAGGAATAATACGAGGAAGCCAGACAGTAAATAAGAGGTAACATAAGATATAGTTAGGAACATGCACCGCTTCAGAGCTACAAATCTATCCGATCAGGGGGTGGCACAATCAACTGCACGACATGACAAAGTGTAGAAAGTTCCAAGAGTGACCAAAGCGTGCCGGGAAGCAAGAATAGCTATGCACTTGGGCATAGATTTCACGTATATACAATGCAGACGGGATCCTACCAAGGTGGTAGAACAAGACCTTGGGCTTTATGCCAGCTAAGAGAGGTTCCTTTTATAGATTGCTAGCCTCTCCTTTTCTTTTCCTTATTGTGAGATTGCAGGTATTTCTCTTTGTTTGTTTCAGTCAAGGAGACTCCCCTTTTCTTTTTTTTTCGCGGACCCTTTTTGTGCTGATTGACAGGCTATTTATAGGGCTGAAGGTAAGCCAAGGTGACCATTTGAATACTATGTTTTTGTAGACTTGCGCCAACTTACTGGCGTTACTCGAGCCATTTGTGACCATTGAGCTTGCAAGACCATTGTGATGCAGGCAATAACTACGATCCTACTACGTTGTGACTACACCGCCAGCTCCTAGAGGCGTGTGCCAATGGTCCAATTGAGGTGGAGTGCATTGATGTCACATGGCCACCTACCTATCACGTTGTGTTTTGCGATGTGGCTTGCTCATCGTGGCGTAGCACCTTGCCGTCTGTCTTGCTGTACATCACATATTTGCTACATGATGCTACGCTACGTAGCGTAGCGTAGCATAGTGTAGCCACTGGGATAGTTTTGCTAATTTTTAGCTTATTTTGCCATAATGCAAGTTCTGTGGACTTCGCTGATTTCACCTTTCGAATCACCTTCTGTTCCTTTCCACAGGATTGCTACGCCTTCCTACGCCATGTAGCTCAACGTAGTGTAGCAGCAGACATGGTCCACTGCTTCCTGGCGAAAAGAGACATCACTACAGAACTTGAGATTGGACGAGGGAGGTGAGTAGTGAAGTTGTTGCTATGCTACGCCATATGTCATCATGTAGTGCAACATCTCGTTCTGCCATTATATTCTGAGGCTTGCTACGCTACACATCATAGCGTAGCAGGCTTTGTGACTTAGAAAACTTGCTGAACTGCTTCTCCTGTGCACCTAGGCTACTATCACTGATTCTGGACACCATTTCTGAGCAAGCTCCTAGTTTTTCAAACTACTTTGGCTGGCTGGCGAGTTGGTACGGCACTCGTCCATGCCTAAAGTAGAAAATTTACCGAACTGGCCCTCCTGGACTCAAAACGTTCATTTCTCGATGGACTGCCGTGGTGCTGTGCAGACTGCAAAAGCCTAGTGAAGCCAGGATGACCTCGCATTTTCTTTTAGGATGTTTCATTGGCTCCTCTTTGTCGACGTTTGGAGAACAGGCTTGATGGATGTCAACAAAGAATACGAAACATCGCAACAAGTGAAACGCTGAGGCCATCACTTGGTGAGTACTGAGACATTGCCTGGCTATGCTCAAGGGTGTTGCATTGGTGCTATGGAGGTTAAGGCAGAGAGCAAAGATGATGTTTAGCCGAGTCCCTAGTTTGAGTGCTCTAAGCGGCTTGTTTCCATTTTCATCTCTGGCTGGCGCTGTTCTTCAAGCTCCTGTAGGTGGGTGTCCCCTCCATAGGATGAGTTGTATTACATCCACAGAGGGTCTTGGGCTACCTATCAGAGCCTTTTGCACAGTGAGTTGTGTTACGCGCGTGCTAGAATTTGCACTCTCAAACAACCATGTTAGTCGAGGCACTCACTTTGCGACGCTGTAGCCTTTGCTGCTGTAGAGGGATGCATCTGCGAGGATAATGTCTTGTAGGCTACTGGCATTATTGTTACCCTTGGGCACCATTGCTAGTGTGAGATGCCCAAAGCAGGGAGACCAGCAACGATCTTGGTAGCACTGCCCGCGAAGGGAGCTATTCCCCAAGGCATTGGGGGTGCAGATGCACTGGGATCCCTGCTAAAGGCATGCATGCTGAGTTTAGCTATGGGGTTAGCTACCACATGGCCGAACACTGTGCGAGCTACAACCTTGACGAGGAATAGAAGTGCAACAATATTGTGGCTAGGCCACAATACTGTCAACACCTCAAAAGCAAGAATGGACCTGGGAGCTACCATCTAGGCGATGGGCCATAGCGATGGTAGGTTTGAAGGGCCTGTGTGACATCATACGACATCTTCGAAGGGTCAGCATGACATCGAAAATGGTGGGGCGTATACCCTGGATCATGTTTTCCTTGCGTCAAGAGCTACATCCTAGAGCGGCGATGTCCCACTCGCGTGCTGGTATCATGCTCCTTCATTCGACGTATATTTGGTGATGATGCCTATTGAGGATGCGACATGAACCCAATTTAAGGTCTTGGTAGATCGGGTGCTGGTTTAGGGTCCCAGCGAACCGCTGTGCTGGTTTGAGGTCCCAGCAAACTGTACATGCTAGTTTTACGTCATGGTAGATGCACGATGCCATTTTATAGTCATAGTGAACCAACAGTGCCAATTTTATGTCGTGGTGGACTGTTGCTGCCAGTTTATCATCGTAGCAGACGCTATTTGGTGCTACTAGTTTATCATCATTGCGGACGCTGACCGGCGCAACTGCCATTTTATCATCATAGCAGATGGTGGAGTGTGCTATCATTACACCTTAGACCTAGTATGGCTTCAAGCACATGTGGTTCACCAAGTTGGCAAATTCATTACCGTTCATGTTCGCCATTTTGAAAGCTCCATTCCTGAAGGCTTTAGCGACCACGTAAGGCCCTTCCCAGTTGGTTGAGAATTTACTAATGTGCTCACGGATAGCCTTGAGGAGAGATCTCCCTTCCGTACTGGCTGTCGATGCAGGTCTGCACGGTGCTTTTGTCGTTGTCTGTCCTAATATTGCTCAATCTGTCTTAATGTCTACACGTGTTCCTCCTCCACTAAGTCGATGTCGATGGCTCATGATTCGTTGTTCTGGGCTTCGCTCACGACGTTGGACAGGATCATCCGGAGTGAGGGTACTTGTAACGCAAGAGGTAACACAGCTTCAGATCCGTAAACGAGACTATAAGGGATCTTACTTGTCGTAGTTCTGCAAGTCGTTCGATAGGCCCAAAGGACATAGAGTATTTGCTCATGCCACCACCTCTTGTTGTTGCTAAGCATCCACTTCAATAAGTTCATGATGGAATTATTTGTAGCCTCTGCCTCTCCATTCGCCTACGAATAGTAAGGGGAAGAAAATGATTGTTTAATGCCCAGGTTGCTACAGAAGGCCCGGGTTTCCTTACTGTTGAACTGTGGTCCATTGTCGGTCACAATAGTCATCGGAAGCCCAAACCTAGTCATGATGTTATTAAGGATGAAGTGGTAGATTTGCTGGGATGTCGTTTTCCTCAGAGGAATAGCTTCCACCCACTTAGTAAAATACTCTGTGGTGGTGATAATAAAGCTATGCCCCGTGGAAGACTTAGGTGTGATGGGCCCTATGAGGTCCAGTCCCCATCGTTGGAAAGGCCACGTAATTTGTGTAGGGTGTGGGTATGTAGGCACTATGTGTATGAGATTTGCATATCTCTGACATGTGTCACATGTCTTGACTTTCAACAAGCAGTCGCGCTCCATGTAAGGTCAATAATACCCTAGAAGTCTGATCTTCGCTACCATAGCCCTAGGTGCTATGTGTCCACTGCACAACCCTTCATGAACCTCATTAACTACCTTCTGTGCCTGCTCACCACCCACGCACATCAACAATATCCCATCGTAGGACCACCGGCATAGGGCGTCACTTCCTATGAGCACGTATTGCCGGGCACGTTTCCGGATTGCATCTTTTTGGCCCAATGTCAATCCACCCGGGAGTTCGCCATGCTGCAAATATGCTTTAATGTTATCGTACCATTCCAGGGTGTCCGTAGCATCAACAGATGCCACATGTTCTGCTCGAGTGATAGGTTCTACTCATTCTATGATCGCAATTGGCAAGTTCGCCAAGGAATGCGATGGGATGTTTAACGCGAGGTAGCTAAGGCATCTACTATGTCGTTCTCACTACGTGGCATGTGTTGCACATCAATGGTCACGAATTGTTTCAATAAAACCTTTGCTAGGTCACAGTAGGGTTGCAGATGCGTAGCCTTGTAGGCGTAAACTTCGGTGATTTGATTTACAACTAGTTGTGAATCTCCCCAGATCGCTAGGTGTTGTACATGCAATGTGCGGGCAGTTAAGAGGCCTCTGAGTAGCCCCTCGTATTCCACCACGTTGTTAGTGCATGGGAATGTGATGCGATAAGTGAATGGGTATATTTTCCTAGAGAGGAATGTGATTATGACAGCGGCGCTACCTCCTTGCGTGGTTGAGGTGCCGTCAAAGTGTAAGGTTGCCTCAAAATGTGGTGGGACGATGGCGACATTGCTTACGTATTCGTCTGCGAACTCGGGGTCGATGACCGCCTGGTCGTCAACTGGAGAGACCGTAAGTTGGGTCGCTATGGCTTGGCCTTTTGTTGATGATTAGCTGACATAGCATAGATCAAATTCTGCGGTTATGGCCTTCCATCTGGCTATCCTGCTACCTTCGTATAGGTTGTCAGTGATAGCCTGGAGTACATTGCTTTTGCAAATGGTGTTGGTTATCCTATGAAATAGGTAATTCCGCCACCTTTTTAGCGCAAACACTAAGGCTAGGCAATTCCTCTCCACCTTGTTGTATTTTTTCTCATATGATATTAATGCGTGGCTTAGGTAATACATTGGTATCTCAGAGCCGTCATCCCACTTCTGACATAACAGTGCTGCTATGGATGCATCAGAGGTGACGAGGTATATGAAGAAGGGCTTGTCTCTCTACGGCGAGTACACTGTTGGTAGGTGCGAGAGTTCTTTCTTCAGATTGTCGAAGGCTTGTTGACATTGGACTTTCCACTTTAAGTCAACCCCTTTTCTCAGAAGATGTTGCATGGGGTGTAACTTATCAATCAGTCTTGCTATGAACCTTCAAATGAATTGCACTCTGCCTTGTAGACCACGTAACTCTTTTAGGTTTGTGGGGGGCGCTAAGTTGACGATAGCTTTGACTTTGTCTAGGTCCACCCGTATTCCAGCCTCCAATATTACAAACCCCAACATGTGCCCGGTCTTTACTCCGAAGATGCATTTCTTAGGATTGAGATGCAAATCGTGCCTTTGACAGCACTTGAGCACTAACTCTAGGTCACCCGGGTGATGGGCTGCCTCTTTGGAATTAACTGCTATATTGTCCACGTAATCATTTAACATTTCTAGGATGTGGTTACTGAAAATGTACATCATGGCTTGCTGGTATGTTGCCCTAGCATTCTTGAGCCCAAAGGGCATCATCGTATAGCAGAAGGTTCCCCATGGAGTCATGAAAGTTGTTGACAGCTGGTGTTCTGGGTTGATGCAGATTTGGTTATATCCGGAGAAGCCATCCATGAAGGATAGCAAAGCATGCCCAGCCGTGGTGTCGATGAGTTGATCAATGTTCGGTAGTGGAAAGTTATCCTTGATTGTTGCCTTGTTCAAATCTCAAAAATCTATACACATTCATATCCCTCCTGTTTTCTTCGAAACCACAATGATGTTGGACACCCACTCTAAATAGTCGACTACGCAAATAAAGCTTGCTCGGTATAACTTAGTGATTTCCTCCTTCACGGCTAGCGTGATTTCTGGCTTGATTTTACGTGCTTTTTGCTTGACTGCCTTCACGTGGGGGTCTAGGACAATATTATGCTAAATCAACCGTGGATCTAAACCTGGCATATCTTCATATGACCATGCGAAAATGTGAACGTGTTCTTGCAAGGTTTTAACTATGCCCTCATGTATTTGCGTTTCTAGAGAAAGCTAATTCTTAATGTCTTTACCTCCGTTCTTTTAGAGGTTACGAGTATCTCGATGAGTGGATCCTCGGTTACATCTCTGACCTCCAAATCTAGGACATGGACTAGGTGTTTGGGCAAATCCGGGGGTGCTTCTAAGGTTGCTATAGTATTAATCGCAACCGACTCCCAGTTGATCGCGTCGGGGTTTAACTGTCTTGCGAGCTTGCCTTGTGGCCCTGTCAATATTAGAGGCGTGGACAAGCCATGGTGGGTTTCCATTTCTTGCTTAACCTACCATCACAAGATGAGAGCTTGGGTTAGGGTCACCAGAGATTGTGCAGAACGTAAATCTGCAAAGCAACATGGAGATGCGACTTGCTAAATAAGGCGATGTAAAGATTGAGGATTTGCTTGCTCAGGGCACCACCCAGGCACAAGGATCTAAGATAGTTGAAGACATAGACATTGATGATGTAAATTGCGAAGTTGTATATGGATGCCGAACCACTAGTTTAAATGTCATTTTGGGTTACCATATTGTGACATGCAAAGTCTTGCTGCGCTAAATAACGATAAAAGAGATAGCATTGCGAGTACGAGATGTATCGGGTGGTTAATGTGGGAATGAAGGCATGAAACTGTTAGGGAATATGCTATCCTTATGTCGAGGCGCCCCAGGTGATTACTCATGCAAGAAGTGTAATTACTTCGTTTGACGTCATTGCAGACTGCGGCTGTTACTAGTTGAAATTGCTATCTTTGAGCCTTAAGGAACACAATCATGCCGGGTTTGTTAGCCTAAGGTCTTTTCGGACCTTTAATCGAAAACAACTATTATCATATTATTTTTCTTTTCGAGGAGGCAAGTAATTGACTTGGAGCGTGTTGAGGTTTAAATGCTAATAGTGTCGTGATGTCGTGGCGAGCATGCTATGCCGCACGCCGCCCCCCTGCCTTAATCGGAGAGAGAGAAAGGAAGTTTCTCCATTTTGCTATTACTGCCATAAATAGGGGTTGAATCCTGGTAATTTTGCTATTTTTGCTCTAGAAGCGCATAATCCTTGTTGGAGCACTTCAGTGATTTCAAGGCATGGAGTCACTGTGTGAATCCATATCGAGGCAAATTTCTAAGGCGAAGGTCGTAAATCTGCTAGCAGGGCTATGGCTTCCAAGACTCAATTGGTGCATGTAAAGGTTGGGGAGGTGAAGAAGGCCTTGAGGTGTGGGCCGCGGGTGTGCATTTCGGCACGGGAGGGCACACTATTGACCCAGTGAGTTTTATACATCTCTTCTGTTCCTTTCTCCTTGCACCTTCTACCCTCTTCTGCACTGGTTTTATGTCTTATTTGTTTTTCTACTAGTATTTTCTGTGGCTACATCATTTTGGCTTTGGTGCTGTCGTGCTCTTGCTTTCTTTCAGTCATCACTACTGTGCAAGGGTCTCGTTACGGTTACATGCAAGGCCATTACTACTGCGGCTATTGCCACAGCTGCAAGACCAAGGTCCTTTAAATAGCTAAACCATGAAACCTTCGGGAGGGGGTTTAGTTACGTATGATGTAGGTTCGTATTCTGTTTGGGTCTGCTATTAGTTATCTTATTGCTACACTAAGTTACTTGCATGTTCTTACTACGCTAGGCCTTTGCATCTTTGTTGTGCTATGATGAACAGGGATCATGTTATGCTTCATTTATGGTCAGCTAGGCGCTGCTACGTTGCGCACATATTATGTTCATATTTGATGTCACTGTCTGCTATTTCTGTTATGCAGGGTAGGGCCAAGGTCTAGATTGATCGTTTTGGATCTGGAAGGAGTTTTGTGTCATGTAGGCAGGCCTATGGCCAACGTTCCCCCTCCCTTGATACATTTGGGAGATCAAGCGGTTTGGTTTAGGGATGGGGCGCAAGACTTCCTGCAATTGCACCTCAGCCAGTTTAGTCTCATGGTTTGGTCCTCCTCGGATGAGACGCGGGCGTCCGGCATGATAGAGGCTTTGCTGCCAGGGGCAAATCGGGGCATCCTGAGATATCTTTTTGATGATGTGACTTCAGGTAGGCCGGAAGGAGGGTCTTCCCCACACTCCATAGGGTTGAAGCGCTTAGCCTGGATTTGGGACATGCCAGAATACTAGTGTTATCATCCCTTCAACACGTTGTACCTCGTGCGTCATATGGCAACATATTTTCTGAACCCACAAGGGATCGTTTACTATGTTGGCGGGTGAGTTTCACGTCTTTATTTTGTTGTGCGACATTGGCTATGCTCAGTCGAGTGTTAATAGCGTGCACTTGTCATCAGGTTCTATCTTAATGACGACAGGGTTCATGATTAGCCAGATGAATTGGCCATAGCATAACTAGCCCTACAAGAATTTACCTCTGCCAAGAGCCTACAAGCGGGCGTGATTGCTCTTTGTAGGGAAGGATACGATTCCCACCTATACACGCTTGCCTCTTTCTACAATAATTTCAGGATGAAAGGTTGGCTAGACAAGGAGTGGAGGGAACCTTTTGAGCAAATTATGCTCGAAGCAGTCTTAGCGGCTGAACTCCCACTATTCCCCTCACCGTATAGGCCTGGTGGGTTAACAAGCAGGTGTCATTTTTTTTTCTTTTAAGGTATGCTTTGTGATTATTGTCGCAGGAGTGAAGAAGCCCTGCGAAGTGATGGTGGTGACTACCAGAAGGTAAGGGGAAAACATCTACTTCAAATACGGTGAGGTATCAACAAGCTAGAGCTGGTTGGAACAAGGGGCTCTAGGCCCCTTGCTCAGAAGAATCCAGATGGCCAGGTTTATGGATTTGTTTATGGCACCGAATCAGGGCCTTCCTACTGCCGAGATGCTTTCCCTGGTCAACCCCTTTTCTAGGTAGGCGAGTCGCTTTCGCACATACGTGCAGGGTGTGCGGGTGGTCATTGACATCAATGACCAACTATTTGCAAATTTGTTTGGCGTTCCTAATGATGGCTTCAATGTGATGTCGAAGGGCAAGCAAGAGTTGATCCTCCATAAGCAGCATATTGAGGAGTGGCTGAGGCTCACCAAGGATTGGAAAGGGTTTTCTATGGAAAAGCTTAAGGATGGTCCTGCCATGGGGATATACCCAATCTTTCGTGCTCGTGCATTCTCTTAACTACTCACCCAAGGAAAGGTCTTGGGGCTTGAGCAGGCTTGGGTAATGCGGGAAGTCATGGAGAAAGGGGACCATTATAACTGAGCCAAATTCCTATGTAATGGCTTGCAGGGCGAGATTTTGGGGCTCCGTGAGCAAACGGAGTCCCATTCTAACATATACTACGCCTTCTACATTGGCTGTTTAAAGCGCTTTGCAAAGTTCTTGGTGGTCTAGGAGGATGGGGTCTGGTCCAAGCTGGATCGTGACTAGATCCCCAAGCCGTGGATTCGACAGGCCTTTCAGACCATGTAAGCCCAGGCTCCCCCAGAGGTGGTCAGGGATTCATTTTCTGTAACAACTAAAGGTCTAACAGTTCGTAGCGCTTGTGGCCAAGACAGCATAGGGGAAACTCCCCCTACCATACTCAGCAACATGACCCAGGGTGATCATCTTATGGCTAAGGCCATTCCTATGAAGTTTTGGAGAAAGAGACCTCCCCCTGCTAGGGAAAGCCCTCATGAAGAGGAGCGACACCTGCGGTTCAAGTTGCGACGAACGCAACCCCCCATTGATGAGCGTTTAGAATGCCAACTATTCCATGCTTAGCTAAGTCGTGCTTTGTGGCATGGTATTAGTTTTGAGTTAATCAACTTCAATTTATTGTGTGTATACCCTTTGTGGATAGCAGAAAAAGAAGACGAAGAAGAAGGTGATGAGGAAGTGTCGGCCCTCAGACCGGGGGTGACAAATAAAGACATGGGGGGCCCAGCTTTGGAAGAGAGGGCCCGGGCTAGGGATACTGGGGCTCTTGTCTCCAGGGCAGGGGCTCTTGTCATTAGGGAGCCTCTTCCTACCAACGAAGAGGTATCTTTCCAAAATAAAAAAGACGCTACCCTCCTGAAAGAAAAAGCACCAGCGCTTGAGGTAGGAGTTCCTACGGACCTGGCTGGGCCTTCTACAGAACCTACCATGATTGTCTTGCACAAGCATAATGCAAGACAACAGCCAAATGCTGGTGAGTTTAGGCTTTGGATGTATCCTACCGTAGTCCACTTCGGTTGTTGTTGTCATGCTAAATTGCGTAACAGGTGCTACCGCTGATGTATCAGGACTTTATTTGCCCCAGACAGAGTCGTGGGCTAAAATTCCTAACAAGTTTACGTTTGTTCAAGGGCTGGTTGATGACATGATCAAACACCTTCAACATGCGAATCCTCGTGTGGGTGAGTAGGATTGTTGACAGCCCCTATGCTGCTACGCTACAACTCTTAAACGTATTGATTTATGTTATGTTGACATGATTGCTATACTTTCTATAGCCTCTTAGCTCAAATGGGACTCAGCTCAACCTATGGAAATTGGCGCGGTGCCGACACTCTCGTCCGACGTGACTGAAGTGTCTCGTCGTGTATTTGACGAGGCTTACAAATGCGTCTTGCACTCGGCACGCTCCCTATGGGAATGTAGACGTACCAACGAGTAATTTTGGAAACGGGCCCATAGGAGCGAGCAGAGAGAGATAGAATTGGCTGCCGAGGTGGAGAACCTCAAGTTGAGGATCGATTTCCTTGTAAACCGTAGTCTTGACCTTGTGGAGTCGCAAAGGACTGTGGTCGATCATGCCAGATTTTGGACTATTGTCCGTCAGAATGTAGAATCCACCCATAAAATAGTCGAACAACAGATGCAGATGAATTTGCTGGCCCAGAAGTGCCAAGATATGAAGGACATCAGCTCTAAGATCTTCGAATGGGGGAAGGCCCAGAGGGACCACAAGTAAACGAAACCCATCGAAGGTTGTATAAAGACGCTGTTATGGAGGCATTCTCGTACGAGGCGTTTGTGAAGGCCATCAGCGCTTCTAAGGCTTATGCCAAATTTAAAAAGCATGTGTAGGTCACGGAGTCTCCAAATTTGGGGGTGACCCTTCCTATAGGGGAGACCGCCACCACCTCCCTTTCCCCGGGGCCTCTAAGATGGACAACTTTGGAAAGGGAGAAAGTTATCACTACGAATGCTAAACCTAATGACAGGCCTTGGATGAATATCTCGATGGAGGAGATTGAGCGTTGTCTCAAGCTTTATCTAGATTAGATAACTCTTGTGACGGATGTAGGCTCCCCTCAGGTTAGTCGCTTTGATGCTTTGCTACAGCTATCATTTATTGCATTTGTTGCCCCTACTAACTACTTTATCCTTTGGGGTGTAGGCTCTTAACGAGGATGTGAGGCCCGTGGAGGAAAGGAATGAGGTGTCGGCGGGGGGCAATATGGGAGTAGACAATGTGCAAGTGGATGAGGTAGAGACAAATGGCGAAGGAAATGAGAACATGGATAGCTTGTGAGAGCATGAGGGCGGACCCCCCGCCCCCCCCCCCCCCCCCCCCACCCCCTCTCTTTTTTCTTCGGAAGAGTTTACAGACATTGCCAATAGGCGAAAAATTTTGACTGAAATGCAAGATTCCAGAAAGGAAAATTGGTTTCGTGTTATTATGTGTGTTATGTGAAGTTTTCGTACTCTGGTATGCTAGTTTTAGGCCATTTCGGGCTGTTTGCGTAATGAATAAAGCAAAGGTGATAATGCTAGTTTTAAGCCTTTTGGCCTGTTTGTTAGTTTTAGGCCATTTTAGGCCGTTTGTTAATTTTAGGCCATTTCGGGCAGTTTGTTAGTTTTAGGCCATTTCGGGCCATTTGTTACTTTTAGGCCATTTCGGGCCATTTGCGTAATGAATAAAGCAAAGGTGATAATGCTAGTTTTAAGCCTTTTGGGCTGTTTGTTAGTTTTAGGCCATTTCGGGCCGTTTGTTCGTTGTAGGCCATTTCAGGCCGTTTGTTAGTTTTAGGCCATTTTGGGCCATTTGCGTATTGTGCCGAAAAGATGACACCCTGGCAGGCTAAGTAGAAAGCAAATATGTGAGGATGGCGACTGGGTGAGAGGTCGCAAGGCTGCTATGCTACGTGTAGCTGTCTCCTGACCTTTCGTGGGTTGACAGGGACATAAGGTCGAGGCGTTTCACCAGGGCCTTCGCTCATGCTACCATCCTCCACTTGAAAGGACAACTTTACCAAGAAGTTTTCTACCTGAGGGTCATTTCATTGGGCCAATCCCTTCGCTATATGATTGGTGCATGCATGAATAGGCACTTCATCTTCAGAGGTTGTAACCTCTAAACCTTGCTCTATGTTTAGGTTACTAATTGCTTGCGTTACCACCCTGTCGCCATGGATTATCACCTCTCTACCCTCGTATGGTAAGTGGATTTCCTGGTGTATAGGCAAGGAAACTACTCCGAGTTGTGCTAACCACGATCTTCCCAAGATTAGGTTAAACCTGGGCATTTCTTTGACTACGATGAATGTTGCATCCGTGGGGAGCTCATTCCCTGCTACGAAGTTTACATGAATTGTGCCTTTTACGAGGACACGTGCCCCATTAAAGGACCATAGGCATGATGTCGTTGTTGGTTTGATCTAGTTGACCAACCCCTATTTCTCTATGATAGGCAAAGAGATGACGTTTGTGGCTACCCCATCATCAACATGCACCCTTCAGATTTGGTACTGACCAACCCGAATTATGATGAAGAGAGGCACCGTAGTCACTTGGCCCTTTTTGGGATCTTCCTTAAGGGCTTTGTTGCTGAAAGTTAGTGGAGGTGCGGATTGCATGGGTACGGAGGGGAGTATGACTGAGTGGATCATTTTCTCGTTTTCCAACATGTTTTCATTGACCGAGATTACCGTTAACATGCAGACCAGAGCCTCGTGGTGAGGGGTGGATACCATGACTAAGTTGTATAAGCTTAACGTGGTATTTTTCTACCTTAGGGTTTGCCCAACCTGGGTTAGGGCATTCAAGAAGTCTTGGCCACTTGTCTGTTTGACACCCTCCTCCTTGATTCATCCTAGAAGACAAATCTCTCGAGGGGAGATGGCCCCAGACCCAGGTTCAAATTTTTGGCAACAGGATGTCATAGGTTGTGTGCTTGCATCAACCTTCATCCTTGGTGACGAAGGTGTAAATTTAAAGGATGAAGGTGTAGTTTTAGAGATGCTTTTGATGGTATTTCTCTTCGACACCTCACCCGTCAGGTAGGTTTCTCGCATTGTAGGATGAGAAAGTTGTTTAATGTTGCTGCACAGGATGGGGGCTGTCGAAGATGCTGGCTTCCTGATGACGAATGGGGCTAGAGGTGTTAGTGGATGGGGTTGCACAGCCCCGCCAATGGGTGGTGTAGAGACAGATGCTCGTGGTGGGACTTTCAGGATGAAGGGCGACTACGGGCTTGGACCGGCCATTGGTGGCATGGGCGTACTACGCTGAGGCACGAGAATCACAAATGGTTGGAAGGGTGGTGTGGGATCATTGTCAATACCGATGGCGTTGATTACATAACTGGCATTGTTGGCATTGAGGGGGTCGGTATAGACGTACATGGATTGGTTTTCAGGACGTACTGGGCTACTTTCATCTAGCACCAAGTGCCCTAAGTCAATCAATCTTTGGATGTCATCTTGTAACGATAGATAGTAATCCATGGTATGACCACATAGTTGATGGTAGTCACAAAACCTATCTAGCCTAAAACCTTTAGGGACTAGAGGTTCATTGGGTAGGGCTAAAGAGGGATTTCTAAGGAGCTCATAGTAGCGTCGATGCCTCATGTTTGCTTCTTCTAACATCCGTTTGTGTTGAATGTATCCCGCTGCCAACAATTGCTTCAGGAGTTCTAAAGGTTTGAGGTGTAGCGGAGTATATTTTGAATGATCTTTACGTTCAAAATTAGGTTTAGTGTATGCAGATGTCTTGGGTGTAGGGGTAGCGGGTTGTAATGCTTGGCCCAGCTTAGGCCCTAAGTCAGCTGCAGGTATGGTCGGTTTCTTGTTATTCTTGTTTTCACTATTGCTGTGTTTGGGCTTAGCCTCAGCTGCCACAGCAGCCACCATGGTCGTTGGGGCCTTACCTTTGTCCTTCTTTGCAAAACTATTCCTATAAGTGACATAAGCCGAGTCTTTACTTGCCTTGGCTATGTCTTGTATGCTTTTCATCTGAGCGAAAGCTTGACTAAGTGAGCGTGGAGCAAGGTAATATAGTTTTGACTTGATGAAGTCATTCACTACACCCTTAAAGATGGCTAACAAATGAGCCTCCGCGATAGGTTCACGGATTTCGTTAAGGGTTGTGCTCCATCATTAAATGAATTTTTGGACTGGTTCTAGTGGGTCTTGCTTCATGCTCATCAGCTGATCTAGCGTAGTTTCTGGCTTCAAGTTATACTTGAAGCATGTCACAAACTAGGTCAAGTGTTCTTCCAAAGTCGAAATGGACAAACGTGGCAACGCACGATACCAATCTAGGGATTTCTCGGCTAGGGACATGGTGAAGACGCGAATGATCATATGCGGCCATTGTTGCAGCAACAAAGACTCTGACTAGACAGTGATGAGATGTGTATTGGGATCTCCTTCTCCATCGTACTTTGTGAAGTGTGGGAGGGACATCCCGGGTGGTAATATCAAGGCAGGGATTGTAGGGTTGACAAGGTCATCTTCGTAAAAGTCCATGACTCGTATCGTATCAAACCCAACAACTTTGAGGTGTTTTACTTCCTCAGTTAGGGTCTGAATAAGCTAAAACGCTTGGTCCAAACCCGGGGATGTTGTAGACGTTTGAGGGACTGCAGAGGTGACCCCCACAAGTGGCATGGTAACGGTGGCAATTTGACGCATTGGCTATGCCATTGGGGCCGCCCCTGCTAAAGGTGTTGTTTGCATTGTCCACCATCTAGTGGGTGGTATCATCGGGGCAGTAATATCGGGTTGAGCTGCTGGGTAGGTTGTTTGGATCATCGATGGGACCCCCCATGGCCCCACACGAAGTTGTGCCGTTTGGGGGATCGAGTAGACCTGAGGGCGAGTGTAATGAGATATCTATGATGGTTGCAGAATAGATGAGGAAGCGAATGGAGGTTGAAACACCACAAAAATTTCAAGTTTGGCACTTGCCTAATAAGAAACAGATCTCCATGACTCTCAGATGACGTTGGCTACATTTGAAGTCACATGGTGATTTTGAGGGTCGAAGCACTCGGTTTTTACTAAGTGTTGCGCTAGCGTCTACGCCCGGCGTCTACGCCCAATGTATACGCCCGGCGTATACGCCCAACGTACATGCTCAGCGTCTACGCCCAGCGTATACGCCCGACGCCCAGCATACACGACTCAGCAGGTGCAACAGGAGCAAGAATTGAAGTAAGTCGACGTCAGCATCCATCAGCGTATATGCCCAGCGTATACGCCAGCATCCATCAGCGTATACGCCCCAGTGTATACACCCAGTGTCCACCAAAGTTCACACGCCCAGCGAGTCCAGCGTATACGCCCAGCGTATAAGCTGGCCTAATGTAGCGTATATGCCCAGCGTATACCATGTTTCTAAAATGTACACGCCCAGTCGACACGCCACGTGTCTCCCAACCCGATTTTCCCAGTAACCCTTCCCCTATAAAAAGCCCAGTTTTTCGTGTTTTCAAGGTTGGCAAAAATTTACTAGAGCAGGCCCAAGAGCAATTATGCTGCGAAAACCAGAGCTTGAAACCCTCATACGCTGGAAGTCCTATACGCCGAGCATAGTCTCTACGCTCCGCCTACCGTGCAAACCAGTCGCCTCCCTGCACCCACCGGGGCTTTACGTCCGCCTTGTGTACAAGCACAACTGCGTTAAGACCGGTACCTCGAAAATTGTTTTCTTACAGCGTCACTGTTATAGTTTACATTCTGTTTACGCTCACTTTGTTTACGCTGTTTACATTTGTCTACGCTGTTAAAACTTGTTTACGCTGTTCACGCTCGTTTACGCTTACACTGCACTTACACTTTACGCTGTTCACGCCCTGTTTACGCCCTGTTCACACTATTTACGCTGTATACGCTTAGTTTATGCTGTTACGCCGTGCACATTTTTGTTTACGCTTTACGATGCCTACGCTGTTTACCCTGATTATGCCGGTTGCATTCTGTTTACGCCCTGTTCACACTCTTCGCTCTGTTTTACACCCGCTACACTGTTTACGCATAACCCGGCGTATAACACTTCGGTGACGCTCGGGGAAATCCTTGTCTGATCTGCGTGCGGACCACCCAAGGTACCCTACCTTCGTGCATTCCAGCACGCCCTCGGGCGAAGGTAGGGTCATCTGTGCCCGTCCTGCGATCCCGCGGTCTCTATTTTTCCTTCCAGCGGGGGACCGACGATTTTGGGCGGTACAGAAATTGGCGCTACAAGGAGGGCCTCCACTTAAATAACTTGACCGTACGCTCCTCAGCGTCTACACTCATCAGCGTTGTTGCTGCCCTGTTTAAACCCCCGACTCTCAGCGTCTACACTGTCAACCTTCCAGCGTCTACGCTGCATACATACCCTAACGTCTATGCTGCACGCTTATGCCAGGGTCTACGCTGCAAACTCCAGCGTCTACGCTGCATACTTAGCGTTTACGCTGCCCGAAAACCAGCGTCTACGTTGCATACTGAGTGTTTACGCTGCACACTGACCAGCGTCTACGCTGAACACTTAGCGTTTACACTCAAACAGTTTTACATACGCAACCTATCATCATGAATCCCGTAAACACCACTGTTGCCACTACCCAGGACATTAACATTCCAGACACCATGGCTGCCCAGCAGTCTTTCACACCACACTTGGAAGGGCAATCCACAATGGGGCCCCGTCGGTCTTTGAGGTTACAAGGGAGAGATCCAGCCGCTAACGTTATAACACAAGATGAGTATAACTTCATCTGCATTAAGATACAAGCCGACTTGGCAGTGGATCGGGCTGAAATCGAAGTGAAGAGACAATTCGAGTTCTTTTACAGGGGAGGACATGAGTTCATCCCTTCCCCATATGACGTAATCCCCGTTCCGGAACAATTCTCCGAGCTCTTTACCCAGCTCCTTCTACACAGGAGCTAGTCATTGGACCAACCCGCGCTAGAGCCTCAGCCAGGGGAAGAAGATGAGTTCGCTGCCCAATCTGAGCAGGGAGACTCATACCACACGTTGAGCCCCCAAGCACAGATGAACCCCATCTTCCATCCCGGGACAGGAGAAGCCTTGTCTGTACAACACCCTAGACTCGCCCAAGTTCAGATGCCACCATCGGAAATGCCAGCACTCGTGCACATTCCGCTCCTGAGCGATCCCCAACCTCACACCTTCCCTATAACAGTTACCCCTAATACAGCTGCAGGCTCATCCTCACAAGCACCACCTCCTCATGATGGCACAAGACCAACGTGCCCACCTCGCGTAATTGGGATGCCGCATGTGATCCCCGTGTCTACATCAGCTCACTTCATACCCCATGTCCAGACGCATACAGCTCCCCAAGCAGTCCCAACCCAACAAGGAGTCCCCGCGTACGTAGCGAGACAGTGGCCAGCAAGGGGGGCGTCATCATATCAAATTCCTCATCACCACGTCCCGCCCCACGCCATCCCCCCGATTACTGCTCCTCAAGCACAGCCCCAGCTGCAACAACAACAACAACCTCAACATTTTCCGTTTAACATCTCAGCCTTAGCATTGCTCGCCGTTAATTACCCCCAGGCACAACCGCCAATCACCCAGCCTTTGGCTTTCCAACCCGTAACCCAGCAATCTAGCTGGTATGCAGCCCCGCACCCCCAGCCTGTAGCTTCACCGAGTGCCCAAGATTGGGCGGACGCTAAAAAATTGATGCAAGAATTGACAGATAAGGTAAAACGTCTCAAGACCGTCGCTGATGGAGAGCTGAGAGTAGTAGATTTCTACAATGATGACCCTATCAGCTCCTCTGTCCCGCCATTGACTTTGCCCAAGGATGTCCCCCTCCCAACACTGACTAAGTATAACGGGGAGACAGACCCCAATGCCCATCTCATCATGTTCAGATTAGAGTGTGCACTCCTTCAGGCATGGCCCCACTCAATACTACGAGTATTCCCCATGTCCCTCGCGGGAAGGGCACTTGACTGGTACCGAGCCTTGCCCAGAAATTCCATCCTTTCCCTAGACGATCTTCTACGCTAGTTTGTGACCAAGTTCAAGTACAACTTGAAACCTGAAGCAACACTGGACAGCCTCATGCAGATCAAGCAAGCACCGCTCGAACCAGTGCAGAAGTTCATTCAGAGGTGGAGCGCAGCTCTCAACGAGTTGCACAACCCGATCTCTCAAACCTATCTACTCATGATACTAAAAGGGGCTATTAATGACTTCTTCAAGTCAAAACTGTATTACCTCAATGCGCGTGATCTGAATCAAGCATTTGAACAAATCAAAAACATAGAAGAAGCTGCTCAAAACAGCAACAACCCTGCGTACCTGGCCTTCAGAAACCAACACACTAAGAAGGACAAAGAAAAGGCCAAGGCGACTGTAGCAGCGATAGCGGGGGCACAGCAAACAAACACCGCACATCAATACAAACCACCCGTTCCACCCACTAACTATTATCAGCCCGCTTCCACAACAGCCCCAGAGTCGTCATCACAAAACCCGACGAACCGTACACGTAACTTCGAGAGGAAGGAACCCTCTCAATACACGCCTTTACCGATGAAGCCATCCCAGCTCTTTGATCAACTCTTAAAGGCTAGATTGATGCAACACAAGCAATTTTCCCCAGTGACTATCCAAAGACATGACCGGTTCTGTCAACTCGTACAGAACCCAAGCCTGGCAACAACGGATGAGCCGCCCGTGCCCAAAGGATTCAGGATGGATCGCTTCT
>MNCI01036681.1:7615-19514 GCA_015680685.1 Gnetum montanum | reverse complement strand
ATGCATTAAATCGTCAAAAATTCAGCAGCAGAGTTTATTCAGGAATAGAGTTCTGCAAAGCCTGGAATGCGGTGGAAACCATGGCAATTCCGCACCTATGACGGCTTCTTGCTACTCTGTAATTTGCTAGTATATGGGACAGTTGATGCCATAATTTGCCTGATTATGGGATATTTGGCTCAGTCGCCATTACCAAATATGTAAGAAAAGAAAAGAAATGTCTGTTCTGATGATCTGTTGTTCTTTGCAACTCTCGCAGAATATATCAAAGATTTAGTTGGGATTGATAGTCTTTACCATTGACAACTGATTTTTCTCCTCAGCTAATTTTTCTCCTAATTTTAGGGGTTGGAGATTGCTTCCCACTGTATATAAAATGTACACGACTGAATATGTTTGTGTGGCAAAAATAGGTGTGATCTGTTGGACGCATGAGGAGGAGCGAACGGTGGTCATCAAAGTGCAAATGGGTAAGAAGGGCTGTTGCTCTTGGTTCACGTTAGTTAAGAGAGCCTTGGCGTCCCTTTTCAAGGACACCCACGACAAGATACAAATTCTTGCCTTTTGTTTTTGTTTTTTCAAGCCTTTTGTGTTTCCATATCGTCTCTACAGAGTAGTCATGGGATATTGGCGTGATGCAGAAAAAGGTGGCTGCTAAAGAGAAGTAAAAGCAAGCCATTGCGGCAATTACAGTGGCTTCGGTGCAGGCGGCTGCAGAACATGTTGCATCAATTCGCATTTGAAGGGTACCTGGTTTGCAACACAGTTCTCCCTATTCTATTCTATTCTAGTATATTTTATAAAAAGCTTATCATATTGACAAACAAAGCAAAGTGAAGTTCTGTTGTTATTGGGTGTAGGCAAGGAGGTCGCTACGGGCGCTCAAGGGTTTGGTCCGGCTGCAGGCGCTTGTGCCTGCTTACAAACGTGCGCAAGCAGCTACATGGCCATTGCCAGAGCACAGTGGCCACAAATTATTGTCATCTGTGTTTGCCCAACTACATGGCCGCCACGGAATTCTCAAAGGCAAAGGCCACGGCAAAGGTCAAGGCCAGGTTTCAGGGCGCTGGAACATAGCCTTCAAATTGTTCAAAGGAATAATGATAATTAATTTAGGGTATATATATGTATATACAGAAAAAGTAATTTCATATTTTTCTGTTCTTTTACAATTAAACATCAAATTAAATTTATGATTTGTGGGAGGCCTGGTAAACTCTTTTAACTTCCGCATAGTGCCACTGTATTCCCCATAGTGCCACTGTATTCCCCAGTAATCACTTGAGTTCATAGATGCGCGTATGCATTTCTTCAAATGCCGTCATGCTATGCTATTGGGTATGGTATCACGGAGTCTCAAGGATTATGTCAGCCTCGTACAGTTTAAATTTATGATCATCATATTGTAAAGCATGTTTACAATAACTGTGTGAAATTATTGTTATCTGGCCTGATCAGGTATCATAGCAAAAAAGGCCAGTGAAAATCCCAGTATTACAAACTCAAGCTTTCACGAAGACGTGCGTCGTTGTAGTATGGTGGTAAGTATTTCCGCCTGTCATGTGGACGACCCGGGTTTGATCCCCGACAACGGTGATTTTAACTTTTTCAAAAGCAAGTTCTGTGTCAGCAGAATACGAATCATCTATTTCGTCTATCATTTTTCTCTTTACAAGATCAAAAATTGAAAACATTACCTATGCTATCTTACTTCACCATATTAACAGAATAAAACAGATGGCGATATCATCACCATTCGTTCTCTCACTCACTCACTCGAGGCAGGCACAAACGGCGCCTAGAATCGGAGACACTGATCTGCCAATGGAGATATCGGAGACACTGATCAGCCAATGGAGATCGGAGAAGGCAGCAATGGCGGCCTGAGACTGATCCCACTCAAGCTGCTACTTTTGCTCATCGCTCAGCCTGCAAAACCTCTGCAACTTGTTGGGCATGGAATCATGAATCCTCCACCACGTCGCATGTGCAGCATCGCTGGCATATTTCCTTTGATTCTCCACATTCCAATTACAATCATAATCTCTGTAACACAGCCACGCTTAATCCCCAGGTAAAGCAGTACATATAGTCCTCCTCCGCATCGTCTATGGATCCATAGTTGTCTTTTCTAACCAATAAGGCAATACCTCACTGATATTCTTAAAGCTAAACAATTATACAATAATGCTTGTCTCCTACATGCTTATATCTATTTTGATAAAAATTTTCTTCGTATATATTATTAATATCGAATTCTTATGTGAACCTAGCGCTAAAGCCACTCTGGTTTCTGTAAGAGACAGTTTAAACATTAATTTACAAACCATATTACCGAAGCATATTAGAGAAACTAAAACATACATATGGCCAAGGGGAGCCGACCTCACGGGAAGATAGAAGCATAGAACAGATACTCGGTGAACAGAAACTGCGCCAGATTTTTAACATGGGATTTCAGATTCGTGAGTGGATCCACCATAGCAGATTCGTGAGCGAGTTGCCATCATCTTAAGCCTTGAGCACGCGGCGAGTTGCCATCATCTTAAGCCTTGAGCACGCGGATGTCGGCGATTGCAACTTCGGGATCCAAGACGTCCTCCAGGGGCACGTCGCGGCGAAGTCAGCCATGTCGCTATGACCGAGAGTGCGGGCTAGCAATGCGGCACCATAGTAGGCATTGAGTGCCTCGCTAATGCTCTCCTGGTTTCTCCTGTCCCCAAACTCGGTCAGGAATGGAGCTTCCACCAGTCTAAGTGTCGGAACCACGGAAAGTGGCAGAGTCATGCAGCCTTCGCCTCCTGTTTCTCTCCTATTTCGTGCCCTGATCTATGCTTCGATGCTATTCTGATCCATGCGTGGTTTCTGTCTTCGGTTAAAATGCTGGATCTGCATCTGCGCAGAACTCGAGCCCTCCTACTGCTCTGTGCACTGTTTTCACGCATTATCTATGTATTTATAAGAATGCAAAGGACGTAATCTTTGATAACACGTTAGGGTTAGGGTTATGCACAAAGTTGCGTTACTAAAATGGCCTCTCTTGAATTTTAATTACACGTATGTGGAATTTTACAGGTTAGCATCACACGTCAGCAGCGTTGCGCACAAAATAATGTTACCGAAATGGGCCGTGGGAAAGTCAACGCTGGTCAGCGTTACGCACAAAATATTGTGTTACCGAAATAGCGTATATGGAATTTTACACGTCAGCAATGTTACGCACAAAATAGTGTTACCAAAATGGGCCGTGGAAAAGTCAACGCTGGTCAGCGTTACGCACAAAATATTAGCGACTGGTAATGGCCTATCGGCCAAATTAATGGTTGTGACTTGTAAATTGCAAATCAAGAGTTTGATTTCAACAAGGTGAAACAAGATTGCGGGTGTCATACCTCAACAAAATGAATAATAATATTTAAAAAAAATCAAAGTACATCAAATCATTAAAGAGAGAGTATAAAGAAAAAGGTCAATGGTTTTAGGGGTTTCCTTTTAGGTTTTTTTCCTTAAAATCAATCCTAAAGAACTTTTCCTTTATGGTGGTTGGACCATTTATTCTATTCATATTGATGATTCTCATTTCTTCAACTAAAAAAATACAAGAATTTCCTAAATGTGTTTTTAAAATTGAAGATAAAACAAACAAAATTAAAATTAATTATGACTAGATCGAGCATTAGTAAAGTAGTACATAACCATCATATATAGAAATTTTGATTCAGGTACTATTTTCTTATCAAAGATTTCTCATGGACTCAATCATAAACCTAGCATTTTGAAAAAGTAGTGAGCATCGATAGGTGAAGAGAGCAAGTTATAGAGGGAAATCATAAATCAAAAAGAGGCATTATGATTATTGACTTATCGAATAATAAAAAATAGTTTGAAATTTACTTTTGATAAAATATCCAATAATAATTTGTATGTCAATTATAAGCCCTATATTTGGGAAATATTTTGAATATCTTGTGTTTATAGTCTGTTGCATTTGGTAGAGGTGGCTGGTTCTTAGATATGTATCCTTATCCTTGACTCATAATCTAAGATTGCATGCTTACTTAAAGCTTTTTAGAATGATTTCAAGTTCATTCAAATGCACTAGGATCCTTTTGGTATGTCCCCTTAGGTTCTGGCTTGCACCCAAACCCTAAAGATGAAATGTATCTTTAGTGTTGCATTAACTATGCTACATCAGTGCATCCCGAATGTCAATATAAGGACATTGATGCACTCTACTTGATGGACATGTTTACCTATTTTCATTTGATAGGTATCCTAGGTCTAATAGGGTTTTTTTGATGAGTGTTGCACTAGAGAAATTTGATTGCTAGAAAACTAAAAGTTCTTGATGGAAATATTTTGACCCTGGATCCCAAGGGCCTCTAAGAAAGAAGATCCAAGGCATCTTGGATGGTCTTGTTGATTACCTATGGACTTAGGAAATATAAATGGGGGTAAATAATTTCAATAGAGAATGCAAATCTAATTCAAAAGAAAGCACATAAATTAATTGTGGAATAAACTTGTACAACAAATGAACTATAAACTTTATTTCAATAATGAAATATTGAAAGTATAAACATTGAAATATGTACAAATTCTATTGCAAAATACATAGGAAGCTCCATAGATAAAGCTTGAAGCCTATTAAAGTTGGTAAGTTATGTTCTACAATTCACCTCATGATCTAGGTACTTCCCAACTTTGATTGCCAAAATTCCTTGCTAGTTCCCAAGTTGGATCTGTAGCATTGGTGGTGATAATGGTGGATAGGAGGGTGCTTGGTCTTTTGATGCTATGGAGAATTGATAAACTTAGAAAGTTGGATAATCAAGTTTTAAAATTTTTTAATATGGAATGATCATTAAAATATTTTATATAATATAATGTTATCACATGTTGCAACTAGACATTTCAAGTAAATCTAGTAGCCATGGCAGCTAGTGCTGGTTGAAAGTCAAGCACCTTATCAAAACATCTTCTAATGATGCCATCATCTCAAACCTATGGGCCTCTAGGATTGAACCCTTACATCCTTAAGAAGTGATATTAGAAGGACACAACCTAGGTGGCCTAAGCATGGCTCATGCATGCGTATAATTTGGTGCTAGGGTTGTAGTGGCCATGTACATTAGAGCACAAATGTATTTAACAAGTTTAGAAACTTGGCAATAGTTTCTCCTAGGGACAAGCCATGGCAAGTAGCTTCCATAGAGCATCAAGCCTATCTAAGAGTTAATTCTCTAGAATTTATGACATCCATAGCCATAAGCAATCACATGTTTGCTTAAAATCCTAAAAATTCATGATACGTCATTTTAGACATGACTCATATTTGTTACAATAGCATCATTTTTCAATTTGGAATTTGAGGTTGAGATGCTTATTATAGGGAAAAACAATTTGAACACATATGTTAAATATATCTTCTTTTAAAGATTCAAGAGAATGTAAATTAATACTATTTAATAAAATATATAGAACTTAAAATAATAATGTAATAATTATTATAATAATTTTCACATTATCATAGTAAAATGGGGTCCATTTAAAAGGATACTATAATATTTATAAATAATCATTTAGAATATACTTATTTGTTAGTTTGTGTTCTATTAGAATAGGTGATAAAATTTTAAACTTGTTTTCTCAATAGAAATGTAAATGAAATGTTTGGTAGTGCATATCTGCTACTTGATACTTGATAATTAAAGCATGCTTTACATCTCAACTCCAAATGTTTCTGAGAAGGAAAATAAGGTACTTGCAATGAAAATTAGTCATGCAGCCATGGTCTATGAATATTCATTCATTGTTTCATTATAGAAAAGTAGTAGTTTCATTGTACTGTAATGTTATTTCTACACAGGTTGAATTATTCTAAGTTGTAACTGTGACCCTCACTGATTTAATGGGTGGAATAAGTGTGTTGGTCCTTACTTAGTTTATTTAATGAACTAAAGCAGAAAGGCACTGATAACATTGGATCCTTGCAAGAAAATATGTTATATATCAACCCACAATATACCCAATCACATGACTATTACCAAGTAAACACAAATTATTGGGTTCATGAAATACTATAGCTAGGAATATGTCTCATCACAAATAGAATGACAAAAACGTTATGCAGAAAAAATATACTGCAATAAGAAACAATATTCAAGGATTTTACCTCAACTTCTTGCCATTAGTGGGGTACTTTCACAAGAAGGTAGACCTATTACTTTCTTTTTAGAAAATTTGAATGAGTCAAGGAAAAAATATAGCATATATGAGGAGTTGTACATTATTCTTTAAGCAGTCAAATATTAGAGACATTACTTATTGCTCAAAGAGTTTACTTTGATGACAGACCATAAAGGACTTTAGTTTCTAAATTCATAAAAGAAGTTGAGTGTTAAACACATGAAATGTATTGTATAGTTACAAGAGTTCAATTTTGTGCTCAAGCACAAAAGTGGAAAAGCCAATGTGGTGGATGATGCATTGTTTGGGATGCATGTGGTCAATTTTAGCATCATCATTTAGAAGGTATGGGTGATTTTATTTATTTGTATGAACATTGTTGTGATTTTGGACATGACTAGAGGAGCCTTAAGGAATCATTATTGAGTAGGATAGACTAATGGAGGAACTATCATATTTAAGATGAACTATTATTCAAAAATGGATAGGTATGTATTCCTAATTGTGATTTTAGAAAATAAAAAGATTTTTTTTGAAAAGAATTGTAGTGGGATGGTAGGTCATATGGGTAGGGATAAAACATTAGAACTTGTGTGTAGGTACTATTTTTAGCTAGGTATGGTAACTAAAGTCTCAAAATTTGTGAAGGAGTGTTTAACATATCAAAAATTCAAAGAAGATTAACAAGTCAATGGACATTTTTTCCAATTCCCAAGGACCCATGGAAACTTATTTCTTCAATCCTTTCACACCTATTGAATGTTCTACCTACACATTATTATGGTTAGAAGCAACTATTGATATAACTACAAAACCAAAACCAGTTTCATCATGTTCCTTAATGTATTCCCTCTCTTATAGAAGAATTAAGGAGGCATTAAATGAGCTTTGCTACCTCACTTGTTCATCTATCATAGGAATCAACTCATGGATTCCATTAAGTCTAGCTACACTTCATACATTTATTACTCCATTTGATTGAGTACTATTGTCAAAATTTCATGATCATCCAAGAATCATGTTATTAGAATCATCTGGAAGTAGATCTCATTTTGTAACATCATAAAAATCTCAATTTTAAATTTCAAAATATATTGTTCTGTCACCTCTTGAGATAAATCTATTGACAAATAATGTATCTTGTATGATCTTAAATAAGAATTAGATACCAAACCCAATCTAGTAACAACTCTAGCTAAAGTAACATTTTCTTGGGCTTCCTTATCAATTAAAATATGAATCCATTCCCTACTAAGCAAACATCTAGCCCCAATCTAAAGCAACAATTTTCTTGTATGATGGTCTCCTCTATTCAAATCTTCCATGAATGCCCAAGAATTTATTTTAGAGACTTCCTCAATCTTGGGAGCATTAGGATTAGCATTTTGAAGAGCTTCACTAGATGTATTATTTGCTTTGATGGTTTACACATCCTTACTCTTGGATGCCTTGATAAGTGGACATTCTCATTACTTGTGTTTCCATTTTCCACATTTAAAGCATTGAATCTTTCAAGAGTTGCTATCTTGACTCTTATCTCCCTTGCCTTGGTCCTTCTTGGCTTTACCTTTCTTATTATCCTTTTCAATCATCTTGTCATGATTTTCATCTTTGTACTCAGAGTTGGACTTGAATCCCTTCTCTAGTTTGAATCCCTTATTCTTTCCCTTAGAAGCTTGTTTTCCACTCTCTCCAAATCTACTTTATTTAGTTTCTACCTTGAGTGCCAAATCATAAGTCTCATTGAGAGTTTATGTCTTGTAAAATGAAGGATCTTCATTCACAAGTGACAGCAAACCTTAAAAATAAGGGCAAAGAGAGAGTCCTCAAGACGAATAAGAGTAAGAAGAATCCTAACTTTGCTATTGATAATCTTATTTAGGTGCACTTGAAGAATAAGAGGTTGAGAGGTGTTGACTTCTCCAAGTTGAAAGCTAAGAAGATGGTTCCTTTTAGAATAAACATCAAAATTAATAATAATGCTTTTGAGATCAACTTATCCAATGATGTTGGTATGTATTTTGTATTTAATGTTATAGATCTTATGCATTACCATGAATTGGTTAATAATAAAAACATACAAGGAAACATCAATGAATTGAATGGAGCTATTAACAATTCCCAGCCTTCAATGAAGAGGAAGGAAAAAAATTATATTTAAGAGAAGGGAAGCTTCAAGAACCCAGGGAGTGAAGAGGCATGAGTACTTAATCTAATGGAAGAATCAATTTGCTGATGATGCTATATGGATTCATGAGAATAAACTTATCAACTAGGGGATCACTTCTACCCATACTTTCTTATTTATAGGTGTTTACTTTTTCAAAGATGGGAG
The DNA here is from genome assembly GCA_015680685.1 of Gnetum montanum. Lineage (NCBI taxonomy): Eukaryota > Viridiplantae > Streptophyta > Gnetopsida > Gnetales > Gnetaceae > Gnetum > Gnetum montanum. The sequence continues at coordinate 10,990 of MNCI01036681.1, read as the reverse complement.
ATCTTGTGTAGGAACACCTTTTTTGATTCCCTTTTCACTTTTCTATAAATTTTTTTTGCAATTTTCAAGAGCTAGAAAGATGTCTTGGAGGTCAAATAGACATCTAAGCTAAGAATCAGGATGAAACATGAGATGTCCCACATGTTTGAGAGATGTCTCTACCTAAAGCTGGCTTGTAACATGAGATGTCTCACATGTGGAGGAGACATCTTATCAGGTTTGGATATGTCTTAGGAGAAACATCCCAGATTCTAGGAGATGTCTTAAGTGAGATGTTCCAATCTTGAAGGAGACTTCTCACACCTTTAGGAGACATCTCCCACTTCCAAGAAATGTCTCATTTGAATGTTGGATTTTTGTATGGAGATGTCTTGAAAAGCCTAGAGATGACTTGTATGACTAGTGAGACTTTCAAGCTGGCAATTCCAAAGTGGAAATAGCTAGAAAAAGATGAGAATAGATAGAAATATTTGGAAACCTCCAAGATGACCATGGAGAAAGATTTCTAGATTTTGTATCTTTAATTTCTAATAAATTGTATATGTGTTTCATGTTTTAAAAACATGGAGAATGAGGAGAGGCATGAGAGATGATGAGAATGGCATAAGAGCATAAGTTGAGAGTGCATGAACATGTATGCAGCTCCATCGTTAAATTGGGTATATGTTTTTCATGTGTGTATCTCTTATGTACTTATGTCAGTTTGATCTCATTTAGTTGTACCATGCATCAGGGACAATCCTTGTGCAATTGTAGAGCCTCATTCTTTACAATGTTGTTTGAGTGTTTGTTAGTGATTTGGATGTTTGTGGGTTGTAGAACCTTGATGAAATCTTCTTTAAATTAATACAAAATAACTATTTTTTATCTTTTTTAGAATATTTATTATTTTTCATAATATTTGGATTCAATGTAAACCTACTTCAATTACATACTCTCAGAAATTGCATATTTCAAGGAAAGTTAAATTCTCTTAAAGATGTTCTTAAGGATATGTGAGAACATAATTGGAATTTTTATGGGATGTAATGATTAAAAAATGCAATATCTCTTGGAAGGATGTGCAAAAAAATTTGCAAAATCACATGAAATTACAAAAGTTGGACAAACAACCTAACTGCACAATGTTAGGAAAACAACCATACATAACCAAAATTAAATGACAAAACATTCATTAGAAAGCCTAAATGAAGTGCTAAAAACCCATAACCTTCAATTACATAAATGTGTAGCCATTCGTCCAAGAAAAAAATACAACATTGCTTGCTTTTCCATGCCAAAACATTAAAAACCTCAAAACCTAGATTTCACATAACCATGGAAACAATTGAAATAGAAAAAACCATTGCAACCCATTAAAATTCACACCAAAATAATGGGTTAGGATTTTTTTGAAATTTAACTTTAACAAATCCTAAGGCCTAGATCTAAAAAAATGGCCACACCCCAAAATCTTGAGAAAAAAAGCATGAAATACTAAGCCCTATTTTGAAAATCGAATCTAGAAAAGCTAAAGCAAAAAAATGACTATAGATCTATAAATAGGATGTGGGATTTCATTAGAATTCAATTTTAATCCCTCCACTAGAGTAGATCTAGAAAAAATGACCTTAATAAATAGGAAGCAAAAAACTAGAAAAACCATAAGAAACAAAGGCAAAAATAGGTAGAACTACTTACCTTGGAGAAACAATAGAAGAAGCCTAAATGGAGATGGGCCTGGGTACTTCTTCTATTTCTTGAGCATCTTCATCCACTTTTTAGATCATAGGGCTTTCACTCTTTCCCCCTTGTTGCTTTGGTGCCATGGTAGGCTCAATGTTGGGAATGGTTGAAAATTGAGAAGGATAAGAGATCAATGCTAGCTGTGTGGAAGATGGGAGTCTTCCACACTAAAAATTGATTACTACTACCACAAGAACATTTTCCAAAGCTCTCCTCTAATGCACTGTTATTGTAGAATGACAATTCTAATCAAAACATGAAAAATTTGACATATAAAACTCATCTAAAATCTAAATGCACACCTTGGAACCCTAGCACTAATTTAGTACACCATAACTACAAGTGCAGTGAAGTGCAAAGGGGACAAAGTCTAGTTCACATTAATTTTGGATGGGAAACAACTTCACTTTTCTAAATTTTAAATTCTTGGATTATGAGTCGCACCTTGCACCTTCTCTCTTGGCCAAAATCAACTCATAGCGTTTTCCTAATTTGACACTTAAAACCTTATGGCAACCTTAACCCCCATGCATCCATGTTGAGGATACCATGCCTATCATGGAAACATAGCTTCTATTTCACAAAGTCTTAAAAACACAAATATTTTTCTATTTTTGTTAACCCAAACTTGCCTTTTTCAACCCTAGGTTCCCAAAAGTGGGTAAGCCATGAACAAAGCTAGACATCATGGATTTTCACATTAGGGCAATAGTACCCAATGTGGAAGAAGGGAAGTAACATCCATTCTTACTTCCCCACATCCATCTAGCCCATGTTTGACCTTAAAATGAGCCCACATGACCTAGAACCCCTCCAAGCATCTTTGGTAGCCTTGTAATCTACTTGGCCTCTAATATTAGCCGAATTTGCTTCCTCATCCTCCTAGCCTAATCCTACATGTTAACATAAGCACATCAAGTGACCAAATTGTTAAAAAATGTTAAAATAATGTAAAATATTATGAAATAAGATCAAACAAGATTCAAACAAAGTAAAGCAAGGCTAAACAAGGCAAGGTAGGATTACTACTAGGTAAAATAAGGTAATAACAAAGTAAAATATGGCTAAATAAGGTTGAAAAATTGTCAAAACAAGGTAAAATAAGGTTAAAACAAAATAAAAATATGAAAATCATGATCAAGCAAGGTCAACATATTATTAAGTTTAATATATATTTTTTATCATTTTGTATTTAAGATAGGAAAAAATCATATAAAATGGGCTACAAATTGTCAAAATTAGAAAAAATAATCTATAAATTGTTATAATTAGAAAAAAATACTTCAAATTATTAAATTAATAGGTTTTCATGATCACACTTGATGGGACACGATATCCGTCTTTCCCTGCGATATCGCGTACGTGATATCGCAACCCACCGTGAGTTCTATAAATAAGAGGTAACTCTCCCTTGTTTCTCCATCCAAATCTAGACCTTAGCCAAACTCTTGCCATTTTGCCATTCCAAAGTTAGAATAATTTCCATGTGCCCATAGTAGGAGTCCTAAAGTGAATGGATCTTTATTTGAGCAGTATTGTACCTTAGCACACAATTGTGTACAACAATAAAGATAAACTTTTGGATAAACCTTGCAGTGCATGGACTAATCTAAATAGGACTTTAATTACTATTAATTATTTAAATGCTTT
>MNCI01036674.1:0-10587 GCA_015680685.1 Gnetum montanum | reverse complement strand
CTGTCTCTATTCTTGAGTCTAAGGAATTCCACATTTGGTCTACCTTAGCCAATACCTCAGTTGTTAACTTTTGGATAGGCACGGTTTTTCGGTTCACCAACTCTTCGAGTGGTGACTCAGCCTCCTCATCACAGAATTTCACTCCCTTCTTGCGAAGGGAGGGTTCATGGTTGTATTCTTCGGCACTTTCTGTCTTCTGTAGCTCACCCTCTTCTTGTGGTACTTGTTCCAACAAGCTTTCAACTTCATGGGCTCCTAGTTGGGAGAGTCTCCCTTGGGCATAAGTCCCAATAGTTCTTCTCATTTCATTCCTTAGCCCATCCACGATGTGGTGAAGTTGATCCCGTTTAGTATACCCATGGCCCGGGCAATGATGTAACAATGTATAGTAACGGGCCATGGCAACATCCAAGGGTTCACAAGCACCTTGTTTCCAGCCTTGGATCTGCTTTCAAAAATTGAACACTCTGGAGTATGTCTGATATTTGTTGTTGAATAGTTCAAGCATCGTACTGCACCTCCTGATGGTTTTCGGTTCTAAGGACCGGTACCAGCTCTCTGCTTCTTTCGTGAGTGTCCTTGGGAACAACTTGAGCTTCTGCCACTCATTATCTATGTTCTGCAAGGCATAGGCATCATGGAATGCCTATAAATGATGTTGAGGATCAGCGTTGTATCCCCCTTCAAAATGTGGGATATTATTTATGTCCAAACGATTGATCCTGCTATCCTTTAAGTGTCTTGTGGGGATCGTAACTGCCTCTCTAATGTCTAGCATGCTTCGGGTTGCAAGTAGGGGTTCGTCATGATCATCTCTTTCATGATGCCTGTGATGTCTACGTGGTGGTTCCCTACTTTCCCTACGTCCTTGCCCTTGTCCTAACTCCTCTTGACCTTCCTGTCGAGGTATTTCATCTTCCTTCTTACTTTTACCCCCTCCGTTATGCTCACAATGGTTGCACCCAGATGTGGAAGGAGAGTGTGAATGGTGAGATGAAGGAGAAGAGGAAGGGGATCCATCCCCGTGGTGATGTTTCTTACCTTCTCTTCTGCTAGTTCAGCCCCGATTGTTGTAACGATCTAAGTGTTTGTCCTTAGTGTGAGTGGTTTTTCCTACCATGAACAATTGGTGCTCACGGGGATCAGAGCCTGTAGCACGTATAGTTGATCGAAGGCCCTGATGCCTAACCTCTTCGCTCGAGTGAGGAGGAGGAACATCGTTTTCTAAGAAACCCATTGTGAGGGGTTCCTTGTCTCCTATTTCACTAATGACATGGGGGACCTTGCCCTTCAACAATGAATGTTGGCTCTCCTACCTTTCATCTCGAATACATTGGGCATTTGTGGGATGATAATCCCTTGTGTCATGGTCATCCAGAATGTATTCCGCAAATAGTTCTTGCATGCCAATCTGTGCTAAGGCATGGAAAAGCATGTTAGGAGAAGATCTATCTGGGAGTAACACAATGTTACCTTGCAAATATCTCCATCGCAGTTGCTCATCCTAATGGAGAATAAAAGTAAAGTCAGGGACATACTCATCAGGATGAGTATATGTGACCTTAGATTGTTTAGGACATGGCTGGTCTCCGTTATGCGTGTGATGCTGACTATCTCCTGTGTTGTCCTTAGGTGAGTTGATTTCGTGAGAAGAAGCCATCCTAATGGTGTGCTGTTTACCATTATTTATGTTCTTAATTAACTAATTAACCCGAAGGTTCATTAAAGCTCACAACGATGTGAGTAATATCCCTTATGTTCAATTGGCGTAAAAACACTTAGTCCCCGGCAACGGTGCCAATGATGAGTGGCGAGGTACCCCTACACTCAACCATATGAATACGAGCATGTACATGCGATCCGATCGAACTCCATAGACTAAATGCCTTAAAGCCATAAGAAACACTTGGGGTTAATCGTTCGTTGTCTTCCCAGGCTTGCTTGTATGTGTCACGGTGTATGGTTAAGCAAGTCTGAGGTATATGATTTTTTATTGTATTTTTCGGTTTATCTCCTAAGCTATGAGGGTAAAGGGTTGAGAAACTAACTAACTCTAACTACAACACTAAGTCCTAGCATCAGCATCTATTCCCACTTACCGTACACACCTTGAACTGTGCAACTGTGGCTACCAAACACTAATCATTACTAGGATCACCACATGTAACGCCCGTGCTCGAAGCGGTCGTACTGAGGCACTTAACTAACCTATGTGTGACAAGAAGCTGATTTCTTGACTAGCTGTACACATCAGTGGATGCTCGTAATCAAGTCGTACTTGTCCCATGCTGTAGGAGGAAAGGGTTGAGAGAATCTACTCGCGATGAGTAGCCGATTCCTTGGCTAGCCGTACACGTTCGTCAACGCTTGTAACCAAGTCGTACTCATGCCACGTTACTAGGAAACCAGTAAATAACATTAATTAAACCTATCCATGCACTACAAGGTTTATCCGCAAAGCTCGTCTTTATCACCATACACAACTTGCATTCAGGTACAAAGCTCCTCGAATAAAGAACCATTCACTTGGGGGACTCCTACTGCGGGCACATGGAAAATATTCTATCTCTAGGTGAACAATCCGACAGAGCTTCGCTACTTTACACCTGTTATTCTCAATGAGTGGAGTGCCACCTCTTATTTATAGATATGGCGATGGACTGCGATATCGCATACGTGATATCACAGGGAAAGACGCGATATCACGTTGGCCGCGATATTGCGTACACGATATCACAGCTTGTACATATCGTGTTTCATCAAAAATCTTCTTCTTTTCTTTTCAAACTTTTGAAAAGAAGAAGGCCAGATTACTACTATACAAAGAAGCGAAATTGCCGCCAAAGTTCACGAATGCAAGGCCTTTCAATCTGAGAACCGAAGTAAGGAAATTAATTGGTCAAACATCGGGTTAATTTTTCTCCACTACTTGTAATGTACGCTAGTAAGTGTTTTACCAATTGAAAATCTTGAGATGGCATTGCAGCAACGTGGGCAGAAAAAAGAACAAAAATTCATGGAAAAACTGTTCCTGAGTTTCCAGGAGGAGCAAAAATTGAGAATTCCTATAGCTCAAGGCTTACCACTCACCAAAGATAAACCTAGGGTAACATACTAAAATCATGATAGTGTATCAACTTGGGGGTCAAAAACACAAGGAAATTGTCTTTTTGTTTTTTAATTTTAAATTCTTCACATAATAAACTAAATCAAAGATTTTACAGCATCTGCCAAAGCCTCCTGTTAAGGAGAACACAGTGCCACTGAACTTGAAACTTTACTTAGAAATTAGAGCTCAGGAAAGAGCAGGGTTTGATATCAAGGTAATTCCCTAATTCTACATTACTCAAAAAATGTGCATAAAATGTTTAATTAAGTTTTTTTTTTGCATTACTGCTCATTTCCTAAATAGTAGTTCTCTTCTAAATTTGGAATTTTTGTTTTATTGGGAGTAGATGAAAATGAAGCAAAAATACATCGAAGAATACAAATTAGTGGAAGAAAGAATGCGAAAGGTAAGAAACATACTTGCGCACATCTCTATGATGAATTTTTAGAATGTACATGACATTGGTTGAAATGTTTTGTCTGCAGAAAGTTGAAACAGAAGAAATTAGGAAGTTACGCAAGCATATGGTTCCCCTTGCTCAACTCATGCCATTTTTTGACAAACCATTCGTACCGAAGAAGTAAAATCTCCAACCTTACATTTTTTGACATTCCTCTGGAATGTTGACTTAAGTGGCTTTAAATTTTCTATAGATTTTATCACTGTAATTGGTGGTTCATCTAAGTGATGATATTTTATGTCAACTTTTTTCAGATCTGACAAGCCTCTAACTGTCCCCATGGAGCCCAGACTGGGTGCGTCAAAGGGTAGATGCCTTCTGAAAAAAGACAATCAGAGAAGCTAATCCACGAGCATATGATTAGGATGATAATTATGTCTCTTTCTTTTCAATCCAGTTTACATCTTGGAATGCGAGATAACACCAGATTAAAGTTTTGTTTGGAAGAAGCAACCCTCAGCAGGCGTTAGCATTGCGTAGATTTATGCTTGTTCTGTATGTGGACTAGTTGGATTCTAGTTCAAACCAGTGACTAGATAGTTCGAATGCTACGTTTGTATCTCATTACCTGGTTCTTAGTGGATTTGAATCTCGTCACGTTGGATCTCATTACCTGGCTTTCATGTACACTGTAATTTGCTCCCTTGTTTTCATACGTTGTGCAAAATTATTAGCACGTTGAAGGATAGGTCTTCTCTTTCTTTCTTCTTGGTATGATATAGTTTAAACCATCGCTTTTTGGTCATTATTATATATCTTAGTAGGATTGGGTCTATCCTAATGTAAAGCAAATCTAAGGATTTGAATCAAATAGGATAACGAGAACTGGCTTTAAGAAGCTTATTGTTTGATTTGTTTTGGCGCAAGTCATTTATGGGTTAGTAAAGCTAAATAAAATTCTATCTTATAATATGGTAACATTAAAAAATATTTCATCCATAAAGTTAAATGAAAACCATCACTAAGGCAAACACAGTTATAGCACATACAGTTTAGTAAACATGGTCGGTTCCAAATTTGGGCAACCAGACAATTGGGCTCTCTCTCTGCCAAGGGTTGGTTCATGTGGTGGATAGTCCATCTGCTGGCAAGGTTATCCATATGTTCTTTCTGGGGCTTTCTTGTCTTGCTCATTTTGGGAAATGTTATGGGAGATGCTTCTTTCTTCATATTTTGAAAGTACCCCACCAATTTCTTCACGCTCCTAGCCAATGCAGGCCGTTTAGTTTGGGGCATAAAATTCTTAGAATCATAGCAAAATCCACTGGTTGTTTCTGTTTTCACGCATTCAACTACCCAATCATGCTAACACATTTCATAAATTGTTTGGTGAAAAATAAAATAAAACAAAATATGGCAAAACTAACATAATGACCCAGGAAAATGCAGACTTTGATCAATGGTCAAAAAACGTGGGGCCATATGTAAAACTATAAGATGCTAGCCTTGGTAGCAACTCACGAAAAAGTCCATGCGTGGGTGGATCCACGTATCGGCAGCAATTAGGATTATCGGTTTGCAGGAAATAAAATTAGTCCGCTACTTGGGCCAGCAAACTATCACCACAAAATCTTATGTGTTGCTGGATACATGTTGAAACGATGTTCTCAAGGATATAAAAGATCCACCAAGACCAACCAGTCATTTTCCAGTTTGTTAAGGCCAAAATAGAGACTAAATACCATGCATATATTCGAAAAATCATAGACACATTAGCACCTTATGCAGCAAACAGAGGCTACTGAAAAAAAGGACAAGAAAGTCAAAAATTGCAAGAGAATCCAAACATACCAATACTAAAGATGGATTTCTGAAGCAACCTCGGATCCTGGGTCGTTATATTCACCATTTTCTCTGTCAAAATTTAACACAAGGTGTAGCCAAATGGAGGTAAAGGTATTACTCGTGCAATACTAAAATTTCAATATTATGGAAGTTGGAATTGAAGAAGAAAATCTTGGAACAGAGAGATTCTTTCAACCAGTGCATGCATTGCTAGTTGTTACAAAGGTATCATTTTCTTGTTTTTCAAGTTGTAGGACCTGAGTCTAAGCTTTAGGATAATCACTTGTAAAAAGTGTGACCTAGGTTCAAGCTAGCCTCCCAGAAACCGCCTTAGCAAAATGAGCATTAACCATTAACCTCTCTGGATAGTTTGATCTACAAATCTAGCATTTCATGATTTCATATATAATCCCACATTTTCATATCAGAAGCTGCATTTTCCTTTTCGCCATTTTCGCTGTCAAAATACAACACAAGCCGTTACCAAATGGAAGTACAGCTACTGAAATTTGAGTATTACGGAAGTTGCTATGGAAGAAGAGGAATCTCAGAATAGCAAGAGACCGATGGTAAAGGAAGTTGCTATTCAAGAAGAAGAATTTCAAAATAGCAAGCTGGCATCATATATAATGCCACGTTTCGTAACCGTTGATCAGAAACTGCAGTTTCAAAACATAAATAAAGATATATATATCCATAGATTGAGAAATCTACAATAAATGTCGAGGTAATATTGAAGCCTATTCAATATGGGATTTGGATATTTGATCCAATGAAGAGTTCTATATTTTTATTGATTTTTTTAGTTTAATATATTGTATATTGCTAATTTTGATGCCAGCAAAAAACTAAAATTTATATATTTGATTTTCCACTCTAATTGAGGTCTTAGATGAAAAAAAATGGAAAATGCCACTATTAATGTCAACTCTCCCATGCTAGCATGTGACCATTATTGATAATGTTTGATCCCATGACAATTAAGAATTATTGAGTTTTAAACCCATACAAATTATTTTCTTAGCTATAGTTGGTCCACCTATGTGTTATTGGCAATTAAATTTAATAGCATGCTTTCTCCAAAATCTTTTTCTTTTTTTATTAAATATGAATTTTGAGCGGTTGAGAAACAATGTGTGTGGGTAAACAACAATCTTGGGTGGGTACTATCATTGGGCGTTGGTTTCTATAATGTTGTTATTTTAAAGGGATTGTTACGACGTGGGAGGAAAATAATGCTAATGATAATAATCATAATATTACCACATTCTGCCTCAGCAATGACAAGGCTGGGTGATGAGCGGTGAGGTACCCCTATGCCCAACCATATCAATCATGAAGCGTTCACGTTTGATTTCGTCGAATTCTATAGAGTTTATTGTTTATAGTGCACTAGCCTTTTAAGAAGTGAATCTAGCCTTAAGCTCAATTGTTGTCCTCCCAATTACACTTGTGACGTTTGTTGGTATGGTTAAGTGTAATTGAGGCATCTAATTTTTATCTGTTTGTATTTTCACTTGTGACTGCTCGAGATATAGGTAAAAGGAATTTGATTAACTAGCCTTTTAAAATTTGATTAAAATTTGATACTCATTGAAATTTGATTAAATTCGGCCATTAATCAAATTTGATACTCATTAAAATTAAAATTTGATTAAAATCTATCAGGTACTTTCCATTCTTCTCTGCTCCTCTCATATTATGTTACTGCTTGAATCATACTCACAACTTGCTCTCTCTCTACCTTTGCTCTTCTCAACTTTGCTCCTAGCTCTCTAAAATCCTCTTGGTTCATCCAAAAACCCTTGTGGATATTCATGGTTGTCCTCTGTTATATGGTGTACTTACTCTATGGGTTGTGTTTCTCTTTTGTAGCTATGTGCTCTGTTTTGTGTTTTGAGCTTGATTTTGTAGATTCTTGTGGGAGATTTTTTTTCACATTTTTTGACAAAAAAAGGGGAGAATTATTGATACATGATATGCAATGTGATTGTGCATGAGCTTTTTTTTCCAGTGTATGAGCTTTTTTTGACAAGTGTATGAAGGTTTTGTTAGAAAACATGATGGTGATTTCTCTATTTGAGCTATCTCTGTCTATTTGCATAATGTATTACTCTTTGATTAAAGTACTGTATGTGACTACATTATGCCTAATCAGTATAGGCCATGTTTACTAGTTGTGTGATTCTCTTAACTAGCTTGATGTGTTTTACTTTATGTTTTTCCTTGTATTTATTTGAGCTCAAATTCCTATATGATGAATTTAATTTCTTAGCTTGACTAAAGTTCATCTTTTTGAGTTGTAGTTCTGGGGTTATGTGTGTGTGTGTGTGTGCTTTTTTTTTTTTTTTTTGAGAGCTCACCCAATCTCAAAAAGGAGGAGATTGTTGCATAATAAACTGTGCATGTTTTGATCCTGGTTGAGTTTCTTTCATTTCACAAATCGAGCTCCTAATGATCATAGCTTTAGATTCCATATCAACATCTATATGCAACTACTTTTTTATCTTGGTGAGATATTCTCATCCAAACTCTTTCATCTACCATTTTAGCCCTCTATCATAGCCGTTGTCACAAAAGCTTTCTTTAGCACATCATTTTTATATAGGTCATGTGTTTAAAAGCTTGTGGTGAGCCTACACTTCAATTGTGTTTTTTTCAGTACAATTTCCATCTAGATGAATTTCTCCTAATTCAAATAATAAGCTACTATTTAACTAATCCTAAAATAAGTATATGTTCCCACTTTTTGTACACATCATGAACCCATGTATCCACTAGTGGGTGACCAAATGCTATGCTACTGGACGTACTAAGCGATAACACTACATGTTACACTCGAAGTAGTTGTACTTATGTATTTAATCTATCTACCCTAATAATCTCATTAACTCAATTGCTAGAAAATAATTGCAAAATAATTGAGAATAATTAACAAATAATTGAAAATATTGAATGCATTAATAAAAGAGCTAATCTAATCAAAATGTTACAAAGTTTATTAAAAAGCTCATCTTTATTGTCGCACGCACTGTCATGCTTAGGTACAACAATGCTCGCATAAAGATCTATACACTCAATGACTCCTATTGAGGGCACTTAGGGAAAAAATTTTAACTTTTGAATGGGAAAAATGCAAGAGCTTTGCTACAATTGAAATCTAGACTCCCATAAATATGATGGGTAGGCGCGTATTTATAGGTGACGGACAAACATCGCGTTAATGAGGCATCGTCAATGTAGGTCAAAATGTGTCAACAGGGCCTCATGGATGAAGCCTTGTGGACAAATTTGGCTGCATCGATGAGGTGTTGTCAATGTAGCTAACCAACAACGACTTATCATACCCCCACGACTAAATGAAAACTCATCCTTGAGTTCTTTTACAAAATTTGAAAGGTATGATTTTATTGATTGACTTTTCTTTCAAAAAAACAAACTTGATTGACTTGACAAAAAATGGAGTGCCTGGGTGTACGGATCAACACATTACAAAAATGGTGGTGTTCATGACTCAAAATTGAACACCATGATACAACTCTTCAAAATTTGGACAACACATTCCTTGATGATGTAAATCTTGTTCAAGAAGATCAAACAATCCTAGGCGATGGTGGTTCCTAAGCGTAGTGATCGAAAACATTGGTCGCTAGAACACCGAGAGGTCACCGGGCATATAGCCTAACCCAAAATCCGTGTGAGGGCCGAGTTGGAGAAAAACAAAAATAGGGTACTCTGAATGGTATGGTCAATTAGACAGGGACTTAATCGGTGTACAATAACCTTTCATAAATGATCGTTTTAAAGATATTATGTGTAAATTAAGCAATAAGCGATAAACATAAACTGATAGAGAATAATGCAAAAGATGATATTGGAAAAAAAAATGAATAGGCTTGAGTGAGAAGGTGCACCATACCAAGATAGGGGATTTTGATCTTTGTTTGTCTGAAGATGTACAGTGTGGATAGGCATAGCTTACAACGAAGTGATATGGTCATAGCTCCTTGAATTGCTATCAAGATCTTGCTAATAGGAACCTTCTTCTTGCCAATTTCTTAACCAAAGCTAATCGCCAAAAAGCCACAATGCCAAAATTCCAATCTTAAAAGCAAGCTTGTTGATTTTATCCATTGAAAAGATGCTAGGATGAGAGTGACCATTTCCAACAAGTTTTGGGTCTAATGAAAGATGTTTTGAGGCTCTCATGTGAGTGTTACGCTACTTACGCTGCCCAACGTCTTGGCGTAGTGTAAACACCCACATGCCATGCTACGCTATGTTGTGTAACGTAGTGTAGCGTACTTGCCAGTCCTGAAAGAAATTTTTCCTAAAAGCCAAGAATACCTGTTTGAGGCTTGGCTAGGCAAGCAACTTTTGCAATTGAAAACCCTGCCTTCCATGTTGAAGGGTCTTAGGACCTATTGAGTTCATCCTTGGGATGCTTTGATGCTTTGTGCCCTTGCTACGCTATGCAGCATAGCACAACGTAGTAGCCATTGTGATAGGAATTCTTGTTTGATTTGCAATGTTTTATCCAGAAACTTTGCTTGGGGCCCGAGGGTGAAGTGGGACAGGCAATCTTAGAGGTCGAAGTACGGCCAAGTGAAATTCCTTTGCTGGAACCACTTGACAGAGGACTTTCATGCATTCTATCCCCACTATGCTATGCTACACTATGTAGTGTAGCACCTAGTTTTGCCCAAATTCTAACTTACTTTGCAAACATTTTGTTAGTCATGTCCTGGTGTGGTAGTAGAGCAAACCTGTTTAATGGTTGAAGCATGGGAAAATATGTTTACTCCATCAGAGTTATTTGAGTTGGAATATTATTAGAGTACATCCCTACTATGTCGCACTATGCTACATACCGTAGCATAACATAGCACTCAAATTGAAATGATTTCTGACAAAACTTGGCACATTTTGCTGCGTCATGTTGTCCATGCATTAAGGATGAAGTGGGGCAGATATCCTGGAGGGATGAGTCATTTTCAATCTGCATCTTTGGTGCTTGATTAGTCTTCTCAAGGCCTGCTATGTTCTGTAGCATAGTGTAGCGTAATAGGTCTCATAGTTAGAAAACTTGTCAAACTGTTTCGCTCATCCTTAACACTTTTGGCAACTCCTAGCATGGTCCCTGGGTAGACTGTCAGCTGGGTCAAGTGTCAAGCTGGGCAAACTAGGGGGTGTAGCAAGCTTATTAGACTAGGAGATAGAAAATTTGCTAGAC
>MNCI01036673.1:2949-16938 GCA_015680685.1 Gnetum montanum | reverse complement strand
ATCTCTTGAAGTTATGGAATTTCAAAAATCATATTTTCTAAACTCCATTCAAACCTTTGTACCAATTCAAACTTGACTTCTTTATAAAAGAGTGTGCACCCATCCATCTTATGATTTTTGCAATATGCTAAGCTATACGATTCAAAAGAAGAACTCCCATAAGAGCCTTTATGCTTGTAAATACCTCTATATCCCATTTTTTCTATATATGGTTGGAATTGATATAAAAATTCCCATGGCAAGATTTCCTGCAGGCACAAAACATCAACATCCAAATCTTGTAATTTTGCTAAAATGCATGGATATCGATATTTGTGCCAATCCAAGGCCCATGATGGATATAATGGATGTTGCTTCTTACTCACTAGGGGTCTTATAAGAACATTGTATGTTGCAACTTTCATTCTCATTCTTGGATTCTCTTTTGAATCATTTCTCTTCATGAGTATCATACTCCTTGTTGAAACAAGATTTTGAGTCTCCATGTTGTTTTACCATATGTTTTGATAACAAGATGGATTAATATACATCATTGAAGATTGTTTTGTTTCATCAATTGATTCTCCAAATAATCATCAACTGAAGTGATACATCATCACTACATTATCTCATTTTAGCAATATATAACTACATTACCAAATTTTAGTAATATATAATTATATCATCTAAAAAGGTTATTTTGCCAAAAGGGATGATTAGCTATCCTTATGTTGTCAACTTTTAAGGTGTAGTTTCATGATATCATGAAATTATCATGTACCTGTTACCTCACCATTGAGTTCATAAGGACGAAAATTATTGAAAATGATTATTCATATGTTGAAAAAGAACATTATATACTTAAGTTGTGCTAAAATTAAGCATTCGAGGATCTTAAGGCACTATATTGGGCAAGGGGTGAAAACTAATTTTTAGGGTATTCGAAGATAGATCTGATTTAACCATTGTGTTTAGAAATTAGTAAAAATGACTCTTTTTTCATCAAAAAAGACTAATGGAATTAAATATTATGGCTTCTAAAGTCTAAAATCTTTTTGGTGCAAAAAACAAGACTTCCTAGGAGGTTACTCATCCCAATAATACTTCAAAATGAGCGTGCTTAATTATGGAATTCTTATTTTACATATTGCATCAAATTTTATTTTTGAAAATCTTCCATTTTATGAACAAAAATTTAAATTTTTCATTAAGAAAACTAAAGAGCGCCTGTTATGGATGACATTGACAATGCTTGGATAGACCATTATGAATGACCTTGTTGAGATGTCTCTGGTGCCCACGATGGGCTGTTATTGACCATGCTGGTGGTGCCTGCAACGACGACAATGGCGGCAGGAAGTAAGACATGTAGCAAAGGTTTTAGCAAAAATTGGGAGACAGGGAGAACGGCCAGTGAGGGTTTTGGTGGATTCTTGGGGCGAGGGTTTCGGTTAGTGGCCTGCACAGGCCCAGGCCTGCGTGGTGTGACCCTGACGTGACGTGCAGCGATGGCGAGCAACGGATGGTGCGAAGCCACAGCACGGCGGGGGCACAAAAGCAGTGGCTCTGGGGCAGATCGTGGCTAACGGCGGGTGCGGAAAGGAAAGGCACATTGGCGGTAGCACGGGGCGAGGCAGAAGCAGCGTATAGTTACGATGGCAGCAACGGGGCACGACGGCAGGAATAGAATGGAATCGAAAAACCCCGATTCGCTTTTCCGAAAACCAAATTGATCTTCGCCACAACCAAGTTTGCCTAACACCAGTAGCAGCATGCTCCGCGCCACTCTTTTATGGCAGAGATCTCTCCACACCAAGAAACCAAATCACAATGGATCGAAGCTTACTATTTTGCATTTGACTTTTGTTTTTTAGATTACAATATGCATGGAAGTACGAGCCTGCGTAAGCGGGGCACTTTTCCCCAAGTTCATATCACAAGGCAGCCGCGACTATGGCTTCGTGGCAACGTCAGGGAGTGGCTACCCTTGCTGGGCCGTTTGGCAGCCCAGCTGGCTGTGAGGGTTATTTTTTTGTTGGTTTTTTTTAATACAAACTTGTGGGGCCAATTTTTTAATACAAACTTGTGGTGGCCGATTTTTTTTAAATACAAACTTGTGACGGCCGATTTTTTTTAATACAAATTTGTGGGGGCCGATTTTTTTTAATACAAACATGTGGTGGCCGACTTTTTTGTGAAAAGCTGATCATAAATAGCCCACCAGGAGTAATTTCAAATCATAGACTTTGGACTTTGTTAGTTAACCATTCTCTGGTTTGTGCTTGGAGCTCTGTTTCCTTGAAGATTGCGTTTGTTCATTTCTGCTATGGCGCCGGTCTGTAGAGAATTTCCCATGCCATATCTTGGTGTGCTCACATTGTTCATTGCTTTTGTTTTTCTTTTCATCATTAACAGATTGCGTTTGTTCATTTTTGCTATGGCAGCCTACAGAGAAATTTCCACACCATATCCTGGTGCGCTCACACTCTTGATTGCTTTTGTTTTTCTTTTCATCGTTTTTTCTTCGTGTTTTGTTATTCCGCAAAAATGTTTCCTGGCTTTTTAAAGAACAAAGAATTTGTTGCACTTTTTTATCTATTTGGAGGAAAGTGTCTTTACAAATGATCATGTTTGGTGTTCTTCCTAAAACCCTGAGTCTAGAAGGCAAATTTGTGGTGTTTTAAGGTTTAACAGTGTGCTTTGTATGGAATGACTGTACAAAATTTGTGCTTCCGAAGGCAAATTGTATTCAAATATTTTATGAATCAAAATTTGCGCTAGTCACTTAGGTTGTCTTTATTTTTAATGTGGCTGGTTTACGTAGTTACCTTTTAATATCTAGGTGCCAATTTATATGTCAAAATAGATTTTGGATGCAATTTTAGACATTATGAGACTTGTTCATTTGGTTTTTGGTTGAAAATTAACAGAGGAAATCTACATTTCAGGGCTTTTCAACTACATGGAAAAGGAAAAGTGATATTCATTGTAATAACGATTTATGAAATTAGACGCCTTTCTTTGTAGATTATCTGTGGGAAATAGAATATAGATTTTTCTACATGAGACCGTGCAATTTGTATATCTGATGAACCCTTCTGCTTTGTTTGAAAAGAGTAGAGTAGCAGGCTAGAATTTTTTTTCCCCTTTCGTTGATTCGATTTCTGTAAGCTTGAACCTTTTATGCTGTTATAAATCATCCACAAATGCAACCTAAAAAGATCTTTTCCCTTGAGTTGATATTTAAATTGCAAAGCCATAGGCAAATTGTTACCATCATATCTAGATATGTATGTATGTTTTGAGGCTTTTATAACATCAATTGTCATACGGGGCTACTACAATCATAGATGCTATATTTTATGCTTAGTAATTTGTGTTTTGTATTCAATTTTTCTTTTCTCACCCAAGTGCTTTGTCTTAAGATTTCCTTCAATTACAACTGCTTTTTCAATATCCTCCATATTTTTTAGGAAAATCTAAATGCAAACGTGTCACCTCATTGCACTCCCTTGATAAACAAAACAAGAAAGATACAGAGACAAACCAACTCAAGGTTGATATCTCAAGGTGATAATGCATGTTATGTGGTGGATCTTCCATTTATGTTATTTCCCCAAAACACACTCTTGCCTTCTACAGGAGTAAAACTATACTTTCTAATGTTAGCCTATTACCACTTTCATTTCAGGACAACCACTGGTTTAAAGAGCAAGATCCTCAACCCTGGCAAAAACTCAACTAAAGAGAAGCATGCCAAAGAACAAGGTCTCCTGATGTCATCTTCAGTTAATTCTCCTCCATCTGGTACAAAGAGAACCAAGTCCATTAAGAAAATGCTTTTAGTGTCATTTCAAGAGGCACAATTTCAACATAAAACCAAGGCTTCCACAAGAGAAGGCTCCAGACCTGGTAGGTCTGCGACATCCCTGAAAATCACGAGGCCTTCTCAAACTAGAGAAGTCAATAAATTAAACACACCAACCTACTGGTTAGAGTAAATCAGACTTGCAGAATTGTTGGAAATGCATTCAATAGCCTTGGGATTTTTAAATCTTGCTATTGAGGCAAATGTTCAGGTAAGTTTGATTTTGGTTAGGTTAAATAAAAGAACTTGTAAGGAATCTTAACCAGGAACAACTATATCTCTGCAGCCTCTACAATGCCTTCGCAATGCTTTGAAATTATACACAAGAAAGCATGAAATGCTGAAGCTAAGGGATGTTACCAAGGGAGTTATGCAGAAATATGGTATTTTGGAGGAGACTAGCATAGCCAAGTCCAGTGAGCACACAATAAGCGTAGTTTAGTTTTCTTCCTATCAGCTAAAATTTATTGCATCTCAGTAGTTTTTATTTGCCATGATGAAAAATAAGCTTTAGATTTTTCTTTTTCATTTTTTTTTCAATTTTGTTTTAGATACCCAATCCATAGGAGTGCAAAATGCTACATCAAAGATAGGTTTTACTTAATTGCTTATACATGATTTTTCTTGTTAACATGGTTTATTCTTGTGCAGGTGGCGATAAATCGCAACTAGCTTCTGAATTGGTAATTTTGCTTCAATACCTTCCTTGCTCATCAATCTCAAATTTTAGAGATCGCATCGTTTCTCATGTGGAATGAATTTTTTATTCAAAGAAAAAAAAAAGCTTAATTTTAGTATTTTTTTCAGATTCCGGAGGACCACCATAAAAAAGAAAGTGAAGCCTCCAAGACATCAGAAACCAGTAAAGATAATATCGTCAATTTTCATCCTATAATATTTTATTAATATTGGATTTTTGATGCCGAGAGTTGACCATGAATAAAATTTGGAGTATTTCTACTATGAACACTTGCTGCAATAGATTTGGTGGCCATCTTAAATCTAGGTAACTTGTTTTTGACTTCTTACTTTTCAATTGATCCAACAAAAAAATGTACAAGGCAAAAAGGTTTTTCCTCAACTTCAAGTCTGAAAACGGAAAACCTTGATGTTAAAAGCATGAATGCGGCTGCTCTGTCAAAACTATTATGGTCGTTACCGGGTGATGATGAGAGTGATCACTGCTGCAATGGTTGTGGTCCCCAGAGTAAACGGGACATTGCCCAGGAAATTACTGCAGTAAAGAAGCTAGGTATTTCTTTGAGAAACCATGTGGATGCTCTTGGGGACGTTCAACAGCATAATTCCTCAACAATGGATGAATCGGCAAAATAAACAAGTGAAGCAACTTCAACTAAAGAAGCCAATAATCCTCACCAAGTTAGTAATGACGTTGAGATGCCGCATACTAATGCAACACCTACCTTGGTGAAAAAACAAATGACTTAAATAGGGATGTGGATCCCCATGAACATTCTCAAAACATTGAACAACATGACTCCCTTGGAACAGAGGCCTTGAAGGAAGAAACCAGGAAAGGGGAGGTATCTCAAGGTGATAAAAATGATTTTCGATCAGGTATGATACACTTAAAGAGCCCTATGAGAAACAGGTTTGCCTTTGTCATTGAAACTTCAAGGCATCTCTTCTCATTCTTTTATTCCTGCAACTTTTGGTAGGGACAGTACAACAGGACTCTAGAGGACTACTTATCAACCACAAACGCAAGACGGAATATGACTCCGCAAAGTTGGTTGAACAAAGCAGCCCATAGAAATGTGCCTCGACCTTGCTGCCGTTGCCAAAAAACGTAGCTACACACAAGATTGAGAAGACTCCTAAAAAGCAGAGTGGAGAATCTTCAAAGCAGGTTAGTAGGTATTAGCACTATCTAATGACCTTTATCTTCTTTTATGATTACCTAACGTTGGTTGGTCAACTTTAACAGGGTAAAAGAAATTGCAAAACCAATACGAGTAGTAGAAAGTATTTATCGCAGGACCCATGCACGTCCTCTGGTCATATCTCATATTTTAAACCATATTTAGTATCATAACGTCTGTTTTGGAAGTAATGTAGATGGCAATTCTTCATGGCTGCTAAAATAATGTGTGTTTGTTTACGCAGGTTCAAGCATGCATAAAATGATACTGAGACCAAGCTGGAAAAACTAAGTTGTCTGGGTCATTTGTATTTTAAGTGAAATCCTCGCTTTCATAGCAATCATTGTAGACTTTTATGCAAGCTGGTTTGTCAGCATTTAAGATTTTAGAGAACTTCCACAAATGCCAGTTCCTGAACTCAAACAAAATTATCCCTCAAATTCTATGTTGAAATTCAATCAAAATGATCATTCAAATTTTATTTTGAATGTTATTTGGAGGTCAAACTATTCAAAATTTCATCTTCAAACTTTCTATAACACCAAGCGTGTTATCTTTTTAAGCTTTGTGCTCTGCATGGTTTCAGAATCACTTCCCTTGTTTCCGTAATATAATGCTCTGAAAGGTCTCACTTTTATCTTCATTGGAAATTTCTCTATTTGACTTTTCTTGAGGGGTGCTTTAATTTATATTTTAATTTTGTTAATATTAATTTTATTAAAGCTTTATCATTTTTTATTTTTATTTTTACAATTTTAAAATGTATATCTAACCTGTAAATTGCTTCAAACTAATTTCTAACATTTTCATTCTTTATAGATATTGCTATGGTGATTCCATATTTGTAGCCACCATTTTGTTAAAAATTTATCCTTGTAGAATATACTTTGATTGAGTTACAAATTTAAATCATTTGATTTATGATTTTCACAACGAAGGTGATGAGAAATTTAGGGCTTTCAAAGAAAAATATGTACTTGATTGTTTCATTGATAAACCTCTTCATTAGTTATTATTTGGGATTGAAGGTAATAGGATCTCTAGATTTTAATCTAAAGATTACTAGTAAAAATTACCATATTTTTGTTGACTTTAATAAGCATTACAACTTCAAAATTTGGTCATTGATGTTGGAGCATTAAACTATTTAGTGATATGTTTTAGAGGTATGATAACTCAAACAAACATGGTATTTAGAATTCAAGTAGGTGTAACTTGAAGTGGTAATCCTTATAATGCTAGTTAGACATTGAGTTAACTACTATTGTTAAATCCTTTGTCTACCTTATTAGATTAGCTCGTACTAATAAAATAAAGGTACAAGATATTTATATATCACAAAAAGTTGCAAATGGCTAGAAGAATTATACATAACAAATAAGAAAT
Organism: Gnetum montanum; assembly: GCA_015680685.1. NCBI lineage: Eukaryota > Viridiplantae > Streptophyta > Gnetopsida > Gnetales > Gnetaceae > Gnetum > Gnetum montanum. The sequence goes on along the minus strand of MNCI01036673.1, from coordinate 9,822 downwards.
GTATATATTATAATATTCAAACTTGCCCGTACTTATTAATTTGGATCATACTTAAGGTATCATTATATTTTATTATACTTCTTCTAATGTATCCTATTGGCGATATGTCTTGAGAAATTTGACAAGATTTATTTCAAATAATTGTGCAACATGTACTCTTTGGATGTATAGTTTGGGGTTAAGGCCTTGATTAGGAATCTTAGAAAAAAATAGAACTTCACTAATAGTTATTATTTGATGAATCCATGTCCAAAACTCAAGTCCTATTTGTAATACTTTTATCATAAGCTTATTTTTTAAATAAAATTAGAAGCTATTTGACTATATAAGACATTTCCAACATGATACTTTGGTATATCATTGTCAAGTTAAGTCACTAATGGAAATTAAGCATAATATAAGCCTTTATCTTAATTACATTTGTTATTGACTATGTCTTCTTATAGTCTTTTATCATATGTGTTCAAAAAGTCCATATTCATCTTGGTGGAATGTTCCTTTGAAAAGAATGCTCATGCAAATCAAGGCAACCACTTCGATTCATAGCATAAGTATAGGAACATATGCCTTGTTCATGGATTGAAGGTTATTTTTCTTTCAAGACAAGGGCTAGAATGAGTGTTGAGATTCTTATGGGTTTCATGCTATATCTTAACCATCACAAAAGAACTACATGGCTACGATTTCTTGTGTATTACATCATAAGGATATATAGGCATGTAGAAAAGCTTTGGCTATAATACTTAGATCACCACCTTTCCCTATAGAGTAAGGCTTAGGGTTGAATGCAGTAGAGTAGGAGTGCACCTTAGCTCTCTTAAGGGAAAGGTGTCTTTATGTGTATGCTAGTGCTCCTGAGTATCTTGTGTATGTTGTATTGGTTTGGTCGCTTATATGATAATAAAGGCATTCTTGTAATGCCCCTAACCAGACTAATATGTGGCATGTGAGTTGTGTAATTATTTTGTACTTGTAAGTTCTTGAGGATGTTGAGGTGTAGTCCACCTTAAGTCTACTTTGAAACGTTTGGCTACTTTGGAACTTTTGGGTGATGCCAAGTGATGCTTCCCCATAGCAATGCTATTACACTTGGGATTGAAGCCAAGGTTTTGGTTCAAGAAAAAGACACATTCAAACTATATTGCAAAGTAGTTACAAATGACAGATAAAATGCATAAAGATAAGTGAACAGATCTTAATCTTACTCTTGTAGAGGATCAAATTGTGTGACTAGTTGCTACAAGTAGATGACACATACATGTGTTGTCTACCTTAAGCTAAAGGAGTTAGAATAAATCTTGAGTTCGTTGGTTATGGAAGTAGTTATCACAAGTGGATGATGCAATTGTATGTCATCTATCAGATCAAAAATGGCTAAATGATTTCAAGGAAGTTCTATTTTGTTCGGGTAAGCTTTTTCACAAAACACAAACATGCTTTAGCTCAAAATTTTGTATTAAGAAATCATGTGATATGCCAAGGGAATGTTATTGATGATCTTCACTTTATTGAAAACAATTGTGTGTACCCAGGTTAGTTATAGTAAATTGTGGAAGAAGCATATTCTCTCCTATGGGTGATCTTTGTGATAGTTTAAGATAGTTGTTCAGTTATGCATTGAATATAAGGTAATGTATGGCATCAGTGCTTCTTGTTGTAATGTATTTCCTTTGCCATGTGGTTATTCTTGAATCTATTTAACTTATAAAATGTCTTTGGCTTAAATGTCTCAAGGAGGGTGAGAGGGTGAAAAGGAAGGAGGGGAAGAAGGAGAGGAGATGGGAGGAGAAAGGGGGAGAAGAGAGGGGAGGGAAAGGATGAGGGAGAGAGAGGAAGGAGTAGGGGGAGGGGAGAGAGGAGGGAGAGGAAGGGAAAAGGGGAGGAGAGAGAGGAGGGAGAGGGGAGGGGAGAGAGGGGGAGGGGAAGGAGGAGGAAGAGGAGAAGGGTGAGAAGGGTAGGTGGAGGAGGAGGGAGAGGGAGGAGAGGGAGAGGAAGAGGGGAATGGAGAAGGGGAGGAGGAGGAGGAGAAGGAAAAAGGAGGGAGAGGGAGGAAGGGAGAAGGAGGAAGAAGAGGGGAAGAGGGAGGAAGGGAAAGAGGGAGAGGATTAGGGAGAGGAGGGGATCAAGGGAGAATGCGAGCGTAGGAGGAAGGGAGGAAGCAAGAGAGCGAGCAAGCAATGAAGAGAATGTGGAAAAGTGAGGGAGGAAGCAAGGGAGAGTGAAAAAGAGAGGGGAAGGAAGGGAGTAAGGACAAAAAGATAGATTGTGAATTTGAGTAGAAGGCACACATTCTTTGGCTATGACATTGAATAGGAAGCATAAATTTTAATTATGTTTCTAAGAAGGCAACACAAATATTTTAAATATTTCAAGAGAACAGAATGCCCCCAACATGATTATCACAATGAGGCTAATATCCCAAAATTTCTTGCTCATGCTAGTGGTAGGCTACAACTAGGCATGAGGGGTGATTTTCGCAAGGTACAAAGTAGTCTTCCCTTGGATGTAGATGATCATTTCTAAAGGTAGAGGAAACAACTCAGATGTTAAGAAATTTTCTTACTATTTGCATAAAAAAGAGTAAGCATTTTCTAAGTCTTTTCTTTCTTAACCTCGGTTGCATGAGCATTCTTATGCCTTGATTAGATGTCAAGTTGAGTTCAAAATTCATGCATTATTTTTGATAATCTTAGTTGTTAAACCTTCTTATGTATAAGTGTTAGATGGATAATAAGTTGCTCAATATTCTCAATATCCATGTTGCTTTTCATGATTAGGTAGTGTACACACAAAGACTTATGCTTCAAAGATATTACTTATTTCAAGTAGGGAAGAGTGTAGAAAAACATGTCTTACTTATGCATTGAAGTCAATTTCCCTTTTGGAATGGGGGCCAAAAGGAGTGTGGAGATCCTTATAGGTTCCTTAATATCTTCACCATGACCAAAGAACTACATGACCCTAATTCCTTATGTAGTACATCAGAAGGATATGTAGGCTTATGGATGAACTTTGGCTCTAATTCTTGGGCTATTGCCCTTCTTTATGAAGTGGGGCTTTGGACTAGATGCATTAGAGGAGGAACACATCTTAATACTTTTAAGATAAAGTTATCTCTATGTGTATGATAGTGCTCTTGAGTATTTTGTATATGTTGCATTATTTCAGTTGCTGATATGATAACAAAGGCATCCTGACAATGCCCCTAACCATGGATTAACATGTGACATATAGATTGTGTACTTATACTATACTCATAGGTTCTTAAGCACATTAAGGCATAGTCCACCTTGAGTCCACTCTAGAATATTTGGTTACTTTGGGACTCTTGGGTAGTGCCCAGTAGTGCTTCCGTAGAGTAGTGTTGATGAACCACAATATCACATCTACGATATCGTGTACACAATATTATGGCCTTCCATGCGATATCATGTACACGATATCATGGCCTGCCTCATTGCCTATAAATATAGTTAGTCTTAGTCCCTTACCCAAACTCTTGCCTTTTCTCCCTCTCAGAGTTAGAATGATTTTTGCGTGCCTGCAGTAGGAGTCATAAAGTGAATGAATCTTTATTCGAGCATTGTGTACCTGAGCACACCTTGTGTACGACAATAAAGAAGAACTTTATGATTAACCTTGTAGCATTTAGAATAGATTAACTAATGTGAATTACTGTTACTTAATTATTTTCTTAGTTAATTAATGATTCTCTCTCACTCTACAACTCTCCTAAGTAAGCACACATAGTACGATCACTTTGAGCATGCGTGTAACACTTGGTAACCTAGTAACAATTAGTGTTTGGTAATCCCAGTAGTGTTGCACTGGTTCAGGATGTGTATGACAAGTGAAAATGCATACTAGTGTTAGGATTAGTTAGAGCCTAGTTAATAAGTAGTCAAATTAAATTAGTTACTTGGTTATCTCTCTCCTCCCTTATTAGTAGTAGAGATAAAAACACAAAAAGTTATAAAAATCATATGCCTCAAGTTTACTTAACCATACAATTGTGACATACAAGTAATCTTGGGAAGACAATGATTGATCAACCCATTCTTGTTTCACAAAGAAACATAAGCACTTAGTCCTTGGAATTCGACTGGATCGTGCGTGGACACTCGTATTCATATGGTTGAGTGTAGGGATACCTCATCGCTCATCATTGGTGCTGTTTCGAGGGACTTTGTTTTTTGTGCGCTAACCAAAACATAGGAAATCTTTCACATCATTGGAATGAACCCTTGGAGTTGGTTAAATAAAAATAATAAATAATAATACATTGCACACTAAATAGATAATCGTGTCTCCTTCTTCACATGAAAGTGTTTCATCGCCTAGGTCTAATATAGGGAATAATCGGAGGCATAGTACACATGATAACCCACTAGTCCCTCAACAATTTCATGTGGTATATGTTCATCCCAATGAATATGTACCAAAATTTACCTTTATCTACCACCAGGATGAACAACTACGTTGGTGAGATTTACAAGGTAACATAGTGTTACCTCTTGATCACTCTATCCCAGGCATGCTTCTTTGTGATCTCATATGAATTGGTATGCAGCACTTATAGGTAGAGTACGTTGCACATGATCATGAATTGAGAGAGTATTGACTCATGGAGGCACAACATCAAAGGGATTTACAAGAGGAGAGATGTCAAGAATCCATGAAGAGAAAGTTGTGGCAAAATGTTCCACATGTCCTAAGCAGAAATGAGGGTGGTGAACCTGCCTTAGGCAGTTGGCAACACAATGATGTTCCTCCTACTGACTTTGGTCAAGGGGTTGTGTATCAAAATCTTTACTCAATTATCCATAACCCAGATTCTAGTATCGACAGACACAAAGGAGCTAAAAAAGGAACACGAAAACATGAAAAAGATGGACATCTTGATCGTAATTGCGATTGGGGTTACAACCACTAAAGAGAAGGAAGTAGGCACTGATATGATGATGGTCCTTCTTCTTCTTCACCTTCATTGTCTCCTTCATCCTCTCCTTCAGGATCTAGACATAGTCACAATGAAAAAGACCATTAGGATAAGGGTAGGAAAAGTAGGAGTCATAGACAAAATAATCAAGAAAGGGGATGAGGGCACTCTAGAGAAACACACTGTGAAAGAAGGAAGAGTAGGGAACAACATAGGCATCATAGACACCATAGACTAGACAATCACGATGAACCCCTACTCGCTATTCGAAGTATGCTAGATATAACTGAGGCTATTAGGATCCCAACAAGGCACCAAAAAGATAGTAGGATCAAGAGATTAGACATTAACAACATCCCATGATTTGAAGGGTGGTACAAAACTGATCCTCAAAATCATCTACAAGCATTTCATGATACATGTGCCTTACAAAACATAGAAAGCGAATGGCAAAAACTTAAGTTGTTCTCACAGACACTAGTCAAAGAAGTTGAGAGTTGGTATCAGTCCATAGAACTGAAATCCATTCGTAGGTGGAGTACCATGTGAGAATTGTTCAATGATAAGTACTAAATGTACTCTTGAGTATCCAACCTATGAAAGAAAATCCAAGGATGGAAACAAGGAGGTCATGAACCCTTGAATGCTATCATGGGCTGCTATTATGCACTATTACATTGTGGTCCTAGCCATGGTTATTTGTAGGGGGATCAACTATGCCATCTCGTAGATGGGCTTAGGCATGAAATGTGAAGAAGCCTTGGGACGTATACCCAAGGGAGGCTATCTGAGCTTAGGACCCATCAAGTTCAAAGATTAGTAGAGCAAGTTGCTATAGAAGAAGGTGAGTTAAGGAAAAGAGAGAGTGCAAAGGAATATAACAGAGATCCTTCCCTCCAAAAGAAGGGAGTAAGATTTTGTAATGATGAAGAAGAGTCACCACTTGAAGAGATGGTGAATAGAAAAAATTTGCCCATTCAAAAACATACAAGACTTTGGAGCTCCCTTCAGTCCAACAGTAGAGCTTCATGCATACGGTTATGTTAACACATACCATAACCGACTGGATTAAGGTAGGCCATCTTTTTAGCAAACTATCTGACCTTGGGAGTCCCTTAATCTATCTACAAGTCATTGGGAACGAACCTCATAAGGCTCTTCTTGACCCAAGTTCCGAAGTTAACTTAATCTCACGAGAAATGTATCAAGCCTGGAACTTGCCCCAACTCAAGAAGAGCAACATTCAACTTGAGCTAGCTGACTAGTCCATCACCATTCCCTTGGGATTGGTGGAGGACATAGTTACAACTGTGTGTGGTTAGTCATACCCAGCCGATTTCCTGGTGATAGAAGTTAACAACAATGAAAGGGACCTCCCAATTATAATGGGAAGGCCATGGCTGAGTACAATAGATGCGTACCTAGGGATCCACGATCTTTCCTTGGAGATATCTAAGGTAAATATTTATGGAAAGATTGAGAAGAGGAAGGTTTCATGCATCACATATAGTGACATAGAGGGTGATGACATGAAAGAATGCTCAACATCTCTTCCATGTAACCGGTGTGACCAAAGGACAACATTCAACGGTGCCTGTATGTAGCAACCGCACAACGCGACAACACCCAGTGGTTGAAAATTGATCAAGAAAGTAGCCCATCAACATGCACGGAATGAACTAGGGGAAAAACTCATGCTAACAATGAAGGCATAGACACATTGGAATATGAGCATCGCCAACTTCCACCCCTTAACCTAAAACATCAATGGGGAGAAGTTTGGCACTTTTACAAAATTCAAATAGATGCTCATTATTTCGGATCTCTCCCTTTCCATTCAGTCATGGGGGAGATGGCCACCTATGTTGCAAATTGAAGGCCCTCAGTTCTTTTTAATTTTTATTTTCCATATTTTTGTTTTACACGTTTTTGTT
>MNCI01036663.1:167350-357183 GCA_015680685.1 Gnetum montanum | reverse complement strand
TTGTTTATTTACTGCTTTCCTAGTGTGCACAAGTACGACTTGATTACGAGCGTCTAGGAACATGTACGGCTAGTCAAGGAATCGGCTGCTTGTCGCAATGCATGAGTACGACTTGATTACGAGCATTGGCTGCTTGGTAACCCAGTAGCTTATTCCAGGATTCTACGCTTGGTAATCCCAGTGGTAGTCTAGTGTGTACGGCTAGTGAAANCTTCGAGCACTTGCGTTACGTGTGGTGATCCCAGTAACGATTAGCGTTTGGTAAGCCACAGTTGCATAGTTCAGGGTGTGTCCGGTAAGTGGGAACGGATGCTGACGCTAGTTAATTTAGACTTAGGACATTAGTTAGAGTTAGTTAGTTTCTCAACCCTTTCTCCTGATAGCATAGAAGATAAACCGAAAATACCAAAAAAATCACATACCTCAGACTTGCTTAACCATACACCGTGGCACTTACAAGCAAGCCTTGGAAGACAACGAATGATTAACGCCAAGTGTTTCTTGTGGTGTTAAGGCATTTAGTCTGCGGAGTTCGACCGGATCGTGCGTGCACGCTCGTATTCGTATGGTTGAGTGTAGGGGTACCTCGGCACTCATTAGAGTGGCTTTAGATTTTGATAAACACTAAAATTTGAACACAATATACTTACAAAAAAAAACTTATGTAGATATTTACAAAACCACCTAAGACATGTGCCTCATGTTGTACTTGGTGCTGGTAGTTCTTCTAGTGACTCCTCATGCCTTGGTTGTGGTTTTGGTTTCCTTCCTACTACTACCTTCAACTTGAATGCATTAATTAAGACCCTCATTTTCTCCTATTTAGTCCTAAGATCATGAATAGTCCAAGTCAAATCACCTAGATTCTCTATTGTCGACATCTCCTAGGTGAAACACCCTAAAATTCCAAGGCATTCTTTCTTCACCAAGCCTTCGCAATCTAGGCAGCGTCATGGCAATACTTCAGGAGAGGAACACTCTGAGTTTAGATTGACCAGTTTTGAAAACTTTCTACTCTCGGTGTAGATAGGCTCTACGGATCATCTTGCCTGCCCATCTAAGTAGTTTATCTAGCTGATAGCCTACTCAAAAATGATGCATGGAGTTGCTAGCAGTGCTCGAGATGCGTGAAACAGTTCGGCAAGTTTTCTAAGTCACGAAGTTTGCTACACTACGCTACACCATGCTATGTAGCGTAGCAAGCTTTAGAAAATGCTTGCAAAATGAAGTGCTGCGCTATGCTACGCTATGTAGAGTAGCACACCATAGAAAAAGCCGGACAACTAGTTCCATCGCCCGACTCTAAGTCTTTTGGCGATGCCTCCTTCCACAGGAAAAATAGCTAACTTTACGAAAAGTAGGTCACATTGGTCGCTATGCTACACTTGCCACATATCATAGCATGGCATAGTGACTTTGGAGGAGCAACAAAGGCATCTCAAAGGGCAGGATCAGCAAGTTCGCAAGGTTCACATTACAAAAGGCAAAGTTTGTAAATTATCGACATTTTTGCGACTAACGCTGGCTGCAACACTATGCTATGCTACATAGCGTAGCATAGCGTAACAAATCTGCAACAAATAGTCACCACGCTTCAAAGGTTTCCAACACATGCGGAAGGATGAAACACAAGTTTTTTTCGCTTCTGGCGACTATGCTACGCTACGCTGCATAGCATAGCATGGTGTAGCAAGACATTACGCTACGCGAACAGCCAACATAGTGCAGGATAGCAAGCAGTTACGCCACATCAGTGCATCTCCTCACATAGCAAGCTTCTACACTATGCCCACATGCCACGTTGTAAAGCATAGCACAACGTAGCACATAGCTACACTACATAAATGCATTTCATCCGTTTTGGCCATTACTTCACCTAATTGCACTATTGGCACATGTCTCCAAGCTCTGATAGTGCAATTACAACATGACAGGTTCACAATTATAGCATGGCAAGCACGTCCAACGGTCATGCACGCCTATGTAGCACAGATAAGTCAACACAAGCCTAAGGCACGTGGCGTTCAAATTGCATCTTTCGCATGCCCTTTACCCTATAAATACCCCAATGAACAATGCTCGGGGGATATTTTTTGTAAGGTCAATGGCTTTTCAAGCAAAAGAAGTTAGCATTGCATCCCTGAGCATTGTAAACATCTTGTTTGACACTGTAAACAGATAGCATTCTCGTTTGACATTATGTTATGCTCTTTCTTGCTATTCTCATAGCATTTTGCATTGTTGACTCCTGAGTTCGCATTCAAGCATGCTGCTGTCTCACTCTAAACGTCTTGGTTACTCTTGGGATCTCAGCGCCCCTCAGCATTGTACAACCAAATGTATCCACCTTGACAGAGTGAAGTCTAAAGCGGTGCATTTTTCTAATTGCATTTTACTTTGTTTCTTGCTTATCATTGCATTTTACATAATTTTTTGCCTCTTTCACATTTAAGCATTATCATGCACTATAGGTCTTGTTTTCAAATTTTTCAGGTTGCAAAAGGTTATATTAACACAAACTATGTCCCTATCTGATCGATCAAACCATTCAGGGCACCCCATTTCCGTTCTATCAAACATAGCCCTCCCTTAGATTCGGGGTTAAGAATATCATGGCTTACAACCTCTTAGTGTTTTCTAGACACTGATGTTTTTAGTTGCAACAGTTTTCTGGCGCTAGAAGGAGGGCCTTTTGGTGCCCTTTCCGCATGTCACGGTAGTCCTGTAAGCCTTCTGCACCCTGATATGCATTAGCATAAACTTGACACCCATTTGTGCTTGTTTACGCATCGTGCAGTGCAGATTGGTTGCCTCGATGGTTCCTTGAGAACCCTACAAGACATAAAGCCTCCAATTGCTAGTTGACTTGTCTATCTTACAGTAGTCTTGCACATGCTCTGTACCCTATCACGCACTAGTGTAAACGTGACATCCTTTTGCAGTTGTTTATGCATCGTGTGGTACAGATCGGTTGCTTTGACAGTTCCTCAGGAACCTTGCAAGATATAAAGCCTTTTTGATTGCTTTCCAATTTCTTTCCTTTTCTCATTTGCAAAACTGTTTAGCTTTCCAATTTCTTTACTTTTTTCTCATTTGCAAAATTGTTTAACTTTCCAATTTCTTTACTTTTTTCTGTTTGCAAAACTATTTAGATTAATAATGACTTCCTCGAGCACCATTGCTAACACCTTCAACGTTGAGGTTCCTTTCACGGTTCAAGGCATCACAAGTGCCAAACAATCATTCGGCCTAGTGCTAGAACCACGTCGATCCCTCTGGATCCAAAAAATGGGTCCTAAGGACTTGGCCTAGCAAATGAGCATTATAACTTCATCTATGCAAAGGTGCAAGCAAATATTTCCTTGGATGTGCACGAATTCAAAGACAAACGTAGCTTCGAGTTCGCTTACTATGACAGGAAGGAATTTGTTACCACTCCCGGTGCTTCCATCCTATTGACATAGACAAATCAGTGGCATATAGACCAACTGATCCAGTTGGCTAGACTTAGGGAATAGGAGGACATGACATCTAACCATGAAGATGCCTTCTAGGATGGACATGAGGAACTCGATCCCCAATTTGATGGGAAGGTTTAAACCAACCCCATTACTGTCCCTCCTACCCAGTCCGTCTAGACCCATCCGTTGTCTATTACCCCTCCCTTTGTAATCATGTCTGTGCCTTCACAACCTGCAATTACATCTGCGATGGGTAGCCATGTCAACCCCTCATCGTATCAACGTTCTTTTTCTCCTATTTCATTCATTTCGTTGGCAACCACTATGCCTTTGCAAATTTTTTAGCAGTCCATTCTCGTATTGCATTACACCCTGATCACAGCTACATTTCCACATGTCCATGCCATATCGACTTCACAGTCATACGCAGCTCCCACCTCCATCCCAGCATTTACACCTATCCTACCATCAGCAGCAGGTGCAGGTCTATCTATGTGGTGGACCCCATTTAATACTCCCCCTGCTACGCTACCATCACAGATGTCTTAAAACATTTGTGAATAGGCCCACCAAATCCCACAAACGGTACAACCCATCGCGGGACTATGGTCTGTCCCATTGGCTACGCAAATAGCCTATCCCTTAGCCAAACCCACGGTTACTGCCCTAACAACACCACCTTCCGGGTGGTGGACAACATAGGCAACATCATCTGTGGGGGCCACCCTAACGGTATCGCTGCTAGGTCACATTGTTAGCCCTGCCACCCCATAGATGGGAGCTGCCTTGGTAGTTCCCCAGTCGTCCACGTCGTCCCAGGGTCTGGACCAAGTGTTCCAGCTTATCTGACCCTTACTGAAGAGATAAAATGCTTTAAGGCTGTTGGGTTTGACATAGTACAAGTCATGGACTTTTACCAAGATGATCCCATCAACCTTGCCATACCTGCACTGACGCTACCTCCAGGGATGTCCCTCCTCCACTTCACGAAATACAATGGGGAGGGGGATCCCAATGTCTATCTGGTTACCTTTAGGTCTAAATCCCTTTTGTTGCAACAATGGCTGCACATGATTATTCGTGTATTCGCTATGTAGCTAATCGGAAGGGCTTTAGATTGGTACCATGCGCTATGACGCTCATCTATTTCAACTCTGGAAGAGCTTCTAACCTATTTGGTGATGCACTTCAAGTATAACTTGAAGCCATAAATCACATTGGAACAATTGATGAGTGTGAAGTAGGAACCTCTAGAGCCGGTCCAAAAGTTCATCCAGCGTTGGAGCGTAACCCTTAATGAAATCCATGAGCCCATCATAGAGGCCCATTTGCTAGCTATTTTTAAGGGTGTGGTAAATGACTTCATCAAGTCTAAACTGTATTACCTCACTCCTCACACTCTTAGTCAAGCCTTTGCTCAAGCTAAGAGCATACAGGATGCGGCCGAGGCAAGCAAGGACACAGCCTATGTTTCCTACAAGGACACCTTCAGAAAGAAGGATAAGGGTAAGGCTGAAATTGCCATAGTGACCGTTGTGGCAAGTGAAGCCAAGCCCAAACCTAGTAACATTGGTAACAAGAGCAGTAATAAATCGATTGCACCCCCAGCTAATCCTGTGCCCAAGCAAGGCTACACATTGCAACCTGCTATACTCGCATTTGAGATATCTGCACAACCCAAACCAAACTTTGAACATAAAGATCGCTCAAAGTACACCCCGCTTTACCTCAAGCCTTCAAATCTTCTAAAGTAGCTACTAGTAGTGGGGTATATTTGACACAAGCAGATGTCAGAAGAGGGAATTAGGAGGCACCAATGCTATTGCGAGCTCCTTAGGAATCCTTCTTTGGCCTTGCCTAATGAGCCCCCAGTTCCTAAGGGTTTAAGGGAGGACAGGTTTTGTGAGTATCACTAACAGTGTTGTCACAACACAGATTACTATCTGGTCTTGTAGGATGACATCCAAAGATTGATCGATCATGGAAAACTAGTGTTGAACGAAAGCAACCTATTACGCCTTGAGAACCAATATATGCATGTCTACATAGACCCCCTCAATGCCAACAATGTTGGTTACATCATCAACGCCATCAGTATTGATAGTGATCCTAGGCTGCCCTAGCAGCTGTTCGTGGTCCATGTGCCTCAACGTAGTGCACTAGCACTGCCAGTAGCTAGCCAAAGCCCGTAGCAATCATTTATCTTGAGGGTTCCTCCCCAGGAATCCATCCCCATGCCACCTGTTAGCAAAACCATGCTACCCTGCCCATTAACGTTGTTAGCTCCGTTCATCATTAGAGGGCCAACTCCTTCAACAACCCCCATCTTGCGTAGGACAATCACACAGTCTTCTCATCCTAAGAAATTAGAAGTGTGTTTCACAGGAGAGACGTTGAAGGGAAGTATGGTCCCAAGTACTTCCAAGCCCATTTCTTCACCTCCTGCATGTACACCCTTTTCACCAAAGAGGGATGCTACTACAACCAAGCAGTCCACGTTGCCCTACCAAAAGGGGTCTAAACTTAGATCCGAAACCACCCCTCCTTGGGAAATTCATCTCTTGGGATGAATAAAAGAGAATAAAGGTGGTAAATAGGAGGATGGCTAGGACCTCTTGGATGTCTTCACCTAGGTCAAATAAGCTCTAGAAAAAAAACACTACACTGAGCTTGTACGACCTAATCATGACATCTTTCCTACACCGTGAGGCTTTGATCCGCATGTTAACGGTGATTCTAGTTGATGAGGACATGCCAGTGGAAGAGGAAGCAATCCATTCGGTCATGCTTCCTTCTCCCCCTACAGAGTCAAAGCCATCTCAACTATTTTTTTGTGATGAATCCATTAGGGAAGATCCCAAAAGGGGTCAGGTGACTACGACACCCCTATTCATCACAATTCGGGTTGGCCAATACCAGATCTGAAGGGTACATGTTGATGATGGGGTTGCCATGAATGTCATCCCCTTCCTTATTGTGGACAAGTTTTGATTGGTCGACCATATCAAATCCACAACCACGTCATGCCTGAACTTGGTCAATGGGGCACGCATCCTGGTAAGGGACATAGTCCACATAGACTTCATGGCAGGTGACTAGTTTCCCATAAACGTAATGTTCATCATGGTTGAGGAGATGCCTAGGTTTAACTTGATCCTAGGGAGGTCATGGTTAGCGCAACTTAGGGCTATCTCCTCACCTATACATCACGAGATCCATCTGCCCTACATAGGCAGGGAGGTGGTGATCCGTGGTGACGAAGTGGTGACACAAGAAATCAACAACGTAGGCATGGAGCAAGGCTCATAGGTCATAACCTTTGAGAATGAAGCGCCTGCCCCTATGCATACTAACCATCCAGTGGAGGTGTCGACTCAGCAAGCCAATTCTCAAGATGAAAGCACATGGACAGAGTTGCCCTTCCAAGCAGAAGGCAATGATGCAGATGAAAGCCCTAGCAGAGCACCTAGTCCGTATGCTTCGCTCAACCCACAATGGGTCAAGAAGCAGGTACGCATAGCGTAGAAACCCTACTACTTCTTGCCTAGTTTCCACCCTTTGTGCATTTACTGTTTTTCCTATTTTGCACACATATACATCTATACTAAGTATCACTTTCTCTTATCGCATTTTCCCTTAAATCGCTATGGCCCGAAATGGCCTAAAACTATGTTCCCTTTAACACACCATGGCCTAAACTTTCCTAAAACTATGACACATGCTATGGCCTAAAATGGCCTAAAACTATGACACAGGCTATGGCCTGAAATGGCCTAAAACTAGCAATGGCCCGAAATGGCCTAAAACTAGCAGGGCTCGAAATGGCCTAAAACTAGCACAAAAGAGAAAAAGTTTGCCATGACGTTCAGCATGTACACAATGCATAAATTAGCATAGAACCGATTCTCCTTTTTACTCAAAGCTTCTGCCTTTTAAAGAAATGTTTGTAAAAAATATTTTTTACAAAATTCAAGATTTCAAAAAAAAAACCCATGCTATCATGGGTTCCCTTCGCTCGCATTATCTTCTCCACCATAATTTGCTTCCATGTTATCCTCCACTACACCATCCCCTACTAGCTCTTCACTCCTTCCCACCGCTAGCCCCATGCCCTCATTTGGAACCTGCATTACAAAAGATGTAGTTAGCTAGGGTAACACACGCAAGCTACAATAGAGCATAAGCATTAATACAATAGAAAGAGATTGACCTAAGAAGGATCCTCATCCATCTCAAAGGGTATCTGGTCTAAACTAAGCCCAAGGTGGTGCCAGACCTCCTTTTCTGTGATGTCCACCCAACGCCTAATGCTAGGTTCAGTGTCTGCTGCAGCCTTCTCCTTTTCGGCGGTCATCCATCTCAGCGGTCCCAGAGAAAAGGAGGTGGTTGCGATCTCACCTGTGGGAAGGTTCACTTCCTGTTCAGGAGATTCTGTAACCTTTACATACTTTTTGAACTTTTCATAGGCTTCGAAAATGCCAATGGCATCTACAAATTTCTTATAAGTAAATGCTTTCACAGAAGTGTCCCTATACAATTTACGATAGGAGGCATAGTCTAGTTTATACATATGTTTATGGTTCTTCTAGGACTACCCCCATTCGTAAACCTTGGTGCTGAAATCCTTCCAATCCTGAAACTTCTGGACTAGCAAGTCCATTTGCATTCGCTGTTCTATTATTGCACGGGTGGCTTCATTGTTTTGACGCGTGACTATCCAAAATCTAGCATAATCTACCATAGTCGTGCACCAGTCCTCATTATTGGTATCACGGGCTATGAGGAATTCGTTCCTTGACTTGAGGTCTTTCACCTTAGTGCTTATCTCAGCCTTCTCCCTCTTAGCCTTTTGAACCCATTTCCATAGGTCTTTATTGATGTGCTTGTACTCCCACAAGAAGTAGGCCGAGTGCAAAGCACATTTGCTGACCTCATCGTATGCACGACTAGTCACCTTGGTCACTTCGGGTGAGAATGTAGTCATGGCACCGACCTTCAAAGGTTGTGTTAGCTCTTATTTGAGTCGATAGGCTATCACAACATAAAGAGCACATCCATGACATTAGTGTATAGCATAGCAAGGTCAACAAACTTAGAACCCTAGTGTAGCAACATGAGAGCATCTAACACTACTACTTACCCACGTCAGGGTTGATCTATTGAAGATAGCTGACCATGTCATCAACGATCCACTGCATAAATGTAAACTTATCAGGGATCTCAGCCCATGATTCCACATGGATTAGAGGTGGTCTTGAAAATTTAGCAGTAGTGTTTTTCATGCAATTAAGCGAGTCAGCAATGACCGAAATGGGCTATGACAAAGCAGATACGTTTCCAAACTCACCAACATCTAGTTGCGGTTCCTCTTCCTACTAATGCAAAACGACAGTGGTGGCCTTGGCAGAAGTCCCTCCCAAGTCTAGGTAGGCCCCTTCTTCTTCTGCTAATTCCTTTCCCTTTAAGGAACTAGTGTTCTTTTTATTCACGGGAGACTGCTCTTCATCTTCAAAAATGTCCTTGTTAATAGGAGGATTCTGTCTAATGACAAGAGCCGCTGCCTTAGTGGTAGGGGCTCCTTTCCTCTTGACCTGGGCATTTTCTTTTGAGACTGGGGCCTCTGTGTCTTTTTTCACTTTTTCCATTTTGGGGGCCGACATCTCTTCATCGCCTACTTCTTCTTCCTCTGGTAGCCAAAACATGTTTGCATTAGCTCAAAATAGGTTGGCATAAAGTAGGTTGGAATAAAGTGGGTGAAGAAATAAACATGAATGAAAGCGTTTACCAATGGGGCAATCACCGCTCCTCTTCCTTCGCATGAAGGGTTCCCTCAGTTGAAGTAAGCCTCTTTCACTGCTACTTAGTGGCCACAGTTTTGGCAATAAGGTGCTTCCCTTATGATATGCTACCAGCAGTAGCAAGGGGTGTCTCTCCTACACTGTCCTAGCCACGAAAGTTGCGGGCCACCCGATCCTTAGTCATCACAGGGAATGACTCCCCAATTATTTCTCGGGGATCTTGGGCTGGGGTGGTCTGGAGGACCTAGCAGATCCACGGTTTGGAAATCTGGTTGCGATTCTGCAATACCCAGACCCCTTTCTCATGGACCACTAGATACTCCATGAAATTCCGTAGGTAGGCTATGTAAAAGGCATAATGAATGTTGGAACGGGACTCCTGCTTCTTATGGAGTCCCACGATTTCATCCTACAAGCCTGTACATAGAAACCTGGCCCAGTTGTATCAAGCCCCCTCTTCCATAACCTCACACATTACCGAAGCCTACTCAATCCCAAGGACCTTCCTTTAGAAAAGTAGCTGGGGAAAGGCACGAGAATGGAAGATAGGGTAAAATTCTATGGTAGGTCCTGCCTTGACCTTATTCATAGGGATCCCCCTCTGCTGTTTAGAAACCCCTATCCACTCCATGATGTCATCCTTCCGAAGGGTTAACTCCTTCTTGGACTTCAACCCTATAAGTATTCCATTGGCAAGGATGCCGAAAAGGTCCGCAAATAGTTGGTCATTGATGTCAATGACCACCTGCACACTGTGAATGCATGTGCAGAAGTAGTCTGCCTTATCGAAAAAGGAGTCCACCAGGGAGAGCATCTCAATGGCAGGAATGTTTGGGTTTGGGGTCAGGAACAAATATAGTAGCTCAGCACTTCGGAGATTCCTAACCAAGGAATCTGAGGCTTTGCTATATATCCAATGCTGGCTTGTAGCTACTTCTCCATATTTGAAGTAGATGTTTGCCTCCTGATTCTTGGTAGTTATCACCATCACCTCCTGGGGCTTCTTCGCCCCTGCAATAGTTTGCATAGAAATGGCTAGCATAAGAACACAAAAATACAAAAAAAATATAGCAAAGACACTTCAGCATGTCGCACCTACAACTTAGCTTTCCAAGTTTATATGGAAACTGGAATTGTGGGTGGATGAACAAAATGTGTTCCATGGGGATTGGTTTGAAGGATGCCCATCCCTCATCCAACCAACCAAAATCCTTACATCTATTTTAGAGGATGGGATATCATTCTAGATAGGTGGGGTACTCACCCTTGCATTGACATATAACACCTACGTAGATGTTCTTAGTAGAACAAAATTCCCGCAAGGCCATCTTCGCTATGGCCAAGGCATCCATATTGCCATAAAGGCCCTGGTCATTGATTAAAAACTTGGTAACAAAAAACATGTCATGAACATCTGACCAAGCATAGCAACTATAGCGTAGTATAGCAGAAATGGTGCTATAGAACTCACTCGCCAGCATAGTAGATAGCTCCTACTAGATTTTGGAAGCACATTCCCATATGACATGCAACAAGAAATGTGTTGTAAAGATGGTAGCAGTTGTACTTAGGCATCTCCCAGAGCCAAGCCAAATGCCTCAAACCTTGGGGGCTCGGGCCAGATCCCTCTCCCTACTTGCTACTGACTACCCCATCTCTAAAATAACTCAAAATGCCTCAGGTTGCCCCAGGCAACAAGGTTTCTAGTATGATGGCCACTACCTCCTCCTCTAAGTATGACCAAACGATTATACTAAAGCATTGGAGGAGGAATTGTAGGAACTTTTGTGCTCCTATCCTGAACCAGACCACCCGATCTCCCACACGTGCGTGAGTAGGAGGAACATTGGCCGTGGGTTTGTTTATGTAGCACAGGACCCCTGCAATGTCTAGGGAAACTAGAATTGGCCTGAGCACTATCCTACACAACACAATAGCAAATGTTAGCATCACATTCAAGTTCCATACACACGTAATGTAACAAAATCTTGCATTTTAGCATATAGCGTAACATAACCCTCTTCCTGTACATAGCGTAGCAAAAGCATTGAAGCAATAGCATAGCAAAGATAACCTAGCATACCAACAGAGCAATTAGCCTTAATAAAAGCATGTCATGTCACATGTGGCCAAACCCTCCTGGGGGTTCTACGCTATGCCACGTGAAAGCCAAGTGGCTTAAACCATCCAAACTTCTGTGGTAATGATAGCCACAGCAGTGGTGATTTAGGCGACCTTGCATGCAACAATAATGTAGCGTTTGTGCATCCACCATGGCCTAAATGACAACAGAGAAAATGCAAAGGCTAAAACAATGACAATGCAATGACAGGAAATACAGACATCCAAAATGAAGCTGTGGAAATAGGGTTCAGAGACAAAAGTGATAATAGAAGCACGAGGAAACTGATGAAGCATAGTAGCCTACCAAGTCAATGACATCTCCTCCCATGCCATAACGCATGCCTGTGTCACATGCCCTAGGGATTCCTTCACCTCATTGACCATCACAAGCCCAAGTGCATGCGTTCCTTCTTTGGAGCCATCATTCTTCTTGTCGACTCTTCCTTGCTGCTATGCAAAAAACCACCTTGTTGTCTATTAGCACAATTGTCCTATGCTCCGCAATTGCTTTATGTTCCAAATGTGGGCTTTGTGCTATTACGGTGAAGATAAAGAGTTTACTAGGGCTTAATCCCTATTTATAGCTGTAATGGTAGAAAATAGAAACTTTCCTTTCTCTCTCTCCGTTTACTGCAGGGTATACCATGCAGCGTAGCATGTTCACCATGACACCGTAGCATTTTTGGTAATTAAAATAGGCAGATCTAGGCAAAAGATCTTGGCACGTCTCGAGCTAACCATTTTCTTTCCTAAAAAGCATAAAAATATATATTTTTAGTTACCAATTTGGAAAGACCTTAAACTAGCAATCTTAGTGTAGCTGTGATTGTGCCAGTCCAGAAAGACCTTAAACTAGCAATCTTGGTGTAGCTCTAGCTTTAGCGGTCTAAAAAGACCCTAAACTAGCAATCTCAATCTTACACACGTTTGCAGTCTGCAACCACACTAAACTAGCGGCTTCACATTTTTAGCATTTTTATGTTTTTACACCAGAAACTTTCCATATTACATACTAGTAGTTTTGCATTTGTACTTCTGAGCAGTTTGAAATGGCACTAAACTAGTAGCTTCACATTTGCACATTGGTAGTTTTACATATTTAGCGGTTTTGCATCTTCACATCTTAGTGATCCACCATAACTCCGAGTTGGTGAGTTTTAATCTTTGTCCCACACTTTACCAATTACACATTATTACTGTTATGCAAATTTTCTCCATTGTACACGATTACCACGAATAGGTGCCACCTAAATAGACTTTCATTTCATTCTAGAAGGTTGAATGGAAATCTATCATGATCTCTTTACACCTCTAGCCTTAGTAGGTCCACATGGCAAGCTCGCAAGACAATTGAACCCAGACCTAATCGACTGGGATTCAATCATAGCTAGCACCATAGTGTCCTTAGAAACATCCCTATAATGGCCTGAGTATCTAGTCCGAACGCTAGATTTAGAGGTCAGGGATGTAATCGAGGACCCTCTGATCGAGAAACCTGTGACCACATCGAAATGGGAAGTAAAAACATTAAAACGTAGTTCCCTATTAGATCCCCAGACACACAAAGATGTAGCCAAAATTCTACAAGAAACATTAAAGTCTTTGCATGGTCATACAACGACATGTCGGGTTTGGATCTGAGGTTGATACAGCACAACATTGTCTTAGACCCATGCATGAAGGTAGTCAACTAGAAGGCTTGTAAGGTTAAGCCAGAAATTGCACTAGCCGTAATGCATCTGAACAAAGCAACGATTAAGGATGATTTCATGCTTCTGGGCATTGATCAACTCATCAACACTATGGCTGGTCATGGTCTTTTATCCTTCATGGATGGTTTTTCCAGCTACAACTAAATCCACATTAACCTAGAGCATCAGCTAACAACAACCTTCATGACCCCATGGGGTACCTTTTGTTACACCATGATGCCTTTTGGGCTCAAGAACGCCAGAGCAAACTACCAGCGAGCCATAACCTACATCTTCAGTGACTACATCCTAGAAATGCTAAATGACTACGTAGATGATATAGCGGTCAAGTCCAAAGAGGCCGCTGATCACCCATGCGATCTAAGGGTAGTCCTCAAGTGTTATCAAATGCATGATTTGCACCTCAATCCTAAGAAGTGTGTCTTTAGGGTAACTACTGGATGCATGTTAGGGTTTGTAGTATCGAAATTCGGAATATGGGTGGACCCTGACAAAGTTAAGGCCATCGTCAACATGGCATCTCCTACAAACCTTAAGAAACTGTGTGGTTTGCAAGGTAGGGTACAGTTCATCCGAAGGTTTATAGCAAAGTTAACTAACAAGTTACACCCCATGCAACATCTTCTAAAGAAAAAGGTTAACTTCAAATGGACAACTCAGTGTCAACAAGCCTTCAACGACTTGAAGAAAGAACTTTCACACCTCTGAATTGTGCACCCACCACAAAGGGATAAGCCTTTCTTCATCTACCTTGCCACCTTCGACACATCTATCGCAGCAATGCTATGTCAGAAATGAGACGACAGATTTGAGATACTAGTGTATTATCTAAGTCATGCATTAATAGCACATGAGTAGAAATACAATGAAGTAGAGAGGAATTTCCTTGCCTTGGTGTTTGTGCTAAAAAAGTGGAGGCATTACCTATTTCGTAGTACAGTCAACACTATTTGCAAAAACAACATACTCTGGGCTATCACTAACAACTTGTATGAAAGTATTAGAATAGCCCAATGGAAAGCAATAACCATGGAGTTCAACTTGCACTATGTAAGCTAGTCATCAACGAAGGGTCAAGCCATAGCGATGCAACTTACGACCTCACCTGTCAACAACTAGACAACCATAGACCCCAAATTCCTAGATGAGCACGTTAGCACTATCAATGCCATCCCATCACATCTTGAAGCTACCTTGNGGGAATGCAAAATGATAAGAAAACGGGTGCATTTCCCCAGAGGGGAACATAATGATNGGAAGAATATGAGGGGCTACTCAGAGGCCTCTCAACTACCCAAAAATTACACATACAACACTTGGCGATTCGTGAAGATTCACAACTAGTTGTGAATCAAATGACTGGACTTTATGCTTGCAAAGCTACACACCTATAACCCTACTATGACCTAGCAAAAAGCTTACTCAAACAGTTCAGAACTACGGATGTGCAACACGTGCCATGCAACGAAAACACCATAGTAGATGCCTTATCCACCCTAGCACTAAATATCTCACCACACTTGTTCGCAAATTTGCCTACCGTGATTGTCAAATGTACTGGGCCTATCACTCAAGTGGAACACATGGCATCTATCAGTGTTGTAGACACCCAGGAGTGGTAGATCAACATTAAAGCCTACATGCAACACGGTGAACCCCCAAGTGGATTGACATCTACCCAGAGAGAAGTGATCCGAAAGCGTGCCTGGAAATATACACTCATGGGAAATGACACCCTGTATAGACACTCCTATGATGGGATATTGCTGACATGCATCGGTAGAGAGCAGGCGTAGAAGGTAGTTA
Organism: Gnetum montanum; assembly: GCA_015680685.1. NCBI lineage: Eukaryota > Viridiplantae > Streptophyta > Gnetopsida > Gnetales > Gnetaceae > Gnetum > Gnetum montanum. The sequence continues at coordinate 342,282 of MNCI01036663.1, read as the reverse complement.
ATGAAGTGCATGAGGGACTATGTGGTGGACAGATAGCACCTAGGGCTATGGCTATGAAAATTAGATGCCTAGGGTACTACTGGCCCCACATGGAGATGACAACCTATTGAAAGTCAAGACATGTGACATGTGCTAGAGACATGCAAACCTCATACACATTGCACCTATGGAGCTGCACCCAATGCAGATCATATGGCCTTTCTAGCGATGGGGACTAGACCTCAGAGGACCTTTCACGCCTAAGTCCTCCACATGGCATAGCTTCATCATCATTGCCACTAAATATTTTACTAAGTGGGTGAAAGCTATTCTTTTGAGGAAGACAACATCTTAGTAGGTTTGCGACTTCATCTTGGATAACTTCTTGATGAGGTTTGGGCTTTTGATGACTATTGTGATCGACAATGGGCCAACATTCAGTAGTACAGAAAATTGAACCTTGTGCAAAAATCTTGGCATCAGACAATCGTTCTCCTCCCCATACTATCCACAGGAAAATGGGCAGGCAGAGGCTATAAATAAGACCATCATCAACTTGCTGAATAGGATTCTTAGCAACAACAAGAGGTGGTGGCATGAGCAAATCCTCTATGTTCTATGGGCCTACAGGATGATGTGCAGAACTGCGATGACTAAGACTCCTTATAGTCTTGTTTATGGATTTGAAGCTTTGTTGCCTCCTGAGTTGTAGGTACCATCAATCCAGATGATCCTCTCTGACATCGTGAGTGAAGGCCAGAACAATGAGTTGCGGATCAGTGACCTAGACTCAAAAGAGGAGGAGAGCGCATAGACGCTGAGTCGCATAGAGCGCTACCAAAGAAAGCAACAACAGAAACACCATGTGGATCCTCATCAACGACTAGTACAGAAGGGAAACCTTGTCCTCAAGGCCATAGTGAGAAAATTCTTAGCCAACTGGGAAGGCCCTTACGTGGTCCCTGAAGCCTTTGGTAATGGAGCCTTCAAGTTGGTAGACATGGATGGCAACGAGTTCGCCAACCTGGTGAATCACTCATATGTCAAGCCATACTACATCTAAGCACATGGAGTAGATAGTTGATCATCCTTTATGACATAAAACTGGCATAAACCATCTGCTATGATTTTAAACTGGCAACACACATCCGCTATGACGTTAAACTAGCATGTACGGTCTGCTGGAACCTTAAGCCAGCACAACGGTCTATTGGGATCTTAAACTAGCACACGGTCTACCAGGACCACAAACTGGGTTTGCGGCATGTCCCCAGGATGCATCTACACCAACACATATCAAGTGAGCCTGTGCAGTGCCGATGCATGGTGGGATTTTGCAGTTCCAAAACACAGTTTAAGATGCAATGAGAACACAATCTGGGACATATGCGATGCTACTACCCCTGGCATCTTGCTGATCCCTTGGAGATGTCAGATGACATCTAACTAACCCCCTAGACCCACCATTGCCATGGCCCATCGCCCTGATGGTAGTTCCTTGGTTAGTGCCTGTTGCTGGAGTTCTGGCAGTATTATGGCCCAACCATAATATTGTTACCCTACGATCCCCTACCAACACCTCAGCTCAAACGAAGTTTAGTTGTGTGGCAGTTGATCCAATAGCTTAACTAAGAATGCATGCCTTTGGTAGGGATTCCTGAGCATCTGCCTTCACAGCAACTCTTGGCATCCCCGACGCCGGCTCCTCCTTGCCGATGCTGCCAAGGCCGTTGCTAGCCTTCTTGCTTTGGACATCACACACCAGAAAAGATGTCCAAGAGCTTCAACAATGTTTGCAACAAGCAAGACCATTGCACTCATTTCATAGCATGGGTGTTTCTTCTAGTTCACTCTCTATGTTCCCAGGGTTCATGCCAAAGAGGCGTCGGTCGAAAATGCGTCTCGCCATAGCAACAAATGCTACATTGTTGTGAAGTAATTGTCTTGATTAGATTGGCTACATTAGAGTGCACATTCCTCCCTCCTTCTTGCATCCAAAATTCCCACTTGCTTCCCTCTTTTACAAGCTTTCTTCCAAAACCTATCAAGCTGTCCTATTTACTCAACCACAAAACCCATTATGCGGGTAACACAACTCGCCACATGGAAAACATCTGTAGGCAGGTTAAAGCCCCTACATGGATGTAACATAACTTATCCAGTGGAAGAAAAATCTGTCCTACAATGAGGTTGTTTACAAATGTAAACAACAAAATAGTAGAAGAAAAAAGTGTAAAAAGGCCAAGAAGCACACACTCCTAATGCAAATGGCATGTACGCTATTTCACAATCACCCTCCCCAAGCGTCTTGATGGGAGATCAAAGGTCAGTGAAAGTAAAGATGAAAATGCTAACAACTCCCTCGTGAGCACTTTGACGAGGGACTTTGCTAAAACCTCATCTTTACCCTTTTTCTGAACCTCCATCCACCCTGCTTAGCTCTTTTCCTCCCCCTGCAAAAAAAAAAAAAAAATAAACCAGTGCAACACTCTCAAGCATAGCCAAGTGACATCTTGATAATCACCAAACAACAATGTTAGCGTTTTGTCTTCCGTGGTGTTTCATATTCTTTGTTAACATCTCTTGACCCGATCCTTTAGACATCGATAAAGAGGGGCTAATATAACACCCTAAAATTCCAAGGAATTCTTTCTTCACCAGGCCTTCACAATCTAGGTAGCGTCATGGAAATTCTTCAGGAGAGGAATGCTCTAGGTTCAGACTGACCAGTTCAGCAAATTTTCTACTCTTGGTGTAGACAGGCTCTATGGATCATCCAGCCTACCCACCTCAGTAGTTTATCCAGGTAACAGCCCACTCAGAAATGATGCGTGGAGTTGCTAGCAGTGCTTAGGATGCACGAAATAGTTCGACAAGTTTTCTAAGTCACGAAGTTTGCTACGCTATGCAATGCCACGCTATGTAGCGTAGAAAGCTTTAGAAAATGATTGCAAAAGGAATTCCTATGCTATGCTACGCTACGCAGCATAGCACAGCGTAGAAAAATCCAGACAACTATTTCCATTGCTTGACTCCAAGTCTTTCAGCGATGGTTCCTTCCATAGGAAAAATGGCTAACTTCATGAAAAGAAGGTCATGTTGGTCGCTACGCCATGTAGCGTAGCATGACATAGTGACTTTGCACGAGCAACAAATGCATCTCACAGGGCAGGATCAGCAAGTTCCCAAGGTTCACAATGCAAAAGGAAAAGTTTGCAAATTGTTGACATTTTGAAGATTGTTGACATTATTGCGACTAAGGCCAGCTGCTACGCTATGCTACGCTACGTAGCGTAGCATAGCGTAGCAAATCTACAACAAATAGTTAGAATGCTTCAAAGGTTTCCAGCACATGCAGAAGGATGCAATGTAAGTTTTTTTCGCTTCTGGAAACTATGCTACGCTATGCTGCATAGCGTAGCATGGAATAGCAAGACATTACGCTATGCTAACAGCCAACATAGCATAGCATAGCAAGCAGCTACACCACATCGGTGCATCTCCTTGTGTAGCAAGCTGCTACGCTATGCCCACATGCCACGCTGCAAAGCATAGCATAGCATAGCACACAGCTATGCTACATAAATGCATTTGATACATTTTGGCCGTTACTTCATCTAATTGCACCATTGGAACACATATCCAAGCTCTAACGATGCAATTACAACATGGTAGGTTATCAATTACAGCATGGTAGGCTCTTCCAATGATCATGCATGCCTATGTAGCACAGACAAGTCAACACAGGTTTAAGGCACGTGGTGTCCAAACCACATCTTTTGCATGCCCTTGACCCTATAAATACCCCAATAAACAATGCTTGGGGGATCTTTTTCACAAGGTCAGTGGCTTTTCAAGCAAAAGAAGTTAGCATTACATCCTTGAGCATTGTAAACATCTTGTTTAACACTGTAAATAGTTAGCATTCTTGTTTGGCATTCTGTTCTGCTCTTTCTTGCTATTCTCATAGCATTTTGCATTGTTGACTCCCGAGTCTGCATTCAAGCATACAGCTGTCTCGCTCTAAACATCTTGGTTACTCTTGGGATCTCTGTGCCCCTCAGCGCCGCGCAACCAACTATATTCACCTTGATAGAGTGAAGTCACATTCTTGACATGGTGCATTTTTCTAACTGCATTTTACTTTGTTTCTTACTTATCATTGCATTTTATATCATTTTTTCCCTCTTTTACATTTAAGCATTATCTTGCGCTATAGGTCTTATTTTCAAATTTTCTAGTTGGAAATGGTTATATTAACACTGACTAAGTTCCTGTCTGATCCACCAGACTATTCAGGGTGCCCCATTTCTATTCTATCCAGGGTGGCCCTCCTACGGATTTCGGTTAATCTATCATGATCGACGACCTCTTGGTGTTTTCCAGCCACCGACATTTTTGGTCACAATACTAGGGATATTATAGAGTTAGGAATGTATCATATGCATTAATAAACTCGAAACCAAAATGTTTTTATTTGATGTTGAATGACTTCATTGTGTAGTTCAACTCATGGGAGGTAGACATGTTCCTAGACAAGCCCTCCACCACACTCCTTGATCCATGCATCTAGCCTTAAGGACTTTAAGCTTCATGGTTATAATTTGTAACTTTTACCATGCTTCGACATGAACTTTATCTTTTTTCTTATATAGTAAGTACAAATTGACCACTTGTTTCTTCAACTTTGTACAAGATCAACTAATATTTAGCATTTCTAGGTTGACATGGTATAGGTTGTTAAGCTTCACGTACTTGGTCATTTCTTCAAGTTGTGACTCCTTCATTCAAATTTTAGCTTGGTTTTAGGTTTTTAAGTTTTTTAAAATAGGTTTTCATATGTTACCTTTGAGCTATTGAAGGAATTCTTTGAGATTATTCTTCATTAATCCAATTTCATTTCACATGATCACTTAGTTTTATAATGATTTTTAAATTTTTCATACTTAAGAGATTCATTCTTCTAAGTGATGATCTTAATGATGGACTTTTGCTTAATTATTTTAACCTCCTCCATAGAGAGATTTCTATTTTCTACTACTAACCTGCTTACATCCTCATTAAAATTTACTAACTATTCTTAAAGCCTCTTGAGGAATTCTTTTATTTATCCTTTTTGTTTTTCCACCTTTAGCAATATTCTATTTTCCTTGGCTAGCTCTCTCTTTCTCTTGCACATCATGATGAGGTTCTTATTTGATCCATTTAATATGTATTTCATAAAGGATACATCCTAGGTAACCTTCTTCATCTCCATCTCCACTTGTTATTATTTAGCCTTAAGTTATTTGAAGGCTTCATCTTACGTAACTCCAAGTTGGTTGATAGTAGAATTTGATAATCAATCTCTAAGTTATGTAAATTTATTTATTAATTATTGATTTATTTATTTTTCCTTTCTGATGTTCATTTTCTATAATTATAAACTTGCTTCTTATCTTAATAAGTGTAGGCTAGATTTTTCTAATGTCTTTAGGCATGTTAAAAATATAGAAATCGATGGTCTAGCTACCAACAATCTCTCCAACACCTCCTCATGTTGGGCTACATTCATATCTCTTGAACTAGTCCATGAAAACATCTAAGTCTTTATCATTATAATGAGATCTATGATTGGTGCTACAAGGACTTTTAGTGCTTTCCCAATCCTATCAGCCACCACTTGTGCAGCTATCTCTTGGTCCATATGTTGCATGATTACTAGTTTAGCGTCATTTCCATCTTTTAGTATCATATAAAAGGCTACAATATTTCTTGAGATTTTTGGCATTTTTCCAGTAGGTATGATAGTTGCAGCTTCTCTAGTGGTAAGGTTTAGTTTGATAGTGGCTTGACTTCTTTATGCAATGAAAAGATAGGATATATCATCTTATTTCCAATTGACAAGTCATGTAACTTTTGATGGGGACATCAAATAGGCTAATGTACAATCTCTATAATGATGGGATCTTTTCCTAGAGTTTTGGAATGTTTGGGGGTGTTTTGAGCCTATTTTGATGAGCTTAGGGAATTCTAGGGTCAATGGAGACTTATTTGGAAGTGTTTAGAGGTTTTAGACCTCAAAATAAGCATCTTTTTTTGTCCCTTGCAAATGAGGCATTTCTACCTGATCCAAAATGTCTCAAGTACGTCCAAGACATCTCATGCATTTCCTAGATGTCTCATGTTGAGTCGAAACATTATTCTTCCAAGATGTCTCAAGAAAGACATCTAAATTATTTACAATATGTCTCCATCTATCTGAAGAAGTCTTTTCTGAGATCTACAACTTTTAGGTGGGATGTCCCATTCTCATCCAAGATGTTTGATATGAACATGAAATATTTTTATATGAATTTTTTTTAAAGACTTAGATTTTGAATTTAAGAGGGAAGATGAAGAGATAGGGGAAGAAAGAATAAATAGACCTCTTAAGCCACCAATTGAGCTAAGAGAGTCAAGGGAGAGAAGAGGTGAGTTGAGAGAAGAGAGTGAAGAGATAAAGTCTTGGCTAAGTACCTTGGTTATCATCATTGTGAGAGTGTGATTTTCTTATTTGAATGTGATGTAGGAATTAGATTGAATCTCTTCTATGTCATTGGAAATGTATGCTTCCTTCTAGTTGTAACTTCTTCATTTGATTAAGAATAACACATTCATTTTCTTTCTTGTTCAAAATTACTTTTTCGTAACATTGAGAGAGATTGGATTGTAGAATCCATGGGAGAACCTCATCAAATTGGTATCAGAGCTACTTGGAATTGAAGACAATTACATTCAAGTGGATAATTCTTATATTAATTGCAAAGAATTAGTTCTAATTCTCAAGCTTGGGTAAATTCTCTTTTGTTATTTCTTCTACCCATCCTAGGATTTGTAAATTTTTCTTTGATCTCTAAGTTTGTCATATGTTTCAAGAATTGGAAGATAATTATAGAATTGAATACCCATTGGCTTGTACTATCTATGGTTTTAAGATCTTAACTCATTTCTCCTAATATTTGAGTATTTCTACTTTTATTCCTTTAGCATTCTTGAATATTTTATCATTCCTTATAGTATTTTGTGAAAATTTCCTTTTAGATTAATTTTCATAATGCTTTTAAAGAAGAACATAGTTCATGATTTATTAAGAGACATGAATGACATGACAAATTCTCTAGAGCTCATAGTTGAGAAACTTAAAAAGCTTGAAGAAAATATAGGATATACAACCTCACCAAAATCATCTAAGTAATGGTACAATTCATACAATTCTTCATCAAGACGTTATTCAATGCCAACCCTTGAAGATGAACTTCCTTTTAGAAATGAAGATCTTGAAGAATATGAGTATCAAGATGATTCCTTTTCTCATGTTACTAGTGTTGAGAATAAGTCTTAGGGTTTTATTTTTTCTAGGAAAGAGAAAAATGAACTTTCTTCCAAGCCTAAAAGGAATCAAGGTGAAGGAATTGAAGTCACTCTTGCAAAATCTTTTAGACATGCTTCAATGATGCCTTAAATGACATGCTTGAAGTTAAAACCTTAAATGACATGCTTGAAGTAAAATCTTTCAGACATGCTTCAAGTTAAAGCCTTAAATGACATGGGAAAAATTGAATTTTTCCTCTCTTGGTTGAAATTGATCAACAAGTACTTTGAACTTGAAGACCTAAAAAATCATCAAAATTTGTCATGTGTTGAAACCAAATTGGAAGGCATGACACTTGTATGATGGAAGAAGGAAATTTATTCTTACAAGTTGAATACTGACACTTTTATCAAGGATCAGTGTTTAATGAAATTCATGCTTAAGAAAAAATTTGAGAAGAATCATCATAGATAAGGGATCATTAAAAAATTAAAACACATAAGGCTAGATGATAAGAGTGTGAAGGACTATTGCATGGATTTTTGTAAGAATTTCTATCTTGCAAAATTTCATTGGGATAACTATGAGAAATCATCCAACTTTCAAGGAGGACTTAAAAGGGAGTATCAACAAGATTTAACCTTCTATGAACCCCAAACATTGGATGAGACATTTGAATTGAATCATAATGCTAAGAAGAAACTTTAAGGCTATAATAAAGGTCTCAAATATTCTAAGGGAAATGAGTCCAAAGCTTATTTATATGAGAAAGAAGCCAAGGAGAATGGAAATATCAAAGAAGACATAATGAAGAAGCAAGAGAAGTCTAAGAAGGGCCAAGATTCCAAGAAAGACCATGGAATTTAAGGGAAAGTCCATGGAAATGGCTATGTATATAACCTTCAGTGATTCAATTATGGTGAAAAGGGACATAAATAATCGAAATGTAATAAGCCAAAGGTTTTCAAGAGTAAGGAACTCCAAATCTTGGAAAAGAAAGAATTCACAAATGAAGGTAGACCTCTTGTGATTAAAGATGGAACAAAAATTAATTCTTTCATTTTTATGAGAATGAGAATGTGAATGTTAATTAAGGAAATGAAAAAGATGAATGTTTTAATGAAGTAGAGATCAATGAGAAAAGGAGTTCTTAAGTATCTCTTATTAAGTAAATGAGTTATCAATAATCAAAAGTTTCAAGGAAGGAAAACAAGAGTTTCATCAAAGGGACCAAGAGTTCTTCAAAGTTCAAGTTGGTATACACTACTAATCAAGGAGAGCTCCTACCTCATGAGTCATAGAGGGTTAAGGTTGAAAGCCAAAGGAGTGGCAAAGATCAAGGAATTTCTTTAAGGAAGATCAAAGGTAGCACTAGAAGGTATGATACTTATTCCTTTTGAAATTGTTCTATACCTTGAGCCAATGGAAATGGGATTCTAAGTTAAGTTGAGGTTATCTCATGGGAGAGAGGTGAGTCTTCTAGCCAAGGTATGTGGAAGAATGATTTATTTAATGATGATTTTGATGAAATTGATGTTACTTCCATGGAGGAGAGTTTACGTTTTAATTTGGTAGCTCCAAAGTGGGATCAAAAGCTTGTTGATGATTTCTTTAAAGAGGAGAAACTATTGGGATTGAGGACTCCTATTTGGAATCTTGAACCTTCAAGCCTTAATAAGATTGGATAGCCACATGTTGAAGATCAAGTTGAAGCAAAGATGGATGGGAGAAGCCATGAATAGGTAAGTGAGTCTAAGATTTACCTTGAAAATGGTACTAATGTCTCTCAGGTTGAAGCTAGTGTGATCAATGCTAGTATTTTACTTCAACCTGGTAGTAGTTTTTTTAATTGTAATGATGAGAATCATGATCATAATAGTGATTATGAGTAAATTATTATTCATGTTATGAATGATGAAAGTATGTGAGTTTTAATGTTATTATTAGTAAGAGCAATACTAATATATGTAATGTATTTGATTTTTCAACTAATAATGATGGCTAAGGTAGTAGTCATTATGAGAAGATCATTATTGATGTTGGTGAAGACACTGATAGTGATGGATTTGATTATATTGGTTGTGAAATTGATGAACAACATGAAGAAAATATACATTGTGATGATGATGGTGAAACGGAGCTAGATGGTAGTCTTATAAACACCAAGATGAAGGTAAAGAAGAGAAAAAATAATGGAAGAAGATAAGTTAGTTTGAGGAAAACTAATAATTTTGAATTTCCTTACTCTTCTTTTGTTGTACACTATGGATGAAAAACATGGAATTTGATGCTCTCAAGATGGAAGCATTGTAGAGCCTTGAGGGAAAAGATCAAATACACATTTATTTCATGTAATTTTCAATTTTTATGTAAGAATCAAATTATGCTAATATGTATATGTGTGTTTATGTGCATCATGCATGTATTATATTATGTGTTTATGTGTATTGCGAAATAAGTTTTTAATGGTTGAGATAAAATGTTGTAAGCTCTAACCATTTAATGTCTATGTTGTGCTTTGGTTTGTGTATGAATTGTGGCCTATGTGAGGGAAAAATAGCTCTTTCAAGTGTAAAGGCCTCTTATGTGAGGCTCAAGATTCTTTTTAAGGCAGATGACACTAATGTGGACATTAACTAGGCCAATGTACCATCTCTCCAATGATGAGATATTTTCCTATAGTTTTGGCATATTTGGGGGTGTTTTGAGCCTATTTTGATTAGTTTTGAGGGTTCTAGGGTTAATAGAAAATTTTTTGGAAGTGTCCAGATGTTCTAGACCTTAAAAAATTATATTTATTTTTGGCCCTAGTATTTGAGATGTCTCCACTAGTCTTAGGAATCTCAGCTACATCAAAGAAATCTCATGCATTCCTTTATGTCTTGTCCTAATTCCAAGCATATTAGCTTCTTCCAAGATGCCTTAAGCAAGATGTTTCAACTTTATGCAAGAGATCTCCATATATTCTAGGATGTCTCATCTAAGATCTATAACCTTTGGCTAGGATATTTCATTCTTCTTAAACACATCTCATATGAATATAAAATAATTCTCTATAGATTTTTTAAAATATTTAAAATTTTAATTTAAGAGAAAAAATGAAGAGATAGGAGGAAAGTATAGATAGACATCTTGAGCCATCAATTGAGCTATGAGTATTTGGGGAGAGAAGAGGTGAGTTGAGAGAAGAGATAAAGTCTTAGCTAAGTGACTTGGTTATCATCATTGTGAAATTGTGATATCTTTATTTGAGTGTGGTGTGAAAATTGAATTTAATCTCTTATGTTTCCTTGGGAATGTATGCTTTCTTTTAGGTATAAATTCTCCATTTGAGAAAAATAAAGATTTCATTTTCTTTCTTATTTGAAATTGTTATTTTGTGATATTGAGAGAGCTTGGATTGTGGAACCCATGGAAGCTCCTTATGGATCATAGTAGGATGATAGTCTTTCAATTCTTCAATATATGTTTGTTAAGGTGGTTCTAATTGCTCAATCATAGCTATAGTACCTAATTTTTTAGCTACTGCTCTTGTATCTAATAGTGGAGGTGGAACCTTTTCTTAAAGCTTAAGTGGTGACTTCTCCTTTATCATCTTTGTGGATCATTAAACTTAAAAGGGAGGGAGGAATTGGTGGATATCCCTAAAGAGTGTTGGCCAATAATAATTTACCATCAGGATCTTAATGATCACATGTCTTCTAACATAGTGGCCCCTACAAGAGCCCTCATGATCATCTTGGAAAACACTTAGTTGATTGGCATGGAGAACACAAAAATGAACTAGGCCATCAACGAAAACATTGTAAAGGTGTCTATTTATCTCCATGAAGCATTTTTCCTAATGAAGAAACTATTGTTTCTTCCTATGATCTAACTCTTATGGCATCTCATGAGTGAGAAGATAAGTGAGGATCTCATCATACCATGTAGGCTTACTAGGCATTTGTTCATGTATTACATCAACAAAGAGAAGTTCATTAGGGAACTAATTAGAATGTAGGCTCTCCTCCTCTTTTTTGTTTCATCACAACTAAGACAAGTGGTCACCGACCACATTCTTAGTCCCCTTTTAATCTACCATCGTAAGATTGAATTCCTACAAGATTGGAAGACACTATATGACATGTGATCTTATTGTTGGTTTGTTCATTAGGAAGTAGATTGCACCATGACTTTTGTGCATGAATACCTTCTATCCAAGAACATAGTGCCTGAATTTATCCAAGGCATACACCACCACCATTAGTTCTTTCTTCATTATGGTGTAATTCATTTGTGTACCCACAATGCTTTGGCTCACATAGTGGATGTAGTAAGGATGTGTTTAATTATCCAATTGGGTGATCATAACTTCCAAGGCATAGTTTGATGTATCCATCATGATGTGAAATGATCAAGACTACCTAGGTGCTTGTAGAATTGGAGTTTCTAAAAGCTTCTACTTGAGGTTTTGGAATGTCTTTTCACATTCCTTGCTATCCACCATGGGATAAATGAACCCCATCTTGAAGACTTATTCAATCTCTTCCTTGATGATTTCTTCAACTTGGGATTCAACCACTATTCTAGCTACCTCTTTAGCTTTATGGAAGGATCAATATAGGTGTGATGTTGGCATATCCTAGGATCAATCCTAGTGAGTTTAGGATATGACCAAGCAAAAGCTATTGACCATTTTTTAACCACCTTCATCAGCTTTTCTTTTTTTTTTTTCATGAGAAAGGCTAGCATTCATTATCATTAGCTTGCCATTTTTCAGAAAAGCATATTTCATGCCAACAGGTAGATTTTTTAACTCTAAAGGCTCATGTTTAAAATTTTTAGGAATTTCCAGATCTCCCCAATAAGTTTCATTAGGTTCATCATTGGAGAGTTGGCAATGAACTTGCTATAGTCCATCCATGCCTTCAACATAGGTACTCATTAAGCTCTCAGTTGGTTCCATGTAAAGTGTTTTTCTTTTTAGATCAGCAGTTAGCCACTAGGTATCCTCTTGTTTTATGGCTACTCTGTATAAGAACCTTTGAATTTCTATCTTATCTACACATTGTTTGCATACTATGATTGATGTACTTTTGATGATCTATAGTTTCTACATAGAGTTGCACTTTGTATCACTGTATGTGATACATAGAACTCTCTTCTGCTTGATCTTTCCAAATGCATTTCCTTAGAAATCTCCAAGGAAAGGTCCTTGCTACCCAATCGTTCATCAATGATACTTAGAGAAGCCCTTCCCATGATGATTGGAAGGTCTCCTTTATAGTTGTTAACTTGGATCACTAGGAAATTGACATGGGATGACCAACCATAAATGGTGGCCACAATGTCATCCACTAGTCCTAAGGGAATAGTTATGGATTAGTCTACCAACTCAAAATGAATGTTTCTCTTCTTGAGTGGAGTTAGGTTCTAGTTTTTGTAGATCTCATGAGAAATTAGATTAACACTAGAACTTGAATCAAGAAGATCCTTGCATGGCTCATTCATAGTGATTTGCAAATTGATTAAGGGACTCCTAGAATAAGATCTTTTCTTACAAAGATAACCAACCTTTATCCAACTAGTTAGTGCATGCGTTAGCATGACAATATGCATCTTTGGAGGTGTTTAGTTTGAAGGGGACTTGAATGAATTAGATGTAGAGGATGAGGGAGAATCAAGGTTATTAGCGATATGAATCTTTGATGGCTTTGCTGGATTGTTGATTTGGAAGAATGATTTTTTTGGGATCTAGTTTCAAAAACACTCAATTGAGGAGTCAGTTATAAGTTTATGGCATAAGTAGCATTTTGTTGCTATGGCTAAGCTAGAATCTTGTCTTTCATTGATGGAGAAAATGGTAATTAAGTTGAGGGTGGAGTGGCATGCATAGAAGGATGATAAGGATATGGGGATTCCCCTCTTAGAGATGGAGATTGAGCTTTGTAGTACCCAAGAGGGTAGTAGTGATGCTAGAATGAGGCATGACTAGAAGAGTGACACAAAGAAATGGGCTATTGAACATAGCACTCATATGAATCAAGTTGTATATACGGGTATTTCTACCTTAGTGGTGGCATCCCCCATGACTGTGGGTGCTACGACTAATAATACTACTCAAAAGGTTATGGTGAATCTCCACTTGGATAATAGACTTGTTCTTGGTAGAACTACCTTGGATTTCCTTAATCATAAGACAATATTATTGGTGCTTGCCTTCTAGCCAATCTAAGATTTAGAGCATACACCCTAGATTCTTGCAAGTGTGACATAATAGGACAACATCCCTTAGGATGTTTATATTGGTAGATGTCACACCCACCACCATCATCTAATTTAGACTTCACAACCTCCTCTATTGTAGTAGCATTGACCTTACCCCTTTGATCGGAAAATTTAGCTTCCTTCCTTCTCTGGTAGTCCCAATCACTACTTTTCTCTTTGATTTCCTCTATTATTTTCAAAGTATTTTGGAATTTTCATTCAAAGAATCCCACATTTTTTCTATCTTAGCTAAAATTTTAGAGATAGATTTCTAAATTGGCAAGATCTTTTGTTGCACAACCTCATCAAGTAATGCCTCATTCTCATTTTCATAAAAATGGACTTTCCTTTTTTTGATGGAAGGATCTCAATTGTACTCCTCTACACTTTCTCTCTTTCTTAACTCTCCTTTTTTTTTTGGAAACTTGCTCAATGAGCCTTTGGATCTAATAAGCTTAAGTTTTGACAGTGTTCCTTCGGCATAGACCCAAAGAGTTTTCTTTATTTCTAAGTAGAGTCCATATATAATATGACTAAGCTATTCCTTGTGAGAATAACCATGGTTAGGACATTAGTGCAAAATAGAATAGTACCTACCCATGGCTATGTCCAATGGTTCATGTGTTCCTTGCTTCCAACCTTGGATCTACTTTCTTAGGTTAGACACTTAATAGTATGTCTGATATTTATCATTAAATAGATTAAGAATCGTACTCCATCTACAAATTGATTCTAGCTCTAGGATCTAGTACCAACTTTCAGCTTCTTTTATGAGTGTCCTGGGGAACAGCTTAAGTTTATGCCATTTTTTCCATGTTTTGTAAGGCACAAGCATCATGAAAGGATTATATATGATTTTTTATTTCTAAGTTGTATCGCCCTTTGAACTTGGGAATATTGTTCATATCCAATAGCTTTATTTTTCTATCTTTCATATGCCTTGTTGGAATTCTCACTACCTCTATGATATTTAGCATATTTTATGTTGCAAGGAAAGTCTCATCATAGTCATGGCCTCTGTGATGACCATGATGCCTATGATGTCCTCTACTATTCATTCTCTTATGATGGTGGGCTTTCCTTGATTTACCACACCCCTAATCTTGACTGGTTTGGAAAGCCATATGATCATCTCTATCTCACCATTCACCTCCATCATGATCATGTTCCCAATGGCTTCAGTCAAAGCTAGAGGAGGAAGAAGAAGATAATGAAGGTGAAGAGGAAGAAGGACTAGCACTACAGTGCCTACCATCCCCTCTTCAATGATCATGGTAATGATCATCATCATGATGCCTATTGTTGTCCCTACCATGACTCCCATCTTTGCCTAAACTAGGATTATTTATAGTGGACTATAAATTCTAGTTCATGTTTCGTTCATCAAAATGAAGGGGAGGAGAGTCAGTGAAATGAGAACCCCTAGAGAAGGAATCGTCACTGTCCTTTTGGCCCAATAGGAATAAGGGGGCTATTGAACCATTTTCCCTTTGCAACTTCATAGCACTTCTTCTATTACTAATCAATTTTGCATTATGCTTTAGCGGATGGTAATCCCTGGAGTTGTGATCTTGTAGAGTGTACCCACCATGGAGCCACTAGATGCCCAACCTCATAAGAGTTTGTTGGAGAATCACAAGAACTGATCAATCAGGTGACAACACAATGTTACCCTTCATATCCTTTCACTACATTTGATCATCTTGATGTAGGACAAAGATGAAGTCAGGCACATACTCATCAGGATGAGTATATACCACTTGGTATTATTGGGGCACTAGCTGATTTGATTGTCCATTCCTTTGATTGGATGTATGCTTGAATTTTCACAAAGAATCATCCATGTGAGAAGGAGACATTTTGAATTAAAAGAAAAATTAGTGTGCTTCTTATAATTATTATCAATTAGAATGATTGCCACTTTAATGTTTGATCCAACAATGTTGAATAATTTTCACTAAGTCCTAGATTGTGCACAAATCAAACTAAAGTCCTTGGCAATAGTGCCAATGATGAGTGATGAGTATATCCTATGCCCAACCATACTAATCAATAGTGCTCACTCACTGATCCTATTAAATTCTATAGACTTCAGTTCTCTAAGTACACTAGATTCTAGGAGGTGAAACTAAGTATTGCAATCGTTATCTTCCTAGTTCCACTTTTGAAGTTTAAGGGTATGGTTAAGTGTAATTGAGGTATATAATTTTTATCATTTAAGTCACCTAAAAAATAAGAATAAAGCATAAAGTAATTTAATGCTAAATTAATCTAACAACTAACTAACACTTAACTAGTTCTAACATAAGCATACATTCTCACCTACCATATACATCTTGAACACATATAGTGCTACTAGGTTACAAAATGTTAAGTGTTACTGGGATTACCAAGCATTAAACATATGCTCGAAGTGTTTGTACTTATGTTTACTATTTAATCACTATGAATTAATTAATTACTTAAAATATTAAAGTAAACTACTAGAATATTAAATGCTTAAGTAAAATAATTAATGTAGTCTAAGTGTTGTAAGGTTTATTAGAAAATCCTATCTTTATTGTCATCCATAGTAAAGTGCTTAGGTACAACAATGCTTGAATAAAGATCTGTATACTCTTTGAATCCTACTGTTGACACTCAGAAAATATTCTATCTCTGAAGTGAAAAAATTGTAAGCACTTCACTACAACTATGAGAACTTATGTCATAAATTCAATAGGTAGGCACACATTTATAGGAGAAATAGGATGTCCCATCAACAAGTACATGTTAATAGGTCAAACCTTGCTTCAACAGGATCATGTTGATGAGATCTTGTCAATGGGATCGCATCGACAACATCCCGTCAATGTGGCCAAACCATGATGAGTCATTGACATGTCAGAACAACCAAGATAGGGATTTGACACATTCATACCAAGTATTTAAGTCCATTCTAACATAGGCAAAAATCGTGAAGATTGTCCATTCTTATTTAAGTTTCTAAATAAAATTTCTACAAAGGACTCTAGCTCTATAGAGAACTTTGACACAAATCACACACAGGTTATACATGTAGCTTTAATCTTAGACTAAAGAGAGACAAGAAAAGCCCTAAAAACAGTATGTAATATGATTTGATAATCAAATTTATAATATCTAATGGCTACTACATTAATTGTCATCCTTTAACTAATTTGTAGGTCTACCATAAATACATCCTTTAGTAAATACCCACCCAGCATAGCAGGCATGAACCAAGCTTCCACTAAGGATATAATCATATATAAATAGCTTCTCTTTCAAGCTCTAGAAAAATCCTTGAAACTCATTAGGAAGATTATATCTATCAATACTCTTTGCCTTAGCTTCAAAATCCTTAAAAGCTTATATCTACCAATATTCTTTGCTTTAGCTTCAAAATCTTTGAATCTTTGTAGATCACCTTACCCTAGCTTTCTTAGTGCAAATATGAGGTCATCTTCAAGAATAGCCTTATACAAAATCAACTATGATGGATATCCAAAAGACAATGGAAATAAGCTATTGCAAAAACAAAATGAGAACACTAAATGAATTCCCCAAGTGCAAAAAAGAAATAAGCAAAGAAATGAAAAAAAAATCTATAAATGATTTTATTTTTTCTCTTAAAACACCCTAGTAATTATGAAATAAGGATGATAAAACTACATTACACAAGGCCATGGCATTGGATAAACATGGGAGAGCCCATTACCATGTATGAAGTTTGATTTTGATACATGTGGTCCATAGGATATGGTTGCATTAATATCCTAATCGGTATTAGAAAGAGTTTTCTGTACTCAAAGTGGCTTAGGGTTTTTAACTATAGTACATGCCTAAATTGTGTGGCATGCCACATGGGGCACTGTTGGCTTACGATGCATAGTGAATTACCTTTGATAAATAAAAGAAAATTATTTAAGGTACAATAGAGCCCCTTGCTGCTACTACTACTACATGTTGTCACAAATCATTGAAGATGATTCTTATCTATGCTACTTTGGGATTGATTAATTATGTCGTGCTATTCTAGGCTTTGCATGCTTTGTCCTGGTGCCTGACTAGGCATCTGCTAAGGCCAATAGGGCTACCATTTCTTGGAAGCATACTCCAAATTTTCCTTAACCTATATAAGTTGTTGTAGTGCTTCCCATAAAAATACAATCCACTTATGTACCTGAGTGTGGGCTCCAAAATGATAATGATGGTATTATCAATAGCCATGTTAGAGGTGGTGCTCAAAACCCATGATAGAGATCTATCAGGAAGAGATCTAGTGGAGGTTGCCTATGTTTTTGGCAATCACTGTAGGTCCATAGTATCATTGCCATGGAAAACACAATGACACTTGGTCCACTACATCTTCACCATTGATGAGACGCGATATCGCATAGGCCATGATATCAAGTATGCAATATCATAGTCATCGCGATATCGTGTCTTCCCCTGTGATATCTTGTATGTGATATCATGGTGCACCATAATATCTATAAATAAGAGGTAGATCTCCCTTGTTTCCTCATCCTAGGCTAGACAGTAGGGAAACTTTGATAGATTGATCACTCTAGAGATAGAATATTTTCCATGTGCCCACAGTAGGAGTCCTAGAGTGAACGGATCTTTATTCAAGTAACATTGTACTTGAACATAAGTTGTGTATGGAAATAAATACAAACTTCCTAGATAAACCTTACAGTGCATGGAATAGGATTTTATTTAATGTTATTTATTGCTTTCTCTCTCACCTTTATCTCCTAGTAACGCGGAATGAGTACGACTTGATTACGAGCATTTAAGGATGTGTACAAATAATCAAGGAACAGATGCTCATCGCACTTAGGCTAGGTTAGATTCTCTTACCCTTTCCTCCTAGTTAAGTGCCTCAGTACAACCACTTCAAGCATGTGCGTTATACGTGGTAATCCCAGAAACGATTAGCGTTTGGTAGCCACGGTTGCATCGGTTCAGGGTGTGTACGATAAGTGGGAATGGATGCTAATGCTAGGTAATTTAGACTTAGTCATTAGTTAGAGTTAGTAATTAGTTTCTCAACCCTTCACCTCAATAGCATAGGAGACATAAACAGAAAAGACCATAAAAATCATATATCTAGGACTTACTTAACCATACACCATGACAACTAGAAGTAAGTCTAGGAAGACAACGAATGGTTAACCTTAAGTGTTCCATGAGGAGTGTAGGCATTTAGTCTACGTAGATCAACCAGATCGCATGTGCTATGCTTGTATTCATATGGTTGAGTGTAGGGGGTACCTTTCCACTCATAATTAGCGTCGTTGTCGGGGACTAAGTGTTTGTGTGCTGAATAGAACATAGGATATTACTCACATCATTGGGAGCTTTAACAAACCTTAGGGTTAATAAAATAGAAAAAATTTATATAATAGTAATTAGCACATCGATAACAACAATGTCTTCTTCTCACAAGAGCACTTCACCTAGAGATAATACAATGGACAGTCGGCAATCAAAAAAAGATAACCTAAGTCAACCGGCTCCTCAACAATATAGGGTGGAATATACTCATCCCAATGAGTATATTACTAATTTTACTTTTATCTTCCATCAAGATGAATAGATGCACTGAAGAGATCTACAAGGTAACATAGTGTTACCTCTAGATCGTGAAGTCCCCAACATGCTTCTCTGTGCCTTGGCACAGATTGGCATGACAGAATTATATGCTGAATATGTTGTAGCAGATTTTAACATGAGCGATTATCATCCCACAACATTATAATGTATGAGGGACTCAAGGAAGGATAGCCAACATACACTGTTGAAGGGCAAAGAGGTCCCACACATCCTAAGTGGAATAAGAGATGGTGAACCAGTTACAACAGGTTCTCTATCGAGAGATATTCCCCCTCCTAACAATGGTGAGGAGGTGGGATATCAAAACCTATGATCAATGATACACAACCCTGGTTCTGATTCCCATGAACACCAACTATTCATAGAGTGAACAACAACAAATGACAAGGATGGACACTCAGATCGTCATCACAATCAGGGCTGAAGCCACAAAAGAGAAGGCAAAAAACATCGTCATGGCGATGGTACTCCTTCTTCTTACCCTTCACATCATTCAACCTCTACTTCCACATTAGGGTGCAATCATAGAGAACATAACGAAGAGGATAAAAGTAAGCAAAATGAGAGACCTCGATGAGAGAGTCGAGAGAGAGGACGAGGGTAGTCTAGAGAATCTAGGCATGAATGAAGGGAAAGTAGGGAACAATGGAGACATCATAGATGTCATGAAAGAGATGATCATGATGAACCCCTACTTGCCACCTGAAGCATGCTAAACATAACAGAGGTAGCAATAATCCCAACAAGGCATTTAAAATATAGTTGGATCAAGCGCTTAGACATGAACAACATCCCATGCTTTGAAGGGGAATACAATGCGGATCCGCAACATCATTTATAGGCATTCCATGATGCCTGCACCTTGCAGAACATAGAAAATAAGTGGCAAAAACTTAAGTTATTTCCCAGGACACTCACCAAAGAAGCAGAGAGTTGGTATCGGTCCTTAGGACTGAAAACCATTAGGAGGTGGAGTACAATGTTAGAACTCTTCAACCATAAGTATCAGACGTACTCCAAAGTGTCTAATTTGCATAAGTAGATCCAAGGATGGAAGCAAGGAAATCATGAACCCTTGGATGCTTCAATGGAAAGCTACTATGCATTGTTACATGATTGCCTGGGCCATGCTTACACATAGTGGGATCAACTTTGCCACATTGTAGATGGGCTAAGGTATGAGACTAGGAGAACCCTTGGGACTTATGCCCAAGGGAGATTATCAGAACTTAGATCCCATGAGGTTCATCACATGTTGGAAGAAGTAGCAAAAGAAGAAGGTGAGCTACAAAAAAGGGAAAGTATAGAAGAATACAGCCGTGATCCCTCTCTTCAAAAGAAGGGAGGAAAATTTTGCGATGAAGAGGATGAGTCATCAATCGAAGAGTTGGTGAACAGAAAAATCTTGCTGCTTCATAAGCTAACAACAAAAATAGAGGCTAAGGTAGATGATGGATGGAGTTCCTTAGAATCTAGACTTGAAAATGTGTTGAAAATTTTAGAGGAGTCTAAGGAGGAATGAAGTAGTGAGAAGAACAAGGCAAAGTGGAGAGATTTAGGCCCTGCACATAACAAGGGTAAGGGAAAAATTACTAACTTTGATGTGGCTATGGATTTGGACACAGATGATGATAGTGGATGTGATATCTACCACTATGACCATCCTAAGGGATTTTGTCTAATCATCTCACATCTACAAGAGTCTGGGGTGTATGCGCTCAACCCAAGACTTAATCAATGGCAGACACCCCGAAGGTTACCTAATCCCCAAGGTAACCAAAGATAGTTCCACCAACCATTGACGTATTATCCAAGTGGAACTCCACCACAACCCATCAGATAGCATCAGCAGTGGAAATACACACAGTCATGGGGGATGCCACCGCCGAAACATCAATACCCTTACTGGTAGCCCGACCCATATGGTTATTATATGCAGTAGCCGATTTCTCGAGGTGACTCAATGGGTCACACAACTCCCCAAAATCACTACCAAGTTTGGGAGTACTTTAGGAGGACTCCTTCTTCTCTGGGAGATGCTCCATACCCATACCATCCTCCGAATCCATCTGCACCTCATCCATGGGTAGTTCCCATAACACCTCCTACTCCAACAATGCAAGGGGAACTCCCCAGTCAACTGCAGCAACGTCATGCTACGAGAGTTGTAAACATTCAACTCACTATTGGTTCTGACAAATGTAAGAGGAGAAGACCTTTCTTCAAAACCAAAAGCCTAGAAAAGCTCTCACAACAATAAGCGGTTGAGTTTGTGCACGCTCCTCTGACACATAGAGCTTTGGTGCTCCCTTCCATCCAACAACAAAGCTTAATGCAGACGGTTATGTTAACGCATACCATAACCGACTGGATCAAGGTAGGACACCTTCCCAGGAAATTAACTAACCCTAGGAGTCCCTTAATCTATCTCCAAATCACCGGGAATGAACCACATAAGGCTCTTCTTGACTTAGGTTCCAGAGTCCCTTAATTTCACTAGAGCTGGTAGACCAGTCCATCATCATTCCCTTGGGATTGGTGGAGGACATCGTTATCACTGTGTGTGGCTGGTCCTACCTAGCTGATTTCCTAGTGATTGAAGCCAACAATAATGAAGGGAACTTCCCAATTATAATGGGAAGGGCATGGCTAAGCATAGTAGATGCATTCCTAGGAATTTGTGATCTTTCCTTGGAAATATCTAAGGTAAAAATTTATGGAAATATTGAGAAGAGGAAATTTCCATGCATCACATATAGCGATTCATCGGGTGATGACATGGAGGAATGAAAAACATCTTCACCATGCAACAGGTGTGCCCTTGAAACTTTGAAACAAAGATGCCTGTATGTAGCAACCACACAACAAGTAGTAGACACCCCGTGGTTGACAACTACTTGAAAGAGCAACCAAATATGCATGGAATGAGCTGAAGAAACAACCCATGCCAACAATGAAGGCATAGATACATCAGAATATGTGCATCACCGACTTCTGCCCCTTAATCTAAGAACATCAATGTGGAGAAGTTGGGCACTTCTACAAAATTCAAACAGGTGCTCATTATTTTGGATCGCTCCCCTTCCATTCAGTCATGGGGGAGATGGTGACCTATGCTAATCATTCGGGGCCCTCAATTCTTTTTAATTTTTGTTTTACACATTTTTGTCTTACACATTTTTGTTTTACACGTTTTTGTTTTACACATTTTTGTTTTACAACATTTTTGTTTTACATATTTTTGTTTTAAAGATTTCTTTAACTTTTACATGTTTTTGTTTTACATTATCGTTATACTTTTTCATTTTGTGTGTGTGTGTGTGTGTGATCCACCTTGTAAGTTTATCACCCAATAAGTGTTCGGAATGATGATATGAACTATTTTCATGTTGATTGCTAATGTTTGGTTTTTACCTTTAAGTCATAATGTTGACACTAAGGTATGTTTCTTTTGATATGGCAGGCAATGAGCTCACTTCATCCATGCATCCACCAGTTTCTAATGTCTCTCTCAGCTTGGAAATGTACAGTCCCTTCATAATAAGAACTCTAACAAATTGGTGACATGGCATTTCTCAAACTAAGGAAGGACTCAAGGATTGAAAAGGGTGTGACTTCAAGGGAACTTGATGCATTTGTACTGGTCGTTCTCTTGTGTGCTTGGATGTTTTCTTCTTGAGTTTTCTTACCATTCCGATATTACCCAATTATCAAAAGCTGAGTCAATAAAAAGAAGAAGTCTTTGCATGGTGTGGTTCTCAGGCATAAAAGCATAAAACACAAAAAAAAAGAGAAGAAGAGAAAGTGAGAATTCAAAGCACACCCCTTAGACGAAATAATTCCTTGGGCTACAAGCACTGGTATGGAACCCAAAATAACAAGGTTCCCTCTAGCTAAGGCCCTTCTAGGTTCCCATTCTCTTCTTGTTTCATCAGAATTATGCTAGCTTTTGGAGAAGGCATTCTTGTTACTTCAAGGGGATGGTTCAGCCAAATGTATTAATGCGAAGTCATTGGAAGTGGGTTATTTGAGGCTGGAGTTGCAATGCAATTTGCTAAGTCACACTAATCATGAAATATACAAGGGGCTATACACCACCTTGTTCTTGGGACTCCATTCCATTCTCTTCTCTCCACCCTTCTCTCCATTATTCAGCTCATTGTCGGTTGTATCATTAGTATATATTTTGGTAGATACATCATTTTATTTTTGGTAAATTCTTGCAGTTAAGACTTTAACTCTTGCTCCAAAGGACATTCCCAGAGCCTACGAACTCTTTGAATGTGGGTTTGTCAGGGCATTAAAGGCATGAGCCTGCTTTGGGGAGGATCCACTGACATTCCTATTTGGTGCACTAGTTAATTTCTTTCCCCTAACATTTTTGCAATTAATTTTATTTTTTTCATTTCCATCTTGACATCCATTTCATTGATGCTATAGTTGTCCCTTTTTATCTATCTTTATTATTCCTTTTCTTTCTCCATTCTAATGCTACTGAAGGTTCACGATTAGTCATGGGGGTACAGGGCCCGATTTTTTCGATTTTCTCCTAGCCCTGATTTTTCTGATTTTTCCTAACCCCTACACCTTCAGCAGTCACCATTAATACATCTCCAAATCCACAATCAGCCATACCACAACCTAGCCAATGGACTTACACCGAAGCAAGGTATTAATTACATGATGATTCATTTACCCTTGCCAATATAAGATTGTGTTGTATGTGTAGATGGCAATCATACAACAATGGATGGGATCTGGAAAGAACACATGGAATGGAGCAGCACTAAAGGAGGTATGCAAGGAGCAAGATCGATGGTGCACTTACCGATGGACAATGAAAGGCACAATCTTGGCATTGGCAGTAGCAACACTTTGTCTCTCTTTCTCTCAAGCTGCCAAATGAGGCCTAATGTCAATGTAATAAGGTGTTCACTCTTGTTGTCATGAACACCAGTTTCGTCGAGTCTTGTAATGATGATCCATTCACATGTCATCCCATTAGTTCCATTCACCTCAATAATCCCATACATTCCCAATATTTTTGTAAGGAACTCGAGGACAAGTTTTCATTCAGTCATGGGGGGTATGATGAGACGTGATATCGTGTGATATCGCATACCATGTGATATCACATACGCGATATTGCGTCGTCCCTTGCGATATCACGTACGCGATATCGCGGTGCACCGTAATATCTATAAATAAGAGATGGCTCTCCCTTCTTTCCTCATCCTAGGCTAGATAGTAGGAAAACTCTAGTAGATTGATCACTCCAGAGATAGAATATTTTCCATATCCCCGTAGTAGGAGTCCTAAAGTGAACGGATCTCTATTCGAGCAACACTAGACCTAAACACAAGTTGTGTACGACAATAAAGATGAACTTCCTCGATAAACCTTGCAGTGCATGGAATAGGATTTTATTTAATGCTATTTATTTCTTTCACTCAACCCTTATCTTCTAGTAACACGGAATGAGTATGAATTGATTACGAGCATTTAAGGATGTGTACAGATAATCAAGGAATGGATGCTCATCACACTTAGGCTAGATTAGATTCTCCTACCCTTTCCTCCTAGTTAAGTACCTCAATACGACTACTTCGAGCATGTGCGTTATGCGTGGTAATCCCAGCAACGATTAGCATTTGGTAGCTGCCGTTGCATCGGTTCAGGTTGTGTATGGTAAGTGGGAATGGATGCTGATGCTAGGGAATTTAGACTTAGTCATTAATTAGAGTTAGTAATTAGTTTCTCAACCCTTCACCTCAATAGCATAGGAGACATAAACAAAAAAGGCCATAAAAATCATATACCTCAGACTTACTTAACCATACACCATGACAACTACAAGTAAGTCTGGGAAGACAACGAATGGTTAACCTTAAGTGTTCCATGAGGCATGTAGGCATTTAGTCTATGGAGTTCGACCGGATCGCACATGCTACACTCGTATTCATATGGTTGAGTTTAGGGGTACCTTGCCACTCATCAACCATGTACCTCTTTAGCCCAGCAAAGATTCACGCTCTTCACCACATATGCTACTCCCATTTAAGGGCTAGAATCTATGATGTCTTTATCATCTTAACTTAAAAAAGAGATAAAACTAAACAAAACTTGACCAGATTTAAAAAGTAAAATGAGTAATAAAGTTTCCTTGAGTGTTATTTATCTATTACTTAAGGCAAAATGAAACATTATACTACTATTTCTATACATCCTACAAGTTTTCGATTATCTTGTTAAATGAGTTAACCTTTGTGTATCTCATGAAATGAATATACTTGCTCTCAATCATCAATCTCATCTCCTATGCCTATTTGGGTCCAATGGATCTTTGATACTTAAGAGACTTATTACCTCAACTATCTAATACTCAAGATATTTGGTTTGATTTTCTTTTACCCATCATTTGGATTTTTGATTGATAGGTGTTTGTTTGCTTCTCAAATCCTAAAACATGTGTAGGTGCAGTGGCTCCAAAGAAACGTTAAATGGTGAAATAAATATATAAAAAATAAATAAATATTGGTACTTTTGAAATTAAACCCTTGTTACCACATATGTATATATCAATTTATTTTATAATTCTTTGCATTGTGAAGGATATTTTAACTACAAGGATAGATATAACAATGATAACCATAAAATGGGCAATGGCAGAGCTGATATAGCATCTTTCTATGATGGAAAGGATGCAGTTGGAAATGGATAAAGTTGTGGATCATTTTAGACTTGTGAAGGAGGCTAACATTAAGAATTTTCCATATCTGTAAGCTATGGTTAAGGGGATGCTTTGTTTGCACTCGATTGTGCCATTGCTTCTTCCTCAGGGAATTCATGATGCCTAAGGATGCACAGGTGATTGTCAACTTCCAGGCCATTGACAAGGATCCAATTGTGTGAAAATAGCCAAATGAATTCATTTTGGACAAGTTTTTTGAGAAAATCAGTCTAGATTTTAGAGTTTAGGATTTTGAATCCATCTAATTTGGGGTAGAAAGAAGGATATGCATGGGTATGTTACTAACAAACATTACGATCCACATTGTGTTAGTTGCACTATGTTAGGAATTTTGGTGGTGTCCTTCACTGGGAATGGAAATGCGATCCCTGTTGAACTTGGAAATGGAAGATAAATTCGAATTAACAATACATAAGCCCACTTCCCTCCATGCCATTGCAAATCCTTGTTTGCCCTTCAATGTCTACCAATTCCTCTAAAGAGTAATTCTAGTAAATCTGCCTCTGTAGTATTTATTTATGTTAAGCCTTTTCAAACTCAAATAAAAATGTAAGATATTATAGGAAAATGTGATATACATCTTTAATACTCTTTGTATTGTAAAGTTTGCATATTTAATTTTCAGAGACAATTTTTAACCATCTACATACATGAAATTTTAGATCATAATATCATATACTACTAGTTGTGCATTGGAGATAATGAAAAATATGAGCAGAGAAATAATTTGCCTTTAAATGAAGGTTTTCCCTAATACTATTCAAATAGAAATATTTTTTGCATTCTACATATTTCCAAAGTTTTTGAAATATGACTTGTTTTACTAATTTTTAAATTTTTTTAGAATAAGAGTGAAGTAGACTTAAATTTATAACATTCACTTTATTGTTATTGTTATTTTTACTTTTATTATAATTTAAGTGAAAGTGAATTTGAGTTAGTTTCTTGCATATCCTTATTATTATGACAAAAAGGTGGACCCATAGGTGGCAATATGTGAGGAAGAAATTATATTTTATATTAATTTATTTACATGTCAGTGCGGTGGTAGGGTTATATGCTAATGTAATTAGTTGGTTTCAACTAGAATCAATAACCAAATGTGATCATGCAGAGAAGTTATTTTGAATAGTTATACTTCATATGTATAAATATTTAGGAGAAGGAATGAAAATCATGTAAGGAAGCATTTCAATCAAAAATTGTTTTGTGTGGCATTATAGAGAATTATTGTGAAGGATATCATGAAATTTTAAGTTTATTCTACTAATAGATAAGTTCAATTTTTTAATACTTTTCCATAAAGAAAGTATTACACTTACTCTTTTGCAAAGAAAGTATTTTAGGCTATCTAGTGATAGATAACTCCAAGATATATTTTGTTATTTTTATTTATTATATGTTTTTATTACTATTATCATGAGATTACCTCAAGTGTTAAATCACTACGCAAGTTGAAAAAGGAGTGAATCCATCTATTTTAAAATATTTATAGATTGCAATATTACAATAATAAATTAGATAACTAACACATACATTTTAGGCTTTAGAGTTAGTGGAAATATAAGCTAAGTTATTTATTGCACCAAAATTGATTTTTCATCTTGGCACCATTGTGGGGGAACACCATGGTTCAAAAAATATAGGATGGCTCCAAAACTTGCAAATTTTTGGATAGATGAGAATGGTAGGTGGATGGCTGAAAATAATAGGTTAATCAAAAAGGAAAAAGAACCTAACCCTATTACAAACTATAATGGTTCTATGCTCCAACTTAATGTAGATACGAACAAATTGGAAGAGGATCATGAAACTTTTATCCTCCAAAACAAAACTATAGTGAAAGTTCAACTAATGAGTGATGAGTATTCCCTATGTCCAACCATGAAAATCATGACCATTCACACGTGACTTGATCATATTTCATGGCCTAGACTATTTTACTATCTAGATAGCTAAGTATTTGATTGTGGGTCATTGTCTTTTTAGCTATACTTGTGTAGCTCTTAATGCATATAGTTAAGTACAATTGAGATATACGATGCTAATGTTGCTAAGGCTATAATAAAATATATAAATTAAATCAAAATTAAGCTAATGTAGAAATTAAGAATAAGCTATACTAAGTGATAAGTATTTGTTCATGATGATGAAGCATTAGTTGGCTGCATCGACGCATACCCATTAATAGGATCACATCAACATAGTGCCATTGATGCATGGGATGATGCATTGATGCATATGCATGAATGTGGTGTGTGTTTTCTGCATCAACATGATCTCATTGATGCATTGGATGATGCATCTACACATATGCATTGACCTAGTGTGTGTTTTCACCTATAAATATGAAACACCCAAAAATTCGAAGACATTCTTACTTCACCAAGCCTTTGCAATTCGCGCAATGTTACGATAGTTCTTTGGGATATGGATGCTTTGATTTTTAGACTATCTGCTTCAGCAAGTTTTCTAAGTCAAGGATCCTTGCTACGCTATGCTATGCCATGTAGCATAGCAAACTTCCAAAGATGTTTGCAGAAGCCCAATGCTACGCTATGCTACGTAATGTAGTACAACATAGCAAAGGCTAGACAACCAATCCCCTCACCCAACTTCAAGTCCTCTAGCAATGTCTCCTTTCGTTAGAAAGTGGTGAACCTGGCTGACATCAGGTCATGTTTGTTGTTATGCTATGATTAGCTACATGGCGCGACGAGGCGTAGCAATTCTGCGGAAGTTGACAGGAGGCAACTCAAAGGGTGAGATCAGCAAGTTCACAAGTTTTGCAGTGCAAAATGCAAAGTTTACAGATTGGTGACGTTTTTTGCGACTAAGGCCAGTTGTTATGCTACGTAGCATAGCATAGCATAGCACACATGCAATGAACAACCTGCAAATTTCAAAGGCTTTCTATACATGCAGCAAGACATGTAACAAGATGCTACACTATGCCAATGTGCTACACTACAGAGCATAGCAAAGTGGCAAGTGGTTACGCGACATTAATGCACCTCACCTAATTGCACGGTTGCTCTAACAACATAATTATAGCACAGTAGGCTCATAATTACAACATGTCAGGCTTGCCCAATGGTCATATAGGCCCGTGCAGCGTAGACAGGTCAGCATAGGCCCAAGGCACATGGCATTTAAACCGCATCTTTTGTGCACCCTTGGTCCTATAAATACCCTAATGAGCGATGCTTAAACTCTCTCTCTCTCTGTGGTCCTTTTTCACATGATCCTCTGGCTCACCCTCTGAAACTTCTGGATCCCTAGCATTCTCTGGCATTGTAAGCTTTCCGTTTAGCCATTGTAAATAGTTAGCATTCTCAGTTGCCATTTTGTTCTTTTCTTTTCTACCACCTTGGTAGAACTTCGCATTGTTAACACCGAAGTCCATGTTTGAGCACACAGCCCTCTTGCTCTACACATCTTGGTTACTCTCAGGATCTCTACACTTCCCAGCACTATGCAATTGATTGTATCTATCTTGACAAAGCGAGGTCATAGCTTCGAAGTGGTGCACTTTTCTAATTGCATTTCTACATTATATCCTTTTTACTATTGAATTTTACATTGTTTTCTATTTCTTTTGCATTTAAACATTACTTTGCGCTACCAATCTCATTTTCAAATTACACATTGCAAAAGGTTATATAGACACTAACTAAGTCCCTGTTTGATCGACCAAACCGTTCAGGGTGCCCCATTTTCGTCCCATCCAACACAACCCTCCCATGGAGATGGGGTCAAGACTGTCCAACAACCGACGACCCCTTGATGCTTTTCCAGCCATCAACATTTTCAGTCGCTATAGTCTTTCTGGTGCTAGGAGGGCCTTTTTGTGCCTTTCCACATGTCATGGTAGTCTTGCAAGATTGTTGCACCCTAATACACATTAGCATAAACTTGACACCCTTCTATGGTTGTTTGTGCGTCGTGCGGTGCAAATCGGTTGCCTCGACGGTTCCCTAGGAACCCTATAGGACATAAAGCCTTTGATTGCTAGTTGATTTTCCTTTTTTATAGTAGTCTTGTGTGCGTTCTGTACCCTATCATGCACTAGCATAAACATGACACCCTTTTGCAGTTGTTTGCACATCGTGTGGTACAGACCGGTCACATCAACAGTTCCTCAGGAGCCTTGCGAGACATAAAGCCTTCCTTTTGATTGCTTGCCAATTTATTTTCTCTTCTCAGTTTGCAAAACTACTTAGCTTTCTTATTTCCTCACTTTTCACATTTGCAAAACTATTTAGCTTAGTACCAATGACTTCTGTAACTATCACTGTTAACACCTTCAACGTGGAGGTCCCCATTACAGTTCAAGGTAACACCGGTGCTGAACAACTGCTGAACCCAACGTTGGAAACACATCGATCCCTCAGGATCCAAAATCGAGGACTTGAGGGCTTGGCCCAGCAACACGAGCGTTACAACTTCCTTTGTGTGAAGGTCCAGGAAAACCTACCTTTGGATGTACATAAACTCAAAGATAAACGTAGCTTCAAGTTCTCTTACTGCGATGAGAAGGAATTTTTTCCCACTTCTGGCATTTCCATACCTTTGAAACATGCAAACCAAAGGCTTCTAGACCAACTAATCTAGTTGGCTAGGCTTAGGAAGCAATAAAACATAGCATCCAACTAGGATAATACCTTTCAGGATGGACAGGAGGAACTCGATTCCCAATCTGACGAGGGAGGTCCAACCAACCCGGTCCTATCCCTCCTACCCAGTCCTTCTGGGCCAACCCATTGTCTGTCATCACTTCCTTTGTCATCATGCCTACACTCCCATAGCGTACAACTACAGACGCAATGGGTAGCCATGTCACCTTCCCAGTGTATCAATGCCCTTATTCTCCTATTTCATTTGTAGTGACTATGCCTCCACAAACTATTCAACAACCCATTCTTGTAGTGCATCGCACACCAATCACAGCTATCCTACCACATGTTCACGCTATGCCTTCTTCACAATCTTACATAACTTTCATTTCGATTCCTACATTCACATCTATTTCACCCACTACGACGGGCCCAAGTCCGTCCACGTGGTGGACCCCATTCACTTCTACGCCTATTCCACAACCATCGCAGATGTCTCACTATGTATGCCCTTAGACCTACCAAACCCCGCAAATGATACAACCTAACACGGGGCAATGGTCTATTCCATCGGCGACACAAGCAGTCCATTTGGTGGCTCAAACCATAGTTGTTGCTCCAATAGCACCACCTGCTGGGTGGTGGACAATGCAAGAAACACCTCTTGTAGGGGCTAACCCAATAGTACCACTGATTGATCACACCACCACCCCTGCCATTTCATAGGTGGGAGTTATCTTAGTAGTTCCCCAACCACCTACAACATTGTAGGGTCTACACCAAGCATTCCAGCTCATCTAGACCCTCACTGAGGAAATCAAATGCCTCAAGGCTGTTAGGTTTGAATCAGTATAAATCATGGACTTTTACCAAGATAACCCTATTAGCCCTGCGATCCTTGCTCTAATGTTACCCCTAGGGATGTCTCTCCCACACTTCACGAAGTACAAGGAGGAGGGAAATCCCAACGAGCATCTAGTTACCTTTTGTTGCAAAAATGGTCACACATGATCATTTGTGTCTTTGCCATGTCCCTAGCTGGGAGAGCCTTATACTGGTATAATGCACTACCACGCTCATTCATTTCAACATTAGAAGAGCTTCTAACCTAGTTCATGATGCGCTTCAAGTATAACTTGAAGCCAAAAATCACGCTGGATCAACTGATGAACATGAAGCAAGAGCCTCTGGAACTGGTCCAGAAGTTCATCAAGTGATGGAACATGACCCTTAACAAAATCCGTGAGCCCATCACGGAAACCCACTTGTTGGTCATATTTAAGGGTGCAGTGAATGACTTTATCTAGTCTAAACTGTACTACCTTGTCCCTCACACTCTTAGTCAAGCCTTCACTTAGACTAAGAGCATACAGGACACGACCGAAGCAAGCAAAGACCCAACCTACATTGCTTATAAAATCACCTTCACAAAGAAGGACAAGGGTAAGGCCCCAAAAACCATGGTGGCTGCTGTGGTGACTAAGGCCAAGCCCCTACCTAGTAACAATGGTAACAAGAGTAGCAAGAAACTGGCCATATCTGTAGCTAACCCCAAGCCCAAGCAGGGCAACATGTCGTAACCTCTGATTCCCATACTTGAGACATCTGCACAACCAAAGCTAAAATTTGAGCACAAAGATCACTCAAAGTACAACCTACTACCTCTCAAGCCTTCAGAACTTTTGAAACACTTATTGGCAATAGGGCACATGCAGTAAAAGAAAATGTCACAATAAGAAATCAATAGACATCAATGCTATTGCGAGTTCCTTAGGAACCCTTCTTTGGCCCTTCCCAATGAGCCCCCAGTTCCTAAGGATTTCAGGCTAGAGAGGTTTTGTGACTACCACCAACAGTGTGGTCATAACACGGATTACTATCTGGCATTGTAGGATGACATCCAAAGATTGATCGACCAGGGAAAGCTGGTGTTGGACGAAAGTAACTCAGTACATCTTGAAAACCAATCTATGCATGTCTACACAGACCCCCTCAACCCAAAAAATTCCAATTACATCATCAACACCATCAACATTGACAATGATCCTATGCCATCCCAGTAGCCATTCATGATCCGCATGCCTCAGTGTAGTGCACCAGCATCACGAGTGGCTAATCAAAGCTCGTAACAGCTATTCATTCTGAAAGTCCCTCCACGGGCATCCATCTCTGCATCACCTGTTAACGAAACCATGCTACTTTACCAGCTAACACCATTAGCACCTTTCATCATTTGGGGGCTGACCCATTCGACAATTCCTACCCCACATAAAGTAGCTAAAAAACCTACTCGTCCTAAGAAATAGGAAGTGTGTTTCATAGGAGGGACATTAAGAGGAAACACTATCCAAGGTATTCCCAAGCCTACGTCTCCACCCCCTATGCCTACGCCCTCATCACCAAAGATGAACGTTACTACAACAGTGCAGTCTGTGCCACCCTACCAAAAGGGGTCTGAACCTAGGTCTGAAGTTACCCTTCCTTGGGAAATTCATCTCCTGGGATGAATCGAAGGGGATGAAAATGTTAAACAAGGGGGTGGCCAAGACCTTTTGGATTCCCTCACTTAGGTCAAGTAGACTATAAAAAAAAAAACACTTCACTGAGCCTGTACGACATGATCATGATATCTGATCCCCACCATGAGGCTCTGATCCACATGTTGATGGCGATTCCAGTCAATGAAGACATGCCAGCAGAAGAGGAAGCAATCCACTTGGTTATGCTTTCCTCTGCACCCACAGAGCCTGAGCCATCACAATTGACTTTCAGTGATGATGCCATTAAGGAAGATCCTGAGAGGGGTCAGGTTACAACGACATCCCTTTTCATCACAATTTGCATCGGCCAACATCAAATTCGAAGGGTACACATTGATGATGGGGCTGCCACAAAAATCATCCCCTTCCCTATTATGGGCAAGTTGGGTTTGGTCGACCAGATCAAACCAACAGCAACATCATGTCTAAGGTCATTCAATAGGGCACACATCCTAGTGAAAGGTGTAGTTCACATAGGCTTCGTATTAGGGGACTAGTTCCCCACAAATGGAATGTTCATCATGGTTGAGGAAATGCCCTGGTTTAACCTGATCTTGGGGAGATTATGGTTAGGACAACTTAGAGCTGTCTCCTCACCTATACACTAGGAAATCCACCTACCATACATGGGTAGGGAGGTGGTGATCCATGGTGACAAAGTAGTAGCATAAGCTATCAGTAACATAGATATGGAGTAGGGCTAGGAGGTCATAACCTTTGAGAATGAACCACCTACTCATGCGCACATGAACCATCCAACAGGAGAACTGTTTCAACGAGCTAATTACTGAAAGTGCATGGGTTGAGTTGCCCTTCCAAGAAGGGGACAACGATGTGAACAAGAGCCCTAGTGAAATGCCTCGACCTTACGTTCTGATCAATCCACGATAGGTTAGGATGCAGCTACACATAGCGTAGCAACCCCACTGCTTCCTGCCTAGTTGCCATCCCTGGTACATTCATCGCTTTTTCTTTGTTAACATGCCATCATTTTGGCATGCTATGCTATGGCCTGAAAAGGCCTAAAACTAAAGCTATGCTATGGCCCAAAAATACCTAAAACTAAAGCTACGCTATGGCCCGAAATGGCCTAAAACTATGCTATGGCCCGAAATGGCCTAAAACTAGCAATAGCTGAAAACTGGCTTAAAACTAGCAATGGCCTGAAATGGCCTAAAACTAGCATAAGTTACCAATTAGCCATTGTTCAAGTTGTTAACATATCATCTCTTTTGGAATGCTATGCAATAGCTCGAAATGGCTTAAAACTAGCAATGGCCTGAAATGGCCTAAAACTAGCACATGAAAGCATGAACATTTTACACAACATGCACGTATGAAATACACAAGTTAGCGCAAAATCAATTTCTATTTCACCAAATTCTCTTCATTCGGAATTTTTGTCTCTTAAATAATGTTTACAAAATTTGTTACA
This sequence comes from Gnetum montanum, assembly GCA_015680685.1. Lineage (NCBI taxonomy): Eukaryota > Viridiplantae > Streptophyta > Gnetopsida > Gnetales > Gnetaceae > Gnetum > Gnetum montanum. Next base: position 307,757 of record MNCI01036663.1, on the reverse strand, counting down.
AAAATTCAAAATTTCAAAATTACAAAAAAAAAAATCCCATGCTATCATGGGTTGTCTCTATTTGCATCGCCTTCCCCATTTGTTCTCACATCGTTCACTTTTGCATCACCTTTCCTTATGTCACCTTCTATTGGTTCTTCATTTCCTCCCTCTATGGGCCCTACACCCTCATCTGGAGCCTGCATCGTCGGAGTGAAGCAGTCAACTAGGGCAACAAGCACAAACCACAATAGAGCATGAGCATTAATACGTTAGAAAGCAACTAACCTAAGAAGGGTCTATATTCATCTCAAAAGGTATTTGGTCTAAACCGAGCCTGAGGCAGCACCAGACCTCCTCTGCCGTGATGTCCATCCAACACCTATTGCTTGGTTCAGCATCTACAGCAGTTCTCTCCCTTTCGGTGGTTGTCCACCTTGGTGGTCCACGAGAAAGGAAGACAGTTGCGGTCTCTCCCATGGGAAGGTCCACTTTCAAGTCAAGAGATTCTATAACCTTTACCTACTCCTTGAACTTGGCATAGGCCTCAGAAGCATCAATGGCATTTACGAATGCTTCATATGTAAACGCCTCCATAGTAGCATCCTTATACAGTTTACAATGGGTGGAATTTTTCCATTTGTACATGTGTTTATGGTTTCTCTGGGTTGCCCCCATTGGTGAACCTAGGCACTGAAGTCTTTCAGATCCTGACACTTCTGGGCTAGCAAGTCCATCTACTTCCACTGTTCGATTATCTCGTGAGTGGCTTCAACAATTATGATGTGAAACAATCCAAAACTTGGCGTAGTCTATTATAGTCGTGTGTCATTCCTCATTATTTATGTCACAGGCTAGGAGGAACTTGTTCCTTGACTTGATATCATCTACTTCGGTGACCAGGTCAGCCTCTCTTTGCTCATCCCTTTGTACCTATTTCCACAGGTCCCTGTTGACACGCTTATACTCCCACAAGGAGTGTGCTAAGTGAAAAATGCATTTGCATGCCTCGTCGTACATGTGACGAGACACTTTGGTCATTTCAGGTGGGAATGTAGGCATGGCACTGACTTTCAAAGGTCGTGCCGAGTCCCATCTGAGTTGAGAGGCTACCATGACACAAAGAGTGTAACAACTGTGTTAGCATAGCAAGGTTAGCAAACTCAACAAAGATCTAACATAAAAACATGAGAACATCTAACACTACTACTTAGCCACATCAAGGTCTCCCTCCCGAAGGCGATTGATCATGTCATCAACGATTCCCTACATGAACGCAAGCTTGTCGAGGATCTCGGTCCATGATTCCGCACGAGTCAAAGGGGCTCTTGCAGCATCAATAGTAGTGCCTGTTACATGAATAAACATATCAGCAATGGTCAAAAGGGGTCTGTGACAAGTCAGACATATTGTCGAGCTTACCAGCGTCCAGCTACGGTCTCCCTTCTGGCTGATGCAAAATGATGGTGGTAGCCTTGGCAAAAGGTCCTACTGAGTCAACACAAGTCTCTTCTTCATGCATTGGTGCCTTTCCTTTGGAAAGACCAGTGCTCCTTTTATTCAAAGGAGACTCTACTTTGTCTCCAAAAGTACCCTCCTCATTGGTAGGAGGATTCTCCCTAATGACAAGAGCCCTTGCCTTAGCAACAGGAGCTCCTTTATTCTTGACCGGGGTCCTTTCTTCCACGACTAGGGCCCCCGTGTCTTTATTTTTCACTCCCTCCTTAGGGTCCGACACTTCTTCATCGCCTTCTTCTTCTTCTTCTTCCTCTACTAGTACAGAAATATGTTTGCATTAGCACAAAAACAAGTTAGCCTAAAGCAGGTGCTACGCTACGCTATGCCGCCTAGCATAGCATAGAGTAGCAAACAATAACAAAGTAAGCATTACACAAAAGTATTTACCAATAGGGAGTTGTGTCCTTTGCAAGTTAAGCCATAGTCTTCACCCCTCCTCTTCCTTCATGCAAAGGGTCTCCTTAGCTAGGGGATGCCTCTTCTTCTACAACTCTTTGGGCATAGTCTTGACTATGAGATGTTCCCCCCGTGACACGCTACTGGCTACAGCAGGGGGTGTCTCTCCTATGATGTCCTGGCCACGAACATCGTGAGCCACCCAATCCTTAGTCATCACAAATAGTGACTTCCCAATTATTTTTAGTGGATCTTGGGCTCGGATGATCTAGAGGATCTGGAAAATCCAAGGCCGGGAAATCTAGTTGCGATTTCCATGACCCACACTCCATTCTCACAAACCACAAGTGACTACGCAAAGCGCTTTAGATAGCCTACGTAGAAGGCATAATGTATGTTGGAACATGACTCCAATTTCTGGTGGAGTCCCAAGATTTCAGCCTACAAGCCTTTACATAGATAGTTGGCCCAGTTGTAGTGGCCCCCTTCTTCCATGACCTTCCGTATTATCTAGGCCTACTCAAGCCTGAAGACCTTCCCTTGGGTAAGTTGCTGGGGGAACACACAAGCACGGAAGACATGGCAAATCTCCTTGGCGGGCCCATCTTTAAGCTTCTCCATGGGGAGCTCCTTTTGCTCCTTAGCAATCCCCAACCACTCCTGAATATCCTTCTTCTGAAGGATCATCTCCTTCTTGCTCTTCAACCCTAAAAGGATGCTATCGGTAGGAACACCGAACAGGTCCACGAACAGCTGGTCATTGATTTCAATGACCACCTGCACACCTCGTATGTGTGTTTAGAAGCGGCCCACCTTTTTAGAAAATGAGTTAACCAGGGAGAGCATCTCGGCAGCAAGAACACTCAAATTTTGGGCCATGAATAGATCCATAAGCCCAGCCTCTTGGATGTTCTGGACCAAGGAGTCTGAAGCCACACGGTTTATCTAGCGTTGGATCGATTCTACTTTGTCATATTTGAAGTAGATGTTCGCCCCTTTTGTCTCAGCGATTACCACCATCACCTCTTGGGGCTTCATCACCCATGCAAGATTTCTGCAAAAATGTTTAGCATAAAAATGCAGAAAGTACAAAGATTGCAAAAACACTTGAACACATAACACTCATTGTTTGGCCTACCGGGCCTATACTGTAACGAGAACGGTGGAAGTTCAACCAAAACTTGTTCAACAATGATCAGCTTGAAGGATTCTACCCAATCTTCATCCAGCCAATCCTTCCCCTTGCTTTGATCATAGAGAATGCAAAATAGGACTAGGTAAGTGTGGTATTCATCCCTGCATTGACAGATCATGCCCACCCACAGGTTCTAAACAGAAGAGAACTCCTGTAGGGCTCGCTGTGTTGTAGCTAGTAGACCTGGTCGATTGTGAACTCCATCCTGGTTGATAAAGAACCTAGTAACAAACACACACTATTAGCATTTGGCCAACATGGCCAACATCGCACAACATAGCAGAGCAAGGTTGCAAAACTCACCTACCAGCATAGTAGATAGTTCCTTGTGGGTTCTGGAAGCACATTGTCATAAAACGTACGAGGAACAATGCGTTAAAATGGTGGTAACAGCTGTGCTCAGGCATCTCCTAGATCCAAGTCAAACATCTTAACCCTGTTGGATGCTGACTAGATCCTTTTCCTTGCTAGCTCATGATTGCCCCATTGGTCAAAAGCCTCAGAATGCCCTGACTTGCCCTGGCAATATGGCTTTTATTATGTCGGCTGCCTCCTACTCCTTTAGGGAGGACCAAAGGATTACACTAATGTGGTCAACAAGGAATTGTAAGAAGTCCTGTGCCCTTTTCCTGAACTAGACTTCCCGCTCTTCCATATGTATCTGGGGAGGAGGAGCATGGGCCACAAGCTTGCTCACATGACACAGGACCCCTCTAATTTCTAGAACAATTAGCATTGGCCTTAGCCCCATTCTGCACAATGCAACTAGTGAGTGTTAGCATCATGTCTAAGTGCAATACATATGCAACGTAGCAATACTTAATAGTCCATATATATAGCGTAGCATAATCCTCTTCCCGCACATAGCGTAGCAAGAGCATAACAGCGGTAGTGTAGCAAAAGAACAACCTAGCGTAGGAACAGAGCAATTAACCCTAACATGGTAATTAATGATACACCTCAACAAAACACGTGTCACACTCTTACATCATGCATGGCCCAACCCCCCTGAGGGTCCTACGTCATGCTGTTCGAAAGCCAGGTAGCTTAAACTATGCGAACCCCCATGGTTATGACAACTATGGCGATTGCAGTTTAAGCGACCTTGCATGCAATGATGGCATAATGTTTGTGCACTCACCGCAGTCGAAACGGCGGCAGTGATGATGCAAAGGCCAAAACAACATGCCAATAGAAAATGAAAATGGCTAAAACTAGGATGCAAAACGAAAGCAGAGAACAATAGAAGTGAAAAATAATAGCAGAATCATGAAAAAACAAACGGAGCATGGTAGCCTACCGGGTCAATGGCGTGTCCTTCCGTGCCATGACATGTGCTTGTGTCACATGCCCTAGGGTTTGCTTCACCTCCTCGACCTTTGCAAGTGCCATGTTTATGTGTTCCTTCCTCGGAGCCATTGTCCTACTCCTAGATTTCTTTTCCTCGTCACTGCATAGAAAATCGCCTTGCTTGCTATTAGCACAATCACTCTAAAATCGCCTTATGCTCCGAATATGGGCTCTGTGCTCTTACGGTGAGAATGGCAAGCTTACCAGAGTTTAATCGCTATTTATGACCATAATGGTAAAAGGGGAAACTTGCCACCCTCTCTCTTTGTTTAATGCTGAGTGTGCCGTATAGCGTAGCATGCTTGCCATGACATCATAGCACTGTTAGCATTAAAACCTTGACACGCTTCAAGATAATGACTTGCTTTCCCAAAAAATGAAAAAATATATTTTCGATTATCATGGTCCAGAAAGACCTTAAACTAGCAATCGTAGCATAATTATGTGTTTACCAATCCGAAAAGACCTTAAACTAGCAAACCCCAATGTAGTTGCAATTCTCGTGGTACGAAAAGACATTAAAATAGCATTTTTCAATCTATTATACATTTGCAGTTTGTAATGACACTAAACTAGCAATCTCACATTTTTGCATTGGCAGTTTGATGTTTTCTCCTTAGCAGTTTCACGTTCTCATGTTGACAGTTTTAAATTTCCTATTTTAGCAGCTCTACATCTCCATGCCATAATGGTCTGCCATGACTTTAAACTGGAAAAATTTTTAATCTCTACCTCATACATCTCATCATTGCTTTGCAAATTTTCATTGTACATGAATTTTGCCAATAGGTGCCTCTTAACCAGGCTTTCATCTCATGTTGACAAATAAAGCAGAAAATGGAAGTTCATCGTGATCTCTCCACACCTTTAGCCCTAGCAGGTCCACATGGCAGGCTCGCAAGATAGTTGAACCTAGACCTAATCAACTGGTGGTCGACCACGGCTAGCACCATAGCTTCTTTAGAAGAATCCCTAGACTAGCTTAAGCATCTAGTCCGAACCTTAGATTTGGAGGCTAGGGATGTAACCGAAGACCCTTTCGTCAAGACGCCTGTGACCACATCCAAGGGGGAAGTGAAGACGCTAAAGCTTAGCGCCCTCCTAGACACATAGATGCATGAAAATGTAGCCAAAATTCTACAAGATAACATCAATTTCTTCACATGGTTGTACAATGACATGCTAGGTTTATACCTATGGCTGATACAACACAACATCATCCTAAACCCACACATGAAGGTAGTCAAACAGAAGGCTCAAAAAGTCAAGCCAGAAATCATGCTATCCGGAAGGGATGAAATCACCAAGCTATACCAAGCTAGTTTCATCTGCATAGTTTATTATTTGGAATGGATGTCCAACATCATCGTAGTTTCCAAGAAAATGGGAGGAATACGAATCTGCATAGACTTATGGGATCTGAACAAGACGACAATCAAAGATGACTTCCCACTCCAAAGCATTGATCAACTTATTGACACCATGGCTGGTCATGCTCTGCTATCCTTCATGGATTGCTTTTTCGGCTACAACCAAATTCACATCAACCTAGAGCATCAGCTAACGACAACCTTCATGACCCCATGGGATACATTTTGCTACACCATGATGCCTTTTGGGCTCAAGAACACTGGAGCAACCTACCAGCGAGCCATGACTACATCTTCAGCGATTACATCCTAGAAACACTAAATGATTACATGGACGATATAGCGGTCAAGTCCAAGGAGGTTGTTGATCATCCACACGATCTAGGAGTAGTCCTCAAGTATTTCCAAATGCATGACTTATGCCTTAATCCTTAGAAGTGTGTCTTTGGTGTGAAAATTGGACACATGCTAGGATTCATTGTATCACAGGCTGGAATATGGGTGGACCTTGACAAAGTCAAGGCCATCATCAACCTGGCACCTCCTACAAGCCTTAAGGAGTTACATGGCTTTTAAGGTAGGGTACAGTTCATTTGAACATTTATAGCAAAGTTGACTAACATGTTACACCCCATGCAACATCTTCGAAAGAAAGGGGTTGACTTCGAGTGGACAACCCAGTGTCAACAAGCCTTCAATGACTTGAAGGAAGAGCTCTCACACCTCCCAACTGTGCATCTACCACAAAGAGATAAGCCTTTCTTCATCTACCTTGCCACCTCCGACATGTCAATCGCAGCACTGCTATGTCAGAAACGAGATGACGAATCTAAGATACCAGTGTACTACCTGAGTCATGCACTAATAGTGCATGAGGAAAAATACAATGAAGTAGAGAGGAATTGCCTTGCCTTAGTGTTTTCACTAAAAAAGTGGAGGCACTATCTATTTCGCAGTACATTCAACATCATTTGCAAAAGCAGCATACTCCGGGCTATCACTAACAACCTGTATGAAAGCAGTAGGATAGCCCAATGGAAAGCAATAATCGCAAAGTTCGACCTACACTATGTAAGCCAATCATCGACTAAGGGTCAAGCCATAGCAACGTAACTTACGGCCTCACCCGTCGACGATCATGCAACCATAGATCCTGAATTCCCAAATGAACATGTTGGCACTATCAATGTCATCCCTTTGTACCTAGAAGCTACTTTACACTTTGACGGCACTTCAACTGCACAAGGAGGTAGAGCGAGTGCCATCATTATGTTTCCCTCTAGGGAAATGCATCCTTTTTCTTATCATTTTTTGTTCCCCTACACCAACAACATGGCGGAATATGAGGGGCTACTTAGAGGCCTCTCAGCTGCCCAAACATTACGCATACAACACTTGGCAATCCGTGGTGATCCATAACTAGTTGTGAATCAAATCACCGAGGTCTATGCCTACAAAGCTATGCACCTGCAACCCTACTGCGACCTAGAAAAAATCCTGCTTAAGTAATTTGCAACCAAAGATGTGCAACACGTGCCACGCAATGAAAACACCATGGCAGATGCCTTAGCAACCCTTAAATTAAAAATTCCACCACACTCATTTGCAAGTCTTTCAACCTCGATTGACAAATGTACTGGGCCTATCACTCGAGTGAGACACATGGCCTCTATCAGTGCTACAGAAACCCAGGAGTGGTACAACAACATTAAAGCCTACTTGAAACATGGTGAACCCCCAAGTGGATTGACATCTGCCTAGAGAGATGTAATCCAAAAGCATGCCTTGTAATATACGCTCATGGGGAATGAAATCCTATGTTGACGTTCTTATGATGGGATATTGCTAGCATGCGTGGATGGGAAGCAAGCACAGAAGGTAGTTAATGAAGTGCATGAGGGGCTGTGTGGTGGACACATAGCACCTAGGGATATGGCTGCAAAAATTAGATGCCTAGGCTACTATTGGCCCTACATGGAGCATCACTGCCTCTCAAAAGTCAAGACATGTGACACATGCCAGAGATACACAAATCTCATACATGTCTTACCTACGGACCTACACCCACTGCAAATCACGTAGCCTTTCCAATGATGGGGACTAGACCTCATAGGACCCATCACACCTAACTCCTCCATAGGGCATAGCTTCATTATCACCACCACTGAGTATTTTACTAAGTTGTTGGAAGCTATTCCCTTGAGGAAAATGACATCTTAGCAAATCTGTTATTTCATCCTAGATAACATCATGACTAGGTTTGGGCTTCCAATGACTATTGTGATCGACAATGGATCATATTTCAGTAGTATGGAAACCCGAACCTTCTAAAGCAACCTAGGCATCAAGAAATCATTCTCCTCGCCATACTATCCATAGGAAAATGGGTAAGCGGAGGCTAAAAATAAGTCCATCATCAACTTGTTGAAGTGGATGCTTAGTAACATCAAGAGGCAATGACATGAGCAAATCCTCTACGTTCTCTGGGCCTACAAAGCAAGATGAAGAACCACGACAAGTAAGACTCCTTACAACCTTGTTCACAGATCTAAAGTTGTGTTACCTCTTTTGTTGCAGGTACCATCACTCTAGATGATCCTCATGGAGGTCATGAGCAAAGCCCAAAGCAATGAGCCATGGATCATCAACCTCGACTTAGTAGAGGAGGAGCATGCGTAGATGCTGAGTTGCATAGAACACTACCAGAGCAAGCAACAACAAAATCACCATGTAGACCTGCATCGATGGCGAGTGTAGAAGGGAGACCTCATCTTCAAGGCTATCCATGAGCATGTGAGTAAATTCTTAGCCAACTAGGAAGGCCCTTATATGGTCACTAAAGCCTTCGAGAATGGAGCCTTCAAGCTGGCGGACATGGATGGCAATGAGTTCGCCAATCTGGTGAATCACTCATACCTCAAGCTATATTACATTTGAAGCATGAAGAAAATAAGTAGCATCCGCAATGATGTTAAACTAGCAGCCACGAGCAACGTCCACTATGACATTAAAATGGCAACAACATCAACTAACATCCGCAATGAAGTTAAACTAGTGGCATCGAGCACCATTCGCTATGATGATAAAATGGCAACAGTAACAAGAAACATCTGCTATGATGTTAAACTGGCGAAAACCGTCCACTATGATGTAAAACTAGCTCAGCTAGTCCACTATGACTATAAACTTGCATGGCACATCCACTATGATGTTAAACTGGAATGTATGGTCTGCTAGACCTTAAACTAGCACAACAGTCCACTAGGACTCTAAACCATTACAATGTTTACTAAGACCTTAAACTGGGTTCGCACTACATCCCTAGCATGCATATATGCTAAGTACACATCTAACGAGCATGCACAGTGTTGATGTGTGGGTGGGACATTGTAGCTCCAGAACGTAGTTCGAACACACGTGATGCTTCCACCCTTGGCATTATGCTGACCCTCCAGAGATGTCGTATGACATCACATTGGCCCTTTAGACCTATCATCGCCATGGCCCATTGCCCTAATGGTAGTTCTTTGGCTAGTTCCTGCAGCTGGAGTTCCAGCAGTATTGTGGCCTAGCCACAATATTGTTATCCTTCGACTCCCTACCAATGCCTTGGCTTGCTCCATGTTTATCTATGTGATGGCTGATCCCATAGCTGAACTGAGAATGCATGCCTTTGGTAGGGATTCCAGAGCATTCGCACTCACAACAACTCCTGGTGCCTTTGAGGCCAACTCCTCCATGCCGATACTGCCAAGGCCACTACTAGCCTTCCTGCTTTGGACACCATGCACCAGCGCAAGTGTTCAAGAGCTTTAACAATGTTTGCAGCAAGCAAGACTCCCACCTACACTTCACATCTTGCTCTCCATTGTGCTTACAAGGTGCGATCGAGAGTACAACTCGCTACAGCAGCAAACGCTATGGCATCGCTAAGTAACTACCTCGATTAGCCTAGCCACTTCAGGGTGCAAGTTCCATAACATGCATAACATAGCTCGCCACATGGGAAACATCTGCAAGTAGGTTAAAACCCCTCGGATGTAACACAGCTCATCCTGGGAAAGGAACACCTATCCTACAGAGGGTCAAATGCCAGTAAAGGTAGATGAAAACACGAACAAGTCTCTCATGAACACTCTAACTAGGGACTTTGCTAAACACCATCTTTATCCTTCTCTTAAATCTCCTTCCTTGCTACTTCACCCTTTCACTTTCAAGCATAGCCAAGCGACGTCCTGATGGTCACCAAGTGACAATGTCAATGCCATATCTTCGATGGTATGTTTTTTTTCTTTTTCAATGTCTCTCGAGCCCATCCTCTAGATGTTGACAAAGAGGGGCCAATGAAACATGCCAAAATTCAAAGACATTCTTGCTTCACCAGGCCTTTGCAATTCGTGCAGCGTTACGATAGTTCTTCAGGAGATGGATGCTCTTCAACAAGTTTTTTAAGTCAAGGAGCCTTGCTACACTATGCTACGTAATGTAGTATAGCATAGCAAAGGCTAGATGACTAGTCCCCTCGCCTAACTTCAAGTTTGTTGGCAATGTCTCCTTCCATCAAAAAGCGATGAACTTGGCCAACATCAAGTCATGTTTGCTGCTACGCTATGATTAGCTACATGGCACAATGAGGTGTACCAATTCTACAGAAGTTGACAAGATGCAACTCAAAGGCCGAGATTAGCAAGTTCGCAAGTTCCATAGTGCAAAAGGAAAATTTTACAGATTGGTGACATTTTTTGCGACTAAGGTCAGTTACTACGCTACGTAGTGTAGCATAGCATAGCACAAATGCAATGAATAGCCTACACGTTTCAAAGGCTTTCTATACATGTAGAAAGATGCATAACAAGATGCCACGCTATGCCAATGTGCTACACTATAGAGCATAGAGATAGAAGAATCCATGTGTCACTACTAATAATATTGGATGTAGTTGTATGCTAAAGGTTTAAAATATTAGTACAACCCCTATACTGACTTACCATAAAGTTCAAAAGTAAGTGTGTGAGCAAAAACTAAGTTACATAGTAGCCACTAAACTAGAAGAGATCTAGTGGCTTGTAAATAAGAGTGCAATACCATTTAAAAAGATGCATAGAATCAACCAATCCAGTTATTAGCTCTTGTTCCACCTTTACACTTCATTGTTGGGGAGATGCCCCATCCTAAATCAAGAACTAATAGGTTCTTTTCACTTTTTTGTTTTACAATTTTATATCATTTTTCTAGTTTTTTCACTCTTTTCTAATTCTTCATATGTTTTTCATTTCTTGATATTTTCATTTTATTTATAATTTCTCTTTTCTTGTGTCATTTTCTTTATGTTTTATGAATGTGTTTTATGTTTTTGTTAATAAAATTGCCAAGTCATGATGTAATAGTCAATGCTATATGTTGGGTGGTTTTTGTTCTATGCTATAAATATGATTGGGTAAGTAATTGCTTAAAGCAATGAGATCACCTCATCCATCCCTCTAGTTCTCTAAATAAAAGGCCTTGTCATGAAAGCAAGTTGGTCCTTTTCTTAGGAAACTAAAAATCAATCAATTATCATTGTACCTTGAAGAAAGAGAAAATAAGCAAGTGGGAATGGACAAAGGATGTGACTTCAAGGGGACTTGTTGGGTTATCTTCTTGACTTCCTTTATGTGGTTTATGACTTCTCTTGAAACATATCATCACATCTTTATCAACTAATAACAAGAAGCTAAGTCTTTGCATGGTGTGGTTTCCATCCAAAAATTCAAAAAAAGCACAACAACAACAATAATAATGGGAATTCAAAGCACATATCTTAGACATAATAATGGGCTACAAGCATTGGTTATGGGGCTAGAAAGATATGTTATTGATGCCTGAAGGTGCCTCTCTAACTACGAGCCTTCCTTCCTTCTTCTCTTTTCTTCTATTTTTGGAGTGATGATTGTTCTTTGAGGTGGTTGTGGACTCATGGTGGTACGTAGGAGGGAAAATATCAATGTAAGGTCACTATTAATGGTATGGACTTGGTCAAAACTTGGACAGAAAGGCATGATGATAATTTTAATCATAATTGACACAAGAACCTATTGCAGACATGGTAAAGCACCTCACATTCCAATTTCTACAACCCCTTCTAATCCCATTATTCACCTCACTAGTACATGAAATTATGAGCCTTTTGGTTTCATCTAGTATAGTGCAACATCCCAAGCAAGCTAGTTATGTGTCATTTAAAGTAAATGCATGGTCTACATTTAACTTCTTGGCTACTCATAGACATCTATAGAAGTTGTTATCCAAGGGCATTATGGTAGGAGCCTTCTTTGGGGAGGACCCACTTGTATAAATTTTGTTGATTATGGATTTGAACTAACATTTACATCTTCTACAACATCAGTGATGGTTTCTTTGAATCTATGCATGATTTTGGAACTACTTCTCATCCATTTCATTAATTTTTCCTACTTTTCTATTTCCATATCCATTAATATTTTTTGGCAATATTCTAAATCAAACATTTGGTTTTGATTGTTGAAAACTTGTGTGCTTCCAAATTTATGTTCATTAGTTGTGGGGGCTAGGAATGTTTCCTTTGAAATTCTTTTGAAAATTTTGAAAATTTTTTTCTAACATCCTATTTTCAAACATCATGGAAACTAATAGTAATTGATCAAAATAATGTGAACAACTTGATGATTTTTCTTACCTCATCACCTTGTGTTGAAATACAAGCTAAGGGATTCAAAAAGGGTTAATTATTAAGGAAAATTTACTTAAACTAATGTTGATCTTAAGGCATGAAAATGAAACCAAGAGGGGGACAATGGAGGATATGCCATGGATAAATAATAGAACATACAAGATAATAACTCAAACATCACATGAGTGTTAGATCCATGGATAATGAGAAGAAATTTTAGTTCATCCTTCATGAATGCTCTACATAATAGAAAGAAGCATTAACATAACATTCAAGGTGTGAATTCTACCACTCTTAGCTGTGACAAGAAAAATCGTCTTCAACAAATTTTTGAAGACCCATGAAAATTTTGTAATCTTTAATGTCTATTCAATTTTTTTGTCATTTTATCATTTTGTAATGCATTCTCTTGAATAAAATTTTTTTATGCAATACTCAAAGTTAGCTTGTAGTTAGCGTTAGTCAATAATTCCATCATTCCTAATTTTTTGTAAAGAAAGCTTGGTCCTATCTTGTTAACTCAAAGATGAGTTTTTACTTAGTCATGGGGGTATGATGAACCATCAGTTGGCTATGTTGATGGGATTACATCAATGTAGTTGCATTGATGCAGTTTCATTAATGTAGCTATGTCAACATGTACTTGTTGATGGGATACTGATGAGTGGCTATGTACCCTTACGTCCAACCATATGAATCACGGGCATTCACACATGACTCGATCGAATTTCATAGACTGTAAGCACTTAACATACACCAGACACTAACTAGCAAACCTTGGGTTAGAAGGGTCATTTTCTTCCTAACCTCACTTGTGATGTTCTGATTGCAATGGTTAAGTGAGATTAAGACTAATGATTTTTATAGCTTTTTACTTATCTTTTCGCATCTAATTATCTTAAAAAGTAAGGCTAGAGTATTAAGTAATCTATGATTATCTTAATGTAAATCTTAACTACTCATAGCATAAGTATTTGATCCCATCTTCTAGGCACATTCTGAGCATCCCCTAAACACTACTAGGTTACCAGACGCTAAGCGTCACTGGGTTACCAAGTGTTGGGTTTACATTCAAGATGGTTGTACTTATAGTGTTCTACGAACTACAAGAGAGCGATACTGATTAAAATAACAATAACAAAAATCTAAGTAATTATCAAAGCATAAACATATTAAACTATTAAATGCATTAAATGGATAAGTCCAAATGCTGCAAGGAATTCTTGAAGAGTTCATCTTTATTACCGTTCAAGCCAATGGGCTAAGATACATCAACACTCGAATAAAGAGCTAGTCACTTTTCTTACACCTGCTATAGGCACATGGAAAATATTCTATCTCCTATGGGAACAAATTGCAAGAGCTTCACTATAACTAACTAAAAGCTACCTATGTGACGTGGAAGGCCCTCTTATTTATAGGCTGAAGTAGGCTCTGCGTAAATGGGGCCACGTTGATGCATGGAAGGCTACGTTGACGGGGCTGTGTCGATGTAGCTGCATATACACGTCCACATATATGTGGCCTAGTTGATGAATTAACTAATGACACTTCATCATACCCCCACTATTGAGTAAAAACTTGTCCTTGAGTTACTCTACAATTTGGAAGGTATGGGCTTTTATTTGAAATGCACATGACTTGACACACATATGACACACACACATGACACAACATTAATTTTACCAAGTGCCCGGGTTACATAGAAAGAAAAGTTATAAAAAATGGTTGTGTTTAGAGATAAAATTGAACACCTTGCTAGTCTTGGTGTCTTTTCCATGTAGAAGGATGCAAAAATTATTGGAGAAGATCACACCATCCCTAGGGGCATTGGTTCCGATGGCCCCTCATCAACCTCTAGCCCATGTGACGATTGCAGCATGAATGATAGCTATCCCACAGTAGCTACGAATTATAGAGGCAACCAAAAATCCTCTAGGAGAGCCCTCATTATTTTCTCCTTAATTTTGGGATTGTTCACTATCTAGGCAGCTTCACCAATGTTTGCTAGAACTGGAACCTCCCAAGGACATGGCAATGTCAGGAAGAGTTCTCTCAGGTTGAAAAACTAGGCTGCTAACTACTTTCATTCAATGTCAAAGGCTTGGATTGATGCCTACATCTATTGGTAGTCATTCATCCGATGGGCCAAGTTCTCTACAACTACACGTTGACCTTCAAAACTCGTGTGGAGAACCTCAAGTTCCACATTTACTATTTTTAATTTCTGCTTCATCGCTTTGTGCACTTGGAACTCACCCTTGTATAAAGAATACGAGATGGTCACTTGTTTCTCCAATTCAGACGGTAGTCTCCCAGCTGTGAGGATGGCTAGGTTTGCATAGCAAAGGTTGGAAAGCTTCATATACTCTATCATTTCTTCAATCTACAGCTCCTTGAGGTAGATTTCAACTTGATTGTAGGGATTCAACCTATCAAAGATAGGTTGCCATACTTTGCCTCCTTCTTGGAGCTGCTAAAGTGCTTGGTTCAACTTGGCCTTTGTGACTTGAATCTACTTCTCATTTACTTCCTTTTGCAATCCCACTTGGTCCCTATAATGATTCTTGACTTTTTCAAATTTCAAGGCCTCATTCTTCCAAGTGATAATTTTGATGGAAGATTTTTGTCTCAAAGCTCAAACCTCCTCCATGGACAAATTTCAGTTCTTAGCTGCCAGCCTTTTCATGTTAGCATTCACTTTGGCTAGCTCTTCCTACTGTTGGATAAAATTTTTCATGTGCTCATTTTCCACATCAACATTATGTAGGTGATGGACCTCCATGGTCAACCTAATGTTCTTTTGGAAAACCTCCATCAAGTCCTTATTTAAATTATATGCTTAAGTATCTGCCAGGGACTTGTCGAAGATCGTTGACTCTCACTCATCCACAACTATCTAAAGTTTGAGTTGAAGCTATTGAAAGGCTTCATCCCTAGTGATTTCACAGTTGAAGAGAGCTAGATCAGAAAGTTGGATTCTTAATTAGTCCACTTCTATTGCTAAGCATTGATAGGTAGCTTAAGTAGTTTCAAGTTGCCCTTCCAAAATGAGACTTTTACCCTTTGTTGAGAGCAGCTCTGACTGGGTTGCAGTGATGTTGTTTGGAAGGTCAAAGACATCTAAAAGCAGTTGCCCAGTTCCCACCAATTGGTCAAATAATTTCTCATGTTGCGTTGCATTGATCTTGCTACATGAGGTTCCAGCACATTCCTGTACATCTTGAAGTCCATGAACATCTGCTACAGGTGCTGCCAGTGCATTGAGAGCTATAGCAATTGCATTAGCAACCACTTTGGTTGCAATCTCTTGTCCTTGGTGCTACATCACCAAGTCTATTTCCCCTTCACCATCTTCCAAGAATACCGAGAAGGTAGCAACATTCCTAGAGATTTTGGAAAATAGCTATTGGATTGCTACTATTACCTATCGAACACTAGGATCCATCCTTGCTGAAACTTGCGTTCGGGTGGCAGAGGACATCAACACAGCTCTTTCCAGTAAGCTGACTAATCGAGCCACTTGCTCCAGGTGGCTCATTGTAGGGTGATAGACTGAAGGATCTTTCTATCCACTAGTCCTACCAGATTGCGTTTCCTAGCTCAAGAGTGATTGTTGGATCTCGCGGATGTGTTCTACAATGGTTTGCAAATCCAACCTTGTTGTTTGTGCAGGTGGTGGAGGTGGTTGTTGCTCCTCCTTTGTCTGCATCATGGATGGAGTCCTATCTTTCATCATTTCACACAATGAGGCAATTGGGGTGTGTTGAATTGTATCATTGGCATACCGTGCTATCCCTATCCATTTGCATAACTTTCTGATTAGGTAGGGGAAGGGGAGAGCTTGTCTTCCATGTTCACTTTTGATGAACCTGTTTTCAATTTTCAAAATTAATAACTGTGGAAGACTCATCAGGAACTTACCACTTAGAGCAGCACATGCACGAGCAGAGAAGGCCATGATTTTGCTAGGTGTTACTATTGGATTCAAGTGGGAAGACACAATCTTTGAATAAACCATCTCCATTGTGGTTAGAGAGCCAAACTGCTTGCGGTCTACCCCATAGCACAGCCTGATCCACTCCCCTTTTACCTCAAGGTCTACTTGTTTTGGGATCTCCAGAACATCTACTCCAGTCTTGGGAAACCCCAGAGCTTGTGCTATTGCCTCCAAAGAGTAAGATACATAAATGTCTTTAATTCTTACTATGGACCCTAGTTGTTGATTCATTTAGAAGAGATAGGTCTCTCCTAAGTACCATTCACCACTGGTTGTGAATATTGGCCACATCGGAGAGTGTTGTAGTTGAAGCCTAAAATCTTCTAGTGAATTCTCAAGGAATGGTCCAAAGTTTAGCTCTTGGAAGACCATCTGTTGCACTTTTCGTGGCTTGATAGCGTCAAGACAGGCTTGGGTCAGGGGGACCTCAAGCCATGGTGCTATCCCTGAAGTCTCATCCCCTTGCGATTGCTTGCTAGGAATCTCCTCTTCAGGAATCTAATGAACAAAATCCACATTAGGTCCTTCGTGGAGGGGGCCTGTTGCATGAGAGCCCTCCGCAAGCTCTAGTTGATGCACACCTCATCCGCTTCTTGTTCATGGACACTTGTCCCTCGATTGTTATGGTCCTTCACCCCTTGAATGCCTTGGTTTGGGTGCCATCTACAATCAAACATAACCACCCATTACACTGTGCATAAGTAGCTCAAGATGGTCCTTATACACCTTCTCAGTTTGACTAAGTTATGTTGTTGACATGGGAATTCCATTAAGTCCCCTAGAGTGTTAATTCATGGGTTAAATCCAAAAGAAACAAGGGATGAGTTGAAGTCTAAATGGTTGTTTTTGTTTCTTCCCTTAGAGGTGTGAGGTCTTAATTAACTAATTAATTAATTAATTAACTACACATAGGCCTCACCCCCCCCCCCCACACCTGAGAGCATACCTCCGATTGCTTAAAAGGGCAAGGGTCAGTTGATGAAGACACGCGATAGAACATAGGTGCTTAGGGAAGAGTTAGGCAAAAAAATGGCAAAATCTCCCCCCAAATTTTGTTTCAAATGATGGAAAATGAAAGTGCAAAGACCATATATATAGGGGTTGGGTGCTACATTGATGGGGTTGCATATATGTGGCTTCGTATATGTAGGGGGTTGCATATACAGGGCCCCGTATACGCAGGGGTTCACACCTGTTGACCAACATTGACCAACCTAGAAAAAGCCCAAAAAATGAATTTAAAACAACAACTTGGGATGGGCAAAGAGCATGAGAGGCCTGGAACATGGCTGAGCATATGAGGAAGGTAAAATGGGCTCGAAAAAGAGTCAACATGGGAGAATGTGGTAAGAAAGAACTCCGCAGGAAAGAAATCGAATGATGAATAGCGCAGAGATAAGCCACCAACCAACCCCAAGGATGGAAGATTAATGAGAAGCACTAAGAATATGCAAGTAGATCCTCCCCATAGTAGGTAATAGCCTTTATAGCCCTTGCATATCCCCAACATCAGGGTCCGTGGGCCTCGGTGCTAAGGAATGGTGATCGCAACTTAATATACCCATCGATGAGAACCTACCAAAGCATTAGGAGTTCATAGTAATCATGACAAATGATCAAAACATAAGATGGGAAATGAGGTGAGTCATGGAGAGAAATGGGTGGAGAGAGAGGAGTGAGAGTGGAATTTCAATTATCAGGCACATGAAAATTTTTGTGAAGTTGTGATTAAGTGACCTGATAGGACCTTGCCTGAGTTCAGACCCAAAACCATCCACATCCAATGACATCGTAGCAACATGCGAAGACCTATCCATCCCCCAAGTGGACAGGAATGCACCTGCAGAGAGCCATCACTTGAATAGATGTGAGAGGAAGGAAGTGAAATGGGACCAAGTTAGAGGGGACAAAGGAAGTCCCATAACTAGTGCTTGTGGCCCGTGCAAGGAGGTCTAAGGGGTGTGCATTGAATTCCCACATGATTAAGATTTTATTCTTATGTTTTCCTTTGTTTCGTAGGAACCACACCATGCAAAGACCCATGCTTGTGTGCATGCATTCGACCAAGTGGTGTGCTTTGAATCCTCATGTTTTATGTTTTTTTTTTGTTTTGTTTGTTTTTTTGGTGAGGATCACACCATGCAAGGTTAAATTTCCAAGGAGCTTCCTTGTCGAGAAGAACTTGGAGTGGAAAGAAATCCAAAAGGGCACTTCTATTGCCCAAGCGGTAGAATTGCACAACAAATTTTACATTCCCCTTGAAGTCACACCAAATTCCAACAATGGGGTCATCCCTGAGTCTAGGAACTACACAAGTCACACATTAATTAAAATGTTTTTAAGTGAAACGGGATTGCACTTTCCCAAGAGTTAGAAAACCATGCAGTGGATTAATGGGTGGATGACATGGACTAACTACCAATATTATGAAGTAAAAGTAGACACAAAATCCAAGAACAACAATGCGAGGGTAGGAGTGAGGTAAAATAAGTGGCTACCCATACTGACCCATTGCAACAAAAACCATCTGCGCCAAACCTGATGAAAAAAAGATGACTTATTAGTGATCACTTGAGAATGAAACACACACATACTTAGAAATAAAAAATAATAAAGAAATAGAAAAATAAATAAATAAAGGAAAAATTTAACAATAATTTCCAAATGTTTGAATGATGTTGAAAAACAAAAAAGTGTAAAACAAAAAATTCCAAAAATAGTGAGGAGCATAGTGGAATGGATCAGCATGGAAGACAGTCTCCCCCACAACTGGGCAGAAAGGAGGAGATGAAAAAGATGGAGAGAGGTTGTCCCAGTGATAATGAGGTGGTATCTCCAATTAGGTGGAGCTCATGGAAAGGTTTGAGTTCCAAGGGCTCTTGTTTGAACCTTTTAGGGATTTGCAAATTTCCCCAGTCACCATGGTCATCAACAATGGACACTTGTTGATGAACCTCTTCCAAATGGTTCATGCTTCCTATGTGGGCGCTTACAAGCTCCTTAGTTGGTTCCATGCATAATTTTCTACTAGTAGGATCAGCTATCAGCCACTGGGTGCCTTCTTGAGTTGTGGCTACTACGTACAAGCATTGCTAGACTTGTGATTCTTCAGTACACTGCCTACATGCGTGAATGGATGTCTGCTTGGTAGACCATAACTACTGCACACAGTTACACCTTGAGTCATTGTAGATGATGCATGGAACACACTTCTTCTCGATCTTTCCAAATGGATTTTTCTTTAATATTTCAAGGGAAAAATCTCAGAGTCCTAGTCTTGCATCCACTATGCTCAACTAGGCCGTTTCCATTATGGTTGGAAAGTTTCCTTTGCAATGTTCAACATTGATGACAAGGAAATCAGCAAGATATGACCACCCAAAAATAGTGGTCACAATGTCCTCCACCACTCCCAAGGGAACAATGATGAATTGGTCTACCAGTTCAAGCTAAATGGTGTTCTTCTTTAATGGGGAAAAGTTCCAATTCTTGTACATGTCATGTGAGATCAAATTGACTCTTGACCTCGAGTCCAGAAGAGCTTCACATGGCTCATTTCCTACCACCTAAAGATGGATGAGGGGACTACTTGGATCAATTAATTTTCAAGGAAGATGGCATGCTTTTATGCAGTCAGTCACTACGTGTGAGCATGAACGTTTGTACGTTGGAGGATGTTTGGTTTGAAGGCCACTCGAGCAGTGGAATAGTGGAGGCATTTTGAGGTTCAGAGGCACCAGCCACAGGTGGGTGTGAGGGTGTACATACATTATTGGACTAGAAGAAGGGACAATTCTATGGCTTGGCTTCTGGTCCATTCAGCTAAGGAGCTGGTTGTACATTGACAACCCTAACAACATTGCGTTGCTATGGCTATGGTGGTATCTCCCCCTGCATAGGTGGAGCAATTGGTAGTTGAGTGGGATGTTGTGGAGAAGGAGTGGCAGGAGAAGGTGATGGAGGATAGTAAAGATGTGGGCTTTCCTACCCTGGGTGCTGGAGATTGTAGTCTAAAATATTCTAGGGGATGGTAATAATTTATAAATGCGGCATGGATAGAAGAGTCCTGTGGAGAGACCGGTTGTTGAACATAGTACCTGTAGGGATCTGGCTATTGGTAAGGGTAATGCTGCCTTGGAGGTGGCATTCCCCACACTTGTGGTTGCTGCCACTGCTGGAGGTATTCATAAGGTTGCAGTGGCATTCCACTTATGTAATATCCTTATGGCTAGTGGAACTACCTTGGGTTGCCTTATGGGTAAGGCAACCTTCAAGGTGTTTTCCTCCTTGCTAAGTGAGGGTTCAACGCATACACCCCAGACTCTTGAAGATGTAACACCACAGGGCAACATCCTTTAGTATGTTCATACTGGCATATGCCACATTCATCGTCTTCCTCTGTGTTAGAGTCTACAACCTGTTCTGCTACAGAAACTTTTCCCTTACCCTTATGGTGGGCATGTTTAGCTTCCTTCTTCCTACACCGATCTCAATCATTACCTTGCTCTCTGGACTCTTCTGTAATTTTTAGCACACTTTGGAATTTCTTATGTAGAGAGTTCCACATCTTATCAACCTTTGATGAAATTTTAGATGCAAATTTTTGCCAGGGGTAAGGTTTTTCTGTTCACCACTGCTTCTAGTGGTGATTCCTCCTCCTCGTTGCAAAATGAGTCCTTCATTTATCTGATTTTAGGGTCCTGATTAAACTCTTCTACACTCTCCTTCTTTCTCAACTTCCCCTCATCCTTGGCCACTTTCTCAATGAGGTACTATAGTTGATGGACCCTTAATTCTGATAATCGCCCCTAGGCGTACACACCAAGGATCTTTCTAGTTTCAGAGCAGAGCCGATAAATGATATGGTGAAGTTGTGCCCGCTAAGAGTAGCCATGACCAGGGCATTGGTGTAGTTGTGAATAATATCTACTCATGGCCACATCCAATGGCTCATGATTACCCTATTTCCACCCTTGGATCTGATGTCTCAAGTTCGCCACTCTGGAGTATGTTTGATACTTGTCATTGAAGATTTCAAGCATCATAATCCATCTTCTGATTGATTTCGGTTCTAAGGACTGGTACCAACTCTTTGCCACCTTTATGAGTGTGTGAGGAAATAGCATGAGCTTCTGCCAATCATTGTCAATGTTCTGCAACGTGCAAGCATCATGGAACTCTTGCAAGTGAGTTTGTGGATCACAATTGTATCCCCCTTCAAATCTGGGGATATTGTTCACGTCTATTCATTTGATCTAACTATCTTTCACATGCCTGCTATGTATTTGAACTACCTTGGCTATGTGGAGCATGCTCTGAGTAGTCAACAATGGCTCATTCGAGTCATAGTCTTGCTGATCCCCACGGTGTCTGTCATGATTTTGGCTATCCCTTCTTTCATGATAGTGAGCCCCATGTGATTGTTCGTGTGTTTCTCCATGATAGTTTCTTCGATCATCATGACCACCATCTCCTTGCTCCTTTCTACCCTATTTATGATCATAATCTAAACTGGGTGATGGTAGAGGCAAATGAGAGGATGGAGACGAAAGAGAGGAATCACCACCGCTCCAGTGTCGATCTCCCCCTTTGCCCTGATGATGGCCTCCATCATCCTACCTATCATTGCCCAAACCGTGGCTTCTCCCATGTGACCCTCCATCCCCTTGGGGACCTTGATCACTTGGGGGCTTGTTCTGGATGATGGACTGAATGATGCGCTACCCCAGAGGAAGTTTGGCCGAATGGGAATCATGAAAGAGAGGTTCTCCATCATCCTATAGCCCTTGCAAGAATAAGGGGTTACTGAACTATTTTCCCTTCATGTGTTCATATCATTCTACCTGCTGTTGATCTCGTGCACATTGGGCCTCAATGGGATGATATTCCTAGTAGTCATGGTCCTCCATGATGTACTCCACACCATAGTCTTGGATGCCAAGTCTGGTCAGATTGTGGAACAACATTCCAGGGACCAATTGGTCAGGTGGTAGCATGATGTTTCCTTCCATGTCCCACCATCATAGATGCTCATCTTAATGTAGGATGAAGGTGAATTCAGGGACATAATCATTGGGATGTTTGTATACCACCCGACATTCTTGTGGCATCGGTGGGTTGGATACATCTCTCCTGTGAGAAGACATGTTGGACGTTAGATGGTCCATGTAATTAGTGTACCTTACAATTTACTTTAATCCACCTAGTGTGTGTAAATGTTTCTATCCCTGATCCGTTCCAATGAATTGGATGATAAGGTCACTAAGGTTAGATGGTGCATGCAAGACTAATAGTTCCTAGGCAATGGTGCCAATGATGAGTGGCTAGGTACCTCTACGCCCAACCATACAAATCACGGGCATTAACATGTGACTTAGTCGAATTTTGTAGATTGTAAGCACTTAACATAAACTAGACACTAACTAGAAAACCTTGGGTTAGAATGGTCGTTGTCTTCCTAACCTCACTTGTGATGTTCTAATTGTGATGGTTAAGTGATATTAAGGTTAATGATTTTTATATCATTTTACTTATCTTTTGGCATCTAATTATCTTGGAAAGTAAGGCTAGAGTATTAAGTAATCTATGATTATCTTAATCTAAATCTTAACTACTTCTACCATAAGTATCTGATCCCATCTTCTAGGCATGTTCTAAGCATCTCCTAAACACTACTAGATTACCAGAGGTTAAGCATCACTGGGTTACCAAGTGTTGGGTTTATGTTCGAGATGGTCGTACTTATGGTGTTTTATGAACTACAAGAGAGTGATAGCAATTAAAATAACAATAACATAAATCTAAGTATAAACATATTTAACTATTGAATGCATTAAATGGCTAAGTCCAAATGTTGCAAGGAATGCTTGAAGAGTTTGTCTTTATTGCCATTCATGCCAATGGGCTCAGATACATCAACACTCGAATAAAGAGCTGGTCACTTTTCTTACACCTGCTGTGAGCACTTTGAAAATATTCTATCTCCTATGGGAAAAAAGTACAAGAGCTTCACTACAACTAAATAAAAGGTACCTAAGTGAGATGGACGACCCTCTTATTTATAGGCCGAAACAGGCTCCGCGTAAATGGGGCCAGGTTGACGCATGGAAGACTATCTCGATGGGGCCACATCGATGTGGCCCCATGTATGTGGCCCCATATACATAGCCTAGTCAACACATTGACTAATGACACTTCATTAGATACCATCGACACAAGGGATGATGCATTGATGCATATGTGTTTTCACTTATAAATACATGTGCACCTATCATGTATTTGCCATTCTTTTGTCAATAGAGTAGTTGAATCTTTGCAGTTTTATTTCATAGTCTTAGAGAATAGTTAGTAAGTGCCTATAGTGTGGGTCTAAGTCAGTTGTAGCACTTCTTATTTGAGTGGAAATTTACCTAGAGACATTCCATGAACAATAATAAGATTGAGATTGATTCTTATTCATTGTAGCACTTTGACATATATTAGATCATGTTTTGAGTACAATCCCAAGTCTTGAAAGAGTTAAGCCTTTTTCCTCATATATGCTAAAGAAAGAAAAAAAAATGGACCTACTATGACTTTTACCCTATTGTATATCATAAATATTATTTTGATGTTTAGATCTTCGAATTTCTTATACATATTTTTTATCCACTCCTATGTTAATTTCTTATTAACAAAGCTATGCTAAGGATGGAACAAGTTGTCATAGATGAAATTAGGGATAAGTGTAAAGGATGAGTGTTCTTTCATGTCCATTATATAGAAATTATTATAGGGGGATTTGAGGAAGGCCAAGGAAGTTGCCATAATTTGTGCCTTCTTACTTAGTTGTTCTAGAAGTAGGAAGAAAAATGTAGAATAGCTTGCTAAAGCATAATTACATGGTAGATTAGATTTTTCCTTTGCAAATTGATTTTTGGTACTTTGAGAATGCCCATCATATAATCAATATAAATGTCAAATTTGAGAAAGTAGCCTTTTCAAAAGAAAAACATAGGTTCTATAATCCTAACAAGGATTTTAGGAAGGCCCATTAGCACTAAGAAAATGATGTCATGTATTCTTTCATGAATGAAGAATTGGTGAATATGTACAAGTAGTATGTGGAGGATGAGCTTAGAAGATCCCTCTTCATATTTCTTCCTGAAGAATAGGGTAAAGGATAGGAATTATTGGTCAGTAGATAGTTTGAATAGGAGAATCATATATTATCTAGATGATTCAACAAAGCTCAATTGAATAAAATGAAGGAAAATTGCTTCTCATGGAAAATTAACAAATTAGATAAAGCCTTGGATTTAGATGTCTTTAACTAGTTGATAGAAGTAAAAGAGCAAAGAAGGAGAAAGCTAGAAATTCTTGCTAGAAAATAAACATGTTAAGGAATTTACAGTAGAAACTTCAACCATTGTAGAAATTTAGAAGTAACTGACATTTAAAATTCATTAAATATGCTATTAAGAATGGAGTGCCTAGGAGTTCATGCTAATAATTATTTTGTAATTTCTTTGTAGTTATAACTATTTCTTTAAGTTATAACTGATTAGTTTATATTTTGGCTATGAAAAGGCTTGGCCTTTTTCATAAAAGGCAGAAAGGGAATCATTTGGAAAATATTAATAGAAAATTTTATATAATGAAATTTTTAAGTAATATTTGATTTAGCTATTAGCCTTTAATCTAAAATTTGTTATTGTTTTTTCTTTTATCTTTGTGGTTCAGCTATTAGTAAAAATCATAGTGTATCTTATCGTTCATTTCTTGGAATTGTTTGAATTGCTTATCATAATGTAGGATTCAACAATTTTTATCATCATTGATTGACCAAAATGGCTTTATTTTTGGATTATTTTCTCATATTGGTGATTGCTCATTTTAATGCTTAAGATTTTATGCAATTCTACTATTTTATGCTACAAATTTGATGAATATTGTTGTATTTCCAATTTTCTTGTAGAATTTAACTAGGAACGATTGGTAGTCTATTTGTAGGATTGTTTTCTAAACATTGGATGAATCTTTCTTTAAAACTATGATTTTCTATTAAAATTTTAAAATAGTACATGGCTTGTAGTAAGTATAGAATTGAAAATATACCACTCATATAACCATTGAGTTTTATTTGAAGGTATCCAAGCCTTAGTATTGCCAAAAACCAACAAACACTAAAATTTGAGTTTGAAAGAACCCCCTATCTAAGTAATTTTAGTTGTATAGCTAGGGACCAAAAATATTGGCAACTGGAAATGAGTTCAAAGTGATCATTAATAGTTTAGCACTAGAAGTAGGGCTTGATTAAGGTTTTGTTCTATTGATGATTAAACATCTTGAGAGGTCTAGAAAATTTGAAAATCCTAAAGAATATCTTGATTATAAGACTAACTATTTGTTTGAAGAAGAGAAGAAAAATATTTGTGTATGGATAAGTAGTGGATTGAAACAAGAATGATGAGAAGTTCACCTCTTTTATCTAGTTTATTAGATATTAAAATCAGAAGAAGAAGCTCTAGGAATTCAACAATTAAAAGAAATCACAATATGAAAAATTCACCACTAGTAAACCCTTGGCAAAGGTGACACCCCTAAGATTTCTTAATTATCATGATATCCCTAAGGTAGTTTATGAATATTTACATGAATCTTATATTCCTAGAAAAGCTTACTTCATTGAAGAGTATGTGCATTTATTTGAGTTAGCATTAGCACATGAAAATGTCCAATATCAAGATAAAGCTTATAGGTTTTTTGTAGCAAATGTAAGGGATATGACTGAAATTTGATATTCTAACTTATTAAACAATTGTATTATGGGCTAGGATGATATGAAAAATATATTCATAGCTTCATTTGGTGATCAATAGAAACATTATTTTAGATTAGCTCAAACAAAAAGGAATACAAAGAAATCAGTTAGAGAGTTCAACATTACATTTTAGAGGATTTGTGGCATATTCTAGTAACAATATAGGTGACTAGATGAAATTTTTAAAGAGACATATTTGAGTTCTATTAATCCAAATATTTCAATATGGTTGAGATGAACTCCTAATTTGAATACTTTTAATGATTTATTAACTAAATTCATTTAATTGAAGAAATAATTAAATTTAATTAATAGTGAAAAAAATGCAACCCTTGAATGATAAAGAAACATTTGTAGTCCCCTTGCATAATATAACTCAACTTAAGATACTTCCTTCAATAAGGAACTAGGTATTGTTGTCCCTAAAAGATTTAGTTGTTGGCAAACCATAAATTCTAGGTGCGGAATAGTTTTAGCCTTGGATCCCAAAGGATTATGAGAAATAAGATCTAAGGCATCTTGGACAGTCTTGTTGATCACCCAAGAACTTGAAAAGTGTAAACGGGGGTAAAAAAAATTGTAATAATAATTTAGATCTAGTATAGAAAAAAATGCATGGAAAGAAATGATAGTAGCTTACACAAAAAATGAACTAAAAACTTTATTACAGTACAAATATTAAAAATAAAGAGTTTGAGATGTGTACAAATGGTCTACCTAAATGCACAAGGTGTTTGTACTAATGAAGTTCAAAGCTTGTTGAAGCTAGTAGTTTTGACTCTATAGTCAACTCCATGGTCTAGGTACTTTCCAAATACTAGGACTAATACCTAGATCTATAGTATTGGTCACTAGGGAGGTAAGGTATGTGATTAACATTTATTACAAAGAAGGTATCATGCTGAGAGTCTGTGTGCTTAAGTAGTTACAAGTTTGCTTCAAAAGTGTCACAAAATGCTCTAAGATTATAAGTATTTGAGATTGTTAAAGGTTCTAGTGCTTAAAAATTTCCAAAAGATTTTTGAGTTCAAGAATTCAAGGGTTGAAGAAGTGAAGAAGTGAAGAATGTATTCAAGGTGTTTGAAATTGGTATTTATAGGTCTAATGATTGTTGGTTTTAGTGCTGTAAATTTTTGCCATGATAACTAACAGATTGGATCATATAAACCTTTTGAAAGAAATGAAAAGAAGAATATCANAACAATGTTGAAAGAGAAGTGATAGAATATACTCCTATGTTAAGTTACAACCCTTGGTTTCATAATTTAATTCATAAATAATTATAAAAAGTTACAATGATTCACAATGAGGCATGACTCCCTACAAAGTATAAGAGAGCATAAGTTCCTATTTTGTAATACAAGGATGAATAATGGAATAATATGAAATATGAGAATGAAGAATAAGTGATGAAAGATATGAATCAAAAAGTATGTAAGAACAAGTGAAACAAGAAAGTATTATTGGAAAAACAACCACAAGTAATGTTCATGAGCCAGAAAATATGAATAATAGTGATGAGTAAAAGTACAAAGGAAGAATTTCCTAAGTTGTAAGTACAAAAAGAAGCATTAAGAGTAATTAGTTCCATCAGTAGAACTAATAAATAAGTGTTATAGAAGACATGTGCAATTTTTTTAATATATGATCCAATTCTTAAAGAATAGAATATTCTTGTTGTGCAATATGTAGCTTGATCCAGTTTCTTAAATAAGAAGCGAGGATCATTTGAAAAGTTATGATGACAAAATTAAAGTAAGACTTACGAAAGAAAATGTTTTATGAGAGATAAAGCTAAGATACGAGTAGCTTAGTGGAGTAGAAAGAAGTTTGTATAGTTAAGTAAGAAGAAACTTAACTAAGAACATTAGTTAAAGTTAAGTTAAGTTAGAGAGAAGGGTTAACAAAGTACAGTGAACAAGGTACAGTTAAGGTCATTAAGAACTTAATGATGTACCAAGTGACGAGTATGAAAAATTAACACACAAGCATTCATAATATAATGAGTTATGAACAATAGTTGTAAGTGTATCATAACCTTAAGATGAACATTCAAAAGAAATCCAAAAAAGATGGATTTCTAGAGGAAGAGCAACAACATCAAAAGATAAGAAATTTTTATATTATTAGTATGATTGAGTCTAGAATTATAGATAGTCTAATGATGATGAATACAAATTACCAAAACTATATACAACCATATTGATCTCAATGTGAGACATAACCAATGGAAAATCTCTTCCACAACCTAGAACTAAGAATTCAAAACATAAGAAAGACTAGAACATGTTGGCCAATACACAATAATTGATCTTGAAGGTGCAACATTGAGGCAGTCATTCAATGTGCTCTAATACTCTTTTTCCGATCTCTCATCCACTTAAGAGATTTTACTAAGACATATCATGAACTCTCTCCTCTACAAGTGTACAAGAATGAAACACTAATCATATTTATTAAGAACACATGATAAAAACCTAAGGAAACCTTCCACAAACTCAATTTGAAGTTCCCATGTTATTTCTGTCTTTTTCCGCCTTCTGCTATGAAGTAAGGGTGCTATGTTAATAGGCTCCAAAAGGATCCATTTCCCAAAATTTCAAGCAATTCTAACTTAGAAAACAAGAAAAACATAATGAAATGGAGAAAATCCCTCTTATATTAAGAGAACTCTCAAAATACAAAGAAACTAAATTAAAGATGAGAAGCCAATCTCCTCTAACAACTTATTGTTGGTACATTTTGGTCATTTTATGGAACACAAATATGAAATCAATAGATATAAAAAAATAGAAGAATAAAAAGATATGTAGTCGTAGACCATAAGTAACATTGCTTATCTACATTTTGGGAAAATGATATATTTAGTGATGCTCTTTTAATTGTTATCTTCATATGGAGTTGTAACTGAAAGTATGAGATGAATAATTTCTCAATTGTTAGTATCTCTAGATTGTTCAGTTTAAGTGAATACATAGGTAATCAATATTTATTTTTTCTTGAAGATAAATTTGGCATTCAAGTTAAGCCTATTACAAAGTACTTATGTTTAAATATTCTAGTGGAAATAATCAATTTGGGATAAGCATTTATAAAAAAACCCACAAGTAGGATATCAACAATTTAACAAGTTCAAAGATAAAAAATGAACTATAACATTACCAAGAGAGATCCTCTATGATTCATTATTGAATTTCTACTCTAGAAAGTAAAAAGATAATTGAAACCTAAAAATAGTAAAGGTGTACAATTGCTTCATGAAATTAGATCCAAAGTTACTAGAATAGAAATAAATTGGGAGTTAATGTTATTAAACCAAAATCCTTGCTCCAAAAATAGTAGAAATGATTAATGCAACTAATAATTTAAACCATTGTATCATCAAGGAAATTTTTGTTGCCTGAGAAAAGACATCTACTCAAGAAAAAAAAAAGGATTTTTAAAAGTAACACTGCATCATGGCTATTCCTTGAACATCCATCAAAACCAATGAATTCTTCACTTACCAATGCATAAAAAGTTTAACTATGAAAACTGAAATTTTTTAATGAAAATAGATAACCCTAAGGCACAACAGTATTGGTAGCATAGCCAAAGTAAAGCAAAAAAACATAAAAGGTGATTCAATGCTCAATGACAATTTGATCTAGCCTAGAGAGGGTTAATTGCAAATCCTAGAAAATGATTTGAAACAACCAAATTAGCAAATCTAATTTCAACATTGATGGAAATGGTAGAGGTTATGCTAGCATGGGAGAACATGATGGCTAAAGACATGACTTCTTCCAACAACAATAGAGCTAGGAGTGTTAGTAGTTGCAAGACAAAGATGAGCCAATAGGTGGAGTTGGAGACATTTTCGAACAACTCTATAATTTCAAGAACATGCAACAACATGCCAAGGATGTTAGATGAGGCTATGATCTTAACACATGCCTACTCATCAAGGTGACACCACTCCTGCACTAGTTACATGCCAACAAGCAATGCGATGGTGAATGCAATGAGGTAGTGGCAACATGATGGAAACAAATCTTCATTCCTGAACCACACCAAAAAATTCACATATTGTATTTTAAGTTAAAAGTGTGGATGAAGAATTATTAAAAATATTACATATATCATGATGGCCATAAGTTATGATATAAGTTTGAAAAGATAATATATATACATATGGCAATAGCTATGATTTACAAAGGTGGATCTATGAAGCTTTATTTAATCTAAGTTGATTTTCACATAAAGGATGTATCAAAAGCCTAACTAAATTTCCTCAATATTTTAATTTGAAAGGACATTTTTAAATTATGGCATTTATTTCTCTAATTTTCTTTGTAACTTCCTATGCTGACTTTTATGATATTTGTTATGAAGGAAACACTTGGAAACCATAGCTAAAAATTTTCATAATCCCCATTAAAGCTTTAACTCCTAAGGTAGTTGTAAATTTATATTTCTAAGATATTTGTAAGATCCTTAACTAATCATGATTATTGCAACTATATTAAGGTCACTATAAAATGACCAAGATTTTTTTGCTAGAGGGGCAGGGGAGGTAGAAGAAACTTTGAAGAATTCTTGTAAGATGGCTTGCTAAAGATATCAATTCAGATACTTTTTTTTTAATCCTATGAGTTCATTTCTTCCCATTTTGTTTTAGCTACTTAGCTAATGGTTTAGATAGTATTGTTTTTATTTTTTATTTTTGGGATTTTTCCTAGGTTGTCTTTTATAGCTCTATTTTTTGCACAATATTAAACTTCTATTAAGATTTTCCATAGAAGAGCTTATGTTGTTGAAAATATTTAAGAGCAATTTAATAGTAATATCTTAATGAAATTTCCTATTTTAAGCATAGAGAATCTATAAGAATCTTTGGTATTTTGAAATGATTGAAATAGCTTCATTATTTTAAAGTGTATTTCCTTTGTATTTCAATCCAGAAATTGTCAAATTTTTTGAAAGCTTTGTTGAATGCAATCTTTAACAACTATTAATTAGCTAAAATAGAGACTTGTACTCTGTTGATTACATAGCAATTCTTGGTAGTATAATAAGATTATCTTTATGAAATTGCTTTTTAAGATTAGAAGGTTTGGAAAATTCGTAGTTATTAAATTAGAAATAGCATTATTGTGAAGTGCTTCATTATATCGATTTATCTTGCTTAAATATTTGAGATTTCACAAAAATATATATTTTTTTCTTTTTTCTTTCTAAGTCCATTGAATCTTGGTATATTTCTAGTTTTCTTGTGAAATTTTCTCTCTCTGAAAAATTAGAAGTACATTAACAAAATTGTGCTCAAATGTTTTTGCAAAATTTTATTTGTTACATGTAACATACTATAGGGACTATATAGACTAAGTGATTGAACAAAATAGAAACCTTCAACAACTCACAATATTAACAAATTTAGCTGAATCTTTATGATAGTCGATTATAGTTTTATACATAACACAATCCTTTCAAGATTCACATTAGCAAACACATACTCATATCTAGTATGTTTCATAACTATTGAGTTTATTTGAGGTATATAAAACTTGGTTTTGCTCGAGACCAACACACACCTAAATCTTGTTTGAAGAACAACTTTTAATCCCATAACTCTAGGTCACAAGATCTTGAGGCTCCCAATGTTGGTAGTCGAGTCTCAACCGATCAGCAATAGTTCTTTTGGTGCTAGAAGGAGAGTTGAGAATTTGTCCTCCAAGTTCATAAGCTTGATAGTCCTAGCACACCAAAAATTCTTTGTTGTTAGAAAGACTTAAGAAATTAGATATTATTTTTACTTAATGACCAAACAAACTAATAGTTTGGAGAATTTCAAAGGTTCCAAAGAAATTCTTAATTATAAGACTAATTATTCATTAGAAGAATAATAGAAGAGGGCTTTGAATTTGGAACAAGTGGTGGAGTAAAGATAAGAAGGATAAGAAAATCACCCATACTATCTAGTTTATTAGTTTATAAAAGAAGTTCAAATAAGTAAAAGAGTTCAATAATCAAAGGAAATTCCAATAGGATGGAAAATCCTTGGCAAAGAGTTACACCATTAGGATTTCAAAACTACAACAATATTCCTAAGGTAGTTTACACATACTTTCCTAAGCTTTTATTCCTAGAAAAGCTTACCTGGCTAAAGAGTCTATTGACATGTTTGAGTTAGCTTTGGCTAATGCAAATGTTCAACATCAAGGTTGAGTTTGTAGATTGTTTGTGGAAAATTTAAAGGATATGACTTAGATTTGGTATTCAAACTTGTCAAGTAATAGTATCGCAAGTTTGGATGACATGAAAAGTCTTTTCTTGGCTGAGTTTGGTAATCAATTGGATCAACAACAACTATACTATGGGCTAGTATAAGCTAAGTAAGGAGTTAAAGAGTCAATTAGATATTTCAATATTAAGTTTCAAAGAATTTATAAACTCTTTCAAAGACAATATAGACCATCAAATGTAGTTCTTAGAGATACATATCTGAAGGCTATGAATCCCAATATTTCAATTGGATTAAGAAGAACTCCAAAGTTGCTAACATTGAATGACTACTTTGGTGAAGCTATACACTTAGAAAAATAGTTGAACTTAAACCATGAAGAGATTATCACAACATAAAAAAGAGAAGAGAAAATGATGATTCTCATGCAATATTATTCTCAACTTAAAGCTTTACCGGGATCATCTCATGTTAAGACAGAATAAGAGTTTGAAAGTAGAAAATCTAAAAGGGATAATTAATGAGAGACTTATCAAACAAAGGTGGTTATATTAGAGAAATCTTTGCAAAAGTTAAAATCAAAAAAGAAAAGAAAAATAGAAAACATAAGCATCAAGATACTAAGTTAATAGAAGATGAGGATGAAAGTGTTGTTGTTATGTCCAACTTCCTTGATATCAAATCAGATAATGAGTTATCTAGTATTCATTATGCAAGTAAATATTCTAATGGATCTAGTGATATCCCTTTCCTATCAAGTTTTGAAAACTATACATTGTTAGATGAAGAGTGTAATAAAAATGAAGAAAATGGATATAATCTTTGGTCAAAAGAAAGATTAACTACTTTCAAACCTCCAAACATCATTTTTGATCCATCTACTAACAGAAATATTTTTGAACCAAGTAGAAGAGAGAAGAATAATAAAAAAATAAGATCAAGTAGAGCAATGTACTTAAAAATAAATCTTTAAATAATTGGATGAAGAAACTAGGCTTTATGGAGATGAAGAATATTATTTAATTAAAGATATCAAACATTTTAAGGCCAATATCAGCATATATCAATTGTTACAGATAGGAGATCAATAGAGAAAATATTTAGAGTTTCTTAAAGGTAAAATGAGAGTTGGATAGTCAAAGTTAAGCTATGTGTCTAATAATGACTAGAAAGCAGAAACTAGCTATGATTGTACTCTTGATAAGGAAGTTCCTCCTTTTCTTTTGACAATGCAGTTAAAAGACAAATATCTTCACAATTGTTTAGTTGATTCTAGACCTACATATACTATCATCCCATTATCTATATGCATGAAACTTGATTTGATTTCTAAAAATCAAAGAAGAATATTTTTCAAGTGGATAGAAATAGAGTAAATATTGTTGGTTAATTGCCCAATTTTCTATTAGAAATTTCTTCTAAACCATGTATCATAAGTATTCAAGTGGTAGATATACCAGATTCACATAGTCTTTTATTGAGCAGAACTTGGAGTAAGAGTTTTTTAGGTTACATGTCAATGGATTACTCACATATGTGTCTCCCTTGGAAAGGAGAACCAAATCAAATATATTTTTATAGTGAATCTTTAATGAATGAAAACATTACTTCAAATATAAAGAACAAAGTTGTTGAAATAAGAGCTTTTGGAACTAGAATATGCATGCTTCAGGAAGTTGATAACTTGGAAATAGAAGAATCTCAAGATGAGAGCAAATGGGAAGTATACTTTGATGGTTCTTGTAACTCAAAAGGAGTAGGAGTGGGAGTAGTTTTAGTAAAAGATGATTCTCCAAGAGTATTAAGGGAAATACATCTATCTTTTCCTTGTACAAATAACAAGGTAGAATATGAAGCTTTGTGTCTTGGAATTAAGACAATATTGATAAAAGGAATTAAGGAAATCACCATAAGGAGAGACTCAAGATTAGTTTATGATTAGATTAAAGGTAATTATGTAATATAAAGTCCATTCACAACCCTATAAACAACTTGTCAAAAAAATGTTGGATCAATTTTAGCACTTAAAAATAGAACATATAGGTAGGAAAGATAATTATATAGTAGATGACTTACCAAAAACAACATCAACATTATATGTGAAAAATATGGAAGGTTATGATGATGTAATGATCAAGAAAGAACATTAGCCATCAGTATTAGATAACATAAAGCATTTTCAAG
The DNA here is from genome assembly GCA_015680685.1 of Gnetum montanum. Classification (NCBI taxonomy): domain Eukaryota; kingdom Viridiplantae; phylum Streptophyta; class Gnetopsida; order Gnetales; family Gnetaceae; genus Gnetum; species Gnetum montanum. The sequence continues at coordinate 273,052 of MNCI01036663.1, read as the reverse complement.
TATTTACAGATGATGATCATGTACTTAGGTTTATGAAAAACAAGCAAGAATTTGAAGATAAAATCATACCAAAAACAACATCGAGGTTTAAGACAACTTGAATTTCCAAAAGGTGATTGATTCTGAACATGAGTTTAGCAAAAAAAAATTAGTGAAAAAGATATACAGAATCTAGATAATAAAGCTCATGAAATAGTGAATTTTGGATCTACTGAGATGCCAAAGATGTTAAATATCAAAAAGGAAAAGGATTTAGTTTTCAAGAAAAAATTTTTATTACTTCTAAAAAATAATCTGGAAAATTCTGCTTGGTCTTATGGTGATCTTAAAACTTTTAGACCAGATTTGATGATACATAAAATTCCTTTGATGGATGATTGTAAGATAGTTAAGAATAAAAAAGGAAATTTCATCCATCATTTGAGCTAGCATGGAAGTTGAGATTAAGAAGTTATTACAAGATTGAATTGTATATCTAGTTTGATATTTGACATGGTTTGCTAGCCTTATGCTTGTAAGAAAGAAGAATGAGAATATTAGTCTTTATGTGGATTGTAGAAATTTGAATGAAGCCTTAGAGAAAGATAAATATCCACTTCCTAGAATTGATGAGATGTTGATTAAAGTATCAAGTTCTCAAGTATATTCTTTTCTAGATGGTTTTTCGATCTACAATAAAATTATGGTAGATAAGGATAACAAATATAAAACAACATTTATCACTAAGTGGGGAACTTTTCCTTACCAAAGAATGCCATTTGGATTGTCAAATGCTGGAACTACTTTTGAAAGAGCAATTGATTTAGCCTTTAAATGTTTAATAATCGAGTTTTTTGTGGTTTATTTGGATGATATCATCATCTTTTCAAAAAGGAAGGAAGATCATATTAGTCATCTTCAACAAGTTTTTGATAGATGTTGTGAGTATGGTATTTCATTAATTCCTAAGAAATGTATGGGGTTAAATCTAAAATTTTACTAGGCCATATAATTTTTCAAGAAGGAATTGCTATAGATAACTCCTAAATTCAAGTAGTACAGAATAGCAAGCATCCTATAAGTAAAAAGTCTCTTAGATCTTTTTTTGTAAAATAAATTTTGTTAGGAAATTTATCTATAGATTCACTAAAATTACTAGACCTTTGATGCATATGCTAAAGAAGGATGTCCTAGTAGAGAAAATACCAAAATTAGAGAGAGCTTTAGCAAAAATTAAAAAGGCCATTCCAAAAGCTCCTTAATTAGTAAGGCCAAAATTGAAAGAGGACTTTTGGTTATATGAATTTGCTTTAGATGATTCAGTTACTATCATTTTAACTCAAAAAAATGAAGGTCAAGATGAATCGATCAGGTTCTTTGGATATAAGTTGAAAGGTTTAGAGTTAAATTATTTAGACTTACAGAAATAGGCATTTATAGTTATTAAAGCACTTTATCACTTCAAATATTACTTGGAAAGCTCATTAGTTCATATTATGCTATTTTAGCTTACAATCAAACAATTTTGTAGCCTAAAATGAAATTGGATTGAAGAGAGGAAAGTGGCTCATAAAGCTTCAAGGTTTTCGATTTACACTGAAAATATGAAAAACCATTAAAGGAAAGGGATTAGCCAAGTTAATGGCTAGAGAAGATTGCGTATGTGTGCTTAGGACTCATGAGAGAAATTGGTATTATGGGATTCTAGAATTTCTTGATACACAAAAGGTTTCAAATAATCTAACTATGAGTCAGAAGAGAGCTTTCATCAAGAGAGCAAATAAATTCGTGATTAAATATGGAATTTTATATAGAAAGTATTTCAAAGGGCTTTTGTTGAAATTTGTTCATAATGATCAAATTAGTCCTATTTTAGAACAATTCCATGATCATTCCAACTTATTCTATGAATCTTCTAAGTTTACTATTCAACATATATTCCACTATGGATTGTATTGGCCTAGTATGTGTTGTGATATTAGTTGGAAAATTCAAATATGTTACAAATGTCAAATTCATGGACCAAAGATTAAGAGAGCTAGAGCTCCATTAAAATTGGTAGTTTTGAATACATCATTTCTATAATGGGGCTTGGATTTCATTGGTACAATTACTCCTTTGAGAGTAGGACATAATTTTATTTTCATAGCTATTAACTACTTTATTAAATGGTCTGAAGGAAAGGTTCTAAGAAAAATTTTAGCATCAAATGTGATTAAGTTCTTAGAAGATGAGATTTTAAGCCATTTTAGCCTACTTAAAGTGTTGGTATTTAATAATGAACCCACTTTTCAATCTAAAGAGTTTATAACATGGGCATTGGAAAAATTCATCTTTCCATTTTCTTCTTCAAATTATTATCATCAAAGAAATGGATTAGGTAAATATATAAATACAAAGATTATTTCCTACATTAAGAAATCGATGGATGGTAATCTAGAAAATTGGATTGATTATCTACAATTTTCACTATGGATTGATTGTATTAGATTTAAGAAGGCTATTGGAACAACAAATTATAACTTGATCTATGATTTGCGCTCAAGAATTATGAACAAGATTATAAGTTTAGCCTTAGATTTTGTGCAAAAGTATAGTGAGAAAATTGATAAAGATAGAAGTTTCATGGCCTGACTCATCAGAAGAGAAGTTGAAATGGACTGAGTTAGAGATAATTTATTAAAGAATGCTTCATAAGTCAAATTGTGGTTCGATAGAAAGGCTTTGAAGAGAGCTTTTAAAGTTGGTAATTTTGTATTATTATGGAACACGAAGAAGCCAAATAAGTTTTTGACAATATGGACTGGTCCATTTTAGATCCAGAAACAATTATCAAAAGATACCTACAAATTATCGACATTAGATGGGATAGAGTTGCAATTTCCATATAATGTTTTGATATAAAACATTATTTTGGACAACTACCTACAACTTAAATATATATATATATCAATAAATATACATATATATAATAATAATATATGTATGTATATAACTATAATAATATTTAGGATACAAAGTAGTAAGTAGTAAACCTTTTATATATAAAATTTAATATGTATATTCTTAGCATATATAATAAATAATATGTATAGACTTATAGAATATTTAACTATAACATATATATCCTATACGAATGCTTTGATAAGTTTATATAATACTATAAAAACAAGTATAAATTAGAGTATTAGTTTTAAAAAAAACATTTAATGCAAAGTGTTAGTTTAAAAATTAGATTTAGATTATTTCAAGTAATCATTACTTGTAAGTGGAAGTGATGATTAGATAACTACATAGCGGTGAATTAATTTTAACAACCAAATAATGGAATTTGAAGTATCCAAATAGTATGATGATGGAAAATAAATATATTCTGGCTAAGTGGAAAATTTGGTTAGTAGAATTGGTTGAAATTTCATATTTACCTTACACTATATAAAGAAATGTGGGTTGCTTGGAAATCCATTAGTTTTCAATTCAAGGATTAAGTGAAAAATCAAGTGAAGTATTTGAATGTGAGAAATAAAGATGGTACTTAGAAAGATGAAAATAAGAAGGCCTTTTATCCCATATGTTGTGGGATGTTGTCCAAAACATGTATTGAGAGCTTATTATAAAGAAACTACCCATGGAGCATCTAGTGAAGTCCTTTCTTACTTTAACTTTGAGATGAATTTAGATTTTCCACTGGTGGACTTTCTATACATTCCAATGTTTGGAGAAGTTTTCATAAATGCATCACTCAAGCTAAATATCAAGGAGAGTCTAGTAAATATGATTCTTAAGGAGAGGATTTCATGTCTTAAGACACAAAAGCAACTAGTTGGGAAGAACCTCAAAAATTAGCAGCTAAAGGGTTGGATGAAGAAGAAGCAAAGATATTTGTTGAAAATAAAGATGAAGACCAAGTTGAGGCATCCACTAGGAAATAAGAGGAAAGAAAGACATTCATCATAATTGAAATTACATATGAAAGGGTTCATGATATGAGAATCCCTAAGAGATTCACTTCAACGTTTCTCTTTTCACCAATAGAATAGTTTATATGATATTAAGTTTGTATAGTTTCGTAAGTTTTATTAGGAATTAGGTTTTGATTTCACAAAACCTTAAGTTTGGTGAAAGTTTTCCTTAAAAAATATTTGTATTTTTGTAAAAATGTTAAATAAAGTCTTGTTTTAGTAATGATTTAGCTGGTAAATAATTTTAAACATCATGGATTTTAAAGGAGTTTAATGAGGGGGAATGAAATGTTAGCACATTTTGACCATTTTATGGTGTAGCAATATGAAATCAATAGATATAAAAATATATATAAGAATAAAAGGATATGCATTTGAAGATCATAAGTAACATTGCCTATCAAAGTTTTGAGAGAATAATCTATTTAGTGATGCTCTTTTGATTGTTATATTCATATGGAGTTGTAATTGGGAGTATGAGATGAATAATTTCTTAGTTCTCAGTAGCTATGGACTGTTGAAAGTGAATACATAGGTAAACAATATTTTCTTTTGCTTGAAGTTAAATTTGGCATTCAAGCTAAGCCTGTTAAAAAGTCCTTATGTTTAAAGATTTTGGTGGAAATAATCAATTTGGGATAAGAATTTAGAAAAAACCCATGGCTAGGATATCAACAATTTGATAAGATTAAAGTTCAAAAATCTATTGCAATGTTACCAAGAGAAACCATCTATGATTAATTATTGAATTTATGCTTTGAAAAGTGAAAAGATAGTTAAAACTAGGAAATAGTGAAGGTATGCTATTGATTTATGATATCATATCCAAAGTTACTGGAATAACAATAGATCAAGAGTTAATGTTATCAAATCAAAATCCTTGCTTCAAGAAGAGCAGAAACGATTAATGTAGCTCATCATTTAAAACATGGTATCATTAAGTGAATTTTTGCTACCTAAGAAAGAACATCTACTCAAGGAAAGAAATGGATTTTTACTAGTAACACCACATCATGGTTCTTCCCTACACATCAATCAAAACCAAAGAATTCATCACTTACTAGCATGTGGAAAATTTTACAATGATAATTGAAATTTCCAAATAAAAATAGATAACCCTAACACATGGAAACATTGGTAGCATAGCCAGAGGAATGAAGGTCAATTGCAAATCCAAAAAAATAATTTTAAATAATCAAACAAGCAATTCCAATTCCAAAGCTGATGGAAATAACAGAGATGATGTCGACGCATGAGAACATGATGGTTGGAGATACAACTTCTTCCAATATCAATGGAGCTCAAGACAAAGGAACACAAAGATGAGCCAACAAGTGGAGCTCAAGACATATTTGAACAACTCTATAATTGACAGAACATGCAACAATGTGACAAGGATTTCAAATGAGGCTACAATCTCAACACATGCCTACTCATCATGATGATGCCACTTCTACATTAGTTACATGCTAATGATCAATGTAGCGTAAAAGCAATAAGGCAGTAGCAACATAGTGGCAACAAATGCTTGTGCCTAAACTACACTAGAAAAATCATGTTTCATATTTCAAGTTGAAAGCTTGGATGAAGCATTATTAAAACAATTATATATATTATTGTGACCATAAGTTCTGATATAAGTTTGAAAAGATAATACATGTACATATGAAAATAGTTACAATTTAGAAAAGTGGATCTATGGATCTTTATTTAATCTAAGCTAATTTTCATATTAAAGATGTATATAAATCCTAACTAAATTTCCTAAATGTTTACATTTGAAAGGACACTTTCTACTTATGGCATGTATTTCTCCAATATTTTTGTAACTTCCTATGGTAAATTTTATGATATTTTTTACCAAGCAAACACTTGGCAACCATAGCTAAAAATTCTTGTAATCCCCATGGAAGCTTTAACTCCCAAGGTAGTTTTAAATTTATATTTGTAAGATCTTAACTCCTCATGATTATTGTAACTATATTAAGGTCACTATAAAAGGACCTTTAAATGTAGAATTGAGAAATTTTTTTTTGGGTGGGTGNTGGTGTGGGGGGTGCAGGGAAGTAACTTCAAATAATTCTTATAAGATGGCTTGCTAAAGACATCAATTCGGTTCAATTCGGTTGCTTTGTTTTACTCCTATGAATTTATTTCTTTCCATTTTATTTTAGTTACTTAGCTAATGGTTTAGATAGTATTGTGCTTGTATTTTAATTTTAGGATTTCTCCTAGGTTATCTTTTATAGCTCTTTTTCTTACGCAATACTAGACTTCTATTAAGATTTATCATAGAAGAGATTATGTTGTTGAAAAGCCTCAATAGCAATTTAATATTAATGTGTTAAAAATTGCCTATTTTAAGCATAGAGAATCTAGGAGAACTTTAGTATTTTGAGATGACTAAAATATCTTCATTGTTTTAAAGTGTATTGCCTTGGTATTTCAATCCAAAAATTGTCAAATTTTTTGAAAGCTCTGTTAAATGTAATCTTTGACAACTATTAACTAGCCAAAATAGGGACTCATACTTTGTTTTTTATGCAACAATTTTTGGTATTATAATAAGATTGTCTTTATAAAATTGCTTGTTGAGCTTAGAAGGTTTAAACAATTTGTAGTTATGGAATTAGGAATAGCTTTATTGTGAAATGTTTTCTCATGTCAATTTATCTTACTCAAACATTTAAGATTTCCCACAAATCTACTTTCTTTTCTTTTCTCTTTCTAAGTCCATTGAATCTTGCTCTATTTCTAGGTTTTTTATGGAATTTTATTTCTAGGGGAAATTATAAGTAGATTGGAAAAATTGTGTTCAAATATTTTTGCAAAATTTTATTTGTTACAAGTAACACACTAGTTAACAAGAAAATCTAGGCTAACTAGTTATAAATACATATGGTTACAGGGTTATAAGAACATTAGGTGAAAGGATCAAGAATTTACATTACTTGTGCAAATGCTTCCTAATCTTTGAGAGATTAGGAAATGTGTATGACCTGTTTTGCACAAGTTTGTACTCCCCATCCCCATCACTGACGATGTTGAAAGGGAGTTCTTCCCATAGCATGTCCCATGATCCATTGTTTCCATTATCAACCTTTTCCACTCTCTTGGGTTGCTTGACTTTGTGATTGGAAGTTTCTTCCTGAAAATCCACTTTAGACCGCACTTTATATCCACATTGTTAATAGTTAAGGGAACTACATTGTCACCATGAATGATTATTTCACCTCCGTCATAACAAAGGTGAATTTCTTGGTGAATAGATGAGGATATGGCTCACAACTAAGCCAAACAATGTTTTCCTAGGATGATGTGAAACTTTGGTGTTTCCTCTACCACCACAAAATCTATAGTTATGGGGAATTGCTCCCCTACCACAAAGTCTAAGGAGATGGATTTCCTAATAGCAACCTGTGATCCATTAAAGGACTTCAGAGCTAATGTTTTTGTACATTGTATTTGCTTAATCAAGCCTAAACATTTAACTATGGTTCATGTGATGACATTCATTGTAGCTTCATCATCCACATGCACCCAGTGAACCTTATCCTACCCCACTCGGATTATGATGAAAAGAGAGGCCTTGGTCACTTCACCATGTTGGAGACTAGTTTTAATTTTTCTATCATAAAATACCAATGATGTTTACTTTGTCTCCCTAGGTGAAGAAGGCACCATCACCGCATGGATGGATTCTTCGTTAGTGGAAATGTCCTCTCTAACAAGGATAGAAGTCAATAGCTTGACTAGTGCTTTAAAATATGCAAAAGAAGTCATGATCAAGTCATAGAATCTCAAGGTTGTGCGTGTGTGTGCATGTGTGTGTGTGTGTGTGTGCATGTGTGTGTTTAAGAGACTACCTGACTTACTCCATCGCAATTAGGAATTTTTTATCATTGTCCATGGACTTGTTGCCTTGATTATGCTTAACTTCCCTCATGCATCCCAAAATTTTCAGCTCAGCTTTTAATTATTGTGGCTTTTTCTCTTTTCCTTTCCATTGGCTCCTAGGATCCTCTTGTGGTTTGCTTATCAAAGAAACCTAGGTTACTAAGGTCATGGATACTGGTGATACAAAAGTCGGCTTCAGTGGACCTGCTTTTTTCCATGCCTTGGCCTACTTATCATCCTTATTGTTAGGCTTCTGTTTAATATTATTCCTATACCTAGTTTGGGTCTGTTGGTTATTATCGTTGGTTTTTGAGGAAGAGGCCATGGCATTAGCTACCATGAGAGGTTGTTGTTCGGTCATAAAGGCTACCTTCATTGTAGTGGATTGGGGCATCCTAATGAAAAAGGGCTTCTTGGGGGACATCCATGATGGTATCCTTAGAACAATAGAGGATCTTGAGTTTGTGGAAGTTGAAAAATCCCTTTCATTGCTATGGGGTAACCAAATCATGAATGGTTCCCTTGTAGGTCTCCTATTATCATCAACATTAAACATTGATATAATGTATGCACTATTACTGGGGTTCAACAAATCTTATACACTTGCATTGACTAGTTCTATGGTTGGATAGGGTTAGACACATCAAGGACTAACTGGTCCCTATCTATCATCTTTTGTAGGTCATCCTTCAGTGTAAGGTAGAAGCCAATGTCATGAGCAGGAAATTAATATTAGTGGAAAAATTGATAAAGCCTAAAATATTTAGGTATCTAAGGATCATATTTCATTGCTAGAGTGGGTTGTTTGGCTATTTAACATAGCCTTTCATGCTTTTTACAAGCAGTTTTAGTCATTTTTTTTTTGTATTGTATATGCTAGCTCTTCAAAAGTTGATCTAATAGCTCATATGGCTTCAAAGGTAATCTAGTGTATTTCATCCTATCCTTTTGCTCAAAGTTGGATCTAGATGAGGTTGATGCAGTGGCCCAAAGGTTGATGGTTGGTTTTTTTGGTTGTTAGCAGGGGCCTTCGGTGGATTGGCTTTTGTCCCCTAGTTAGTTATTCTAGTTTCTTTGGATACCATTGCTATGACTACATTGTTTTGTTTACCTCTCTTCTTTTCCCTCTACATGTGTTATATTTTGTATTCCACGTAGGTAGGATCATGGCTAGCCTCTGCAACATCCTCTATGTTCTTAATCTAGGAGAGGCTTGGCTAAGTAACTATGGACCACGGTAGTATAGCTTAGACTTAATAAAATCATTAATTGTTCCATTGAATATAGCTAAAAGGTGGGTTTTAGCTATAGGTTCCAGTATCTCAATGAGCAGATCATTCCATCATTGGATAAACTTATGCACCAATTCAAGTGACCCCTGCTTGACCTTTATCTACTAGTCAAGTATGGTGTCAAGCTTCTAGTTATACTTGAAGCGATTAATTAATTGTGATATAAGGTTTTCTGGAGAGGATATAAAACCTCTAAGTAATGCATAATAACAGCTAAATGTTTTTCCTATAAGGAACATAGGGAATATTCTTATGACTGTGTGTGGCCATTATTGCAATAATAAGCACATAAATTGAAAGATTATGAGGTAAGTGTTGGGATCACCTTCACCATTGTATTTTTTGAATTGTAGGATGGGGACACCTAGAGGAACCATGAAAGTTGTGAACATAGGACTAATGGGATCATCCTAGTAAAAGTCCATGACCTTAATAGTTTAAGATGTACAGGCTTTGAGTCTCTTCAACTCCTCCATCAAGTCCTAGATCCTATGAAATGCTTGATCCAATCCCTGGGATGCCCCTTTCAGCTGTGGCATTTCTACAAAGGGCTATAGCATTTGTTGGAAGGCCTGTGGCCTTACTATTGGTTGTGACATGGAGGGGAGAGGTTGTGTTATTGAAGTGATCAATGGACAAAATAAATAAAATGATGTTTGTGTTGATATTTGGAGCACAAGTGGAATGAAGGGGGTGTGTGACCCTTGGGTTGCTTGGGGACCGATGGTGGATCCTACCTGAGTGGTTAAAGAATTGATGATGATGACCACCATCGATGATGATTGTACTAACCTAGGTTGGGTGGTAAGTGACATGGAAAAGTTAAATGTGGTAGACTGCAACATCAACTATGTTTGGTTTGTAGGTATGACAACAGTACGTCCAAACATGGTTGGGTAAGTAGGGGTAGAGGATGGTAGCATTTGTTCCATGGAGGAGATAAGGGAAGTGGAGGTATGCTTAGTGGCATTGGGGATTCGTTATTCAAACAACCCACCTAGGATGTTTTCATGCTTGGAGTCTACCCAAAACTCATCCTTCTTCTCTTGTTGCTTCTTCGAGCTAGCCTTCACATCCTTGTTAGCCATCTTCATCAACTAAGATAGGATGCATGCATAGGTATTAGTGAGGGATATTTGGTTATACATGGAAGGGATATATTCCTTCCCATTATGATGTATAAGTTCATACTCTCTCTTAGCTTCTACTTCCATTGATGGAATTAGCATGCTAGCCTAGATCATGATGCAAATAAATTTTTAGTGATTTCATTTATCACTGAGAACCTAGGACTTTTCCCCCTAAGTCACAAGGATTGACTACACTTGACCATGATGGGATCTTTGTGATCATAGACCCTTATAACCTATTGGCCAAACACATTATCAGTGAAGTTGAAGAGTAATTTGATTTACTATTGGAACGACATGATGAAAAAAAATGCTAAAATGTCCTAACAAGGTTACAAAAAGTTGAATAAAATGTTAAATTTCATCAAAGTAGAATTTATAAAAGGCTAAAAAGGAAAAAATGGCCAAAAATAGGTCAGTAGCTATAAATAGTAAGTGGTTGTAAAAAAGGAATATACCCCTTTACTAAAAATGGCATATGATGGATATCAAATGCCAACCATGTTGAAATGGTAACCTGACCAATGTTGATGAGTCACTAGAACCCCTACACTGAACCATATGAATATGAGCATGTATGCATAATCTAGTTGAACTTCACAGATGAACTAGTTGTGGTATTTAGATAGTTACACATTGATCATAGTTCACTATCTTCCTACCTGGACTAGTATTTGTTTTGTCACGTATGGTTTAGTCTAGAGTGAGGTGAATGATGGGATCCTAAAATAATGTTACTCCTAGAGATGATGGGGAACAATCTTAATTAAGCTAATGGACAATGGAAAATGAAATTTATGCTAACCCTAAGTGTGATGAGCATCTGTTTTTAATCATCTGTATGCATCTTGGACCTCATGTACTACTTATGGGATTACCAAGTGCACATTACTTGAGCACTCTTAGATACGCTACTAGGTTACCAAGTAGTTACACTTAAATGTTCGTGATTAAGTCGTACTCACTCTGCTTTAATCAATGTGAAGTGTAAATGATAATAAAGGAAATATGAACTAAAAAGATAATAATAAATAATTAATAATTAAAGTAATTTAAAAGCTAAGTGAATGATGCAATGATGGAGTAATCTCAATATTTATTATCAATTGTGTGCATGTCCAAGTATGTCACACTCAAGCAAAGGTTCTATACAATTACAATCATTACACTATGGGCATGCACTAGGGAAAGAACTAAAACTAACTAAAATCTAACAAAAAGACTCTACTTTAAGACTTACAAACTACTACTTCCTTCCTGTGCATCCAAATGTTGTATTTATAGGCCTACATAGGAATCACGATATTGTGTATTTGATATTATTATCCAAGCTACAATATCTTGTACCTAATATTAAGGATCCAATATTAGGCCCTGGCAAACCACAATTCCTCATATCCCCATGACTAAATAAAAACTCGTCCTTGTTAGAAAAAATAAAAATGAGTTCAATTGATTACACAGTAGTTAGGTATGAGATTATTGACTAACTAGAAATTACTCATGTTGTAGTGTGGGATTAAACAAAACAAAATTGGGACATAGACATAGAATTACAAAAGGCAAAATTTGTTGGAATTCATGTGGTTCTTGGCAGTGGTGGCTCCTCCATGGATCTCTTCCCCTTATCTTGTGCTCTAGGCTTTGGAAATTGATGTCTTTGAAGGAGAACCTGAGCTTTTTCTCTTCAATCTGGGGATCCTATGCCATCCATGCTGATGCTTAAATGTTTGATGGAGTTGGCACCTCCCATGGGCACAGTAGTTGTAGGAACATCTAATTGGCCTTGACATACCAACCCACAAACAAATGTCATTCCTCTTCATAGGCTCTGGCTTTGTCTTTGCATTCTTGGTAGTTCGTGAGTCATCAATCCAAATTTTTCATGACATATTTCTATCGTTGGTAGCTAGTCTTAACCACCTCTAATTTAGAATTTGCTACTTCTAATCTCTGCAATGTCTTCTTGTGTTCAACAAATTCTGTTTCATATTTAGCATAGGTGGTTGCTACCTACTTCTCCAATTCTCTTCTTGGGCATCCTATTGTCAACATGGCTAAGTTGGCATACCACAGGATTGCGAACTCCATGTACTCCATGAGATCTTATATTTGCAAGTCCTAGCTTTTCAGTTCTGCTTGGTGGCCGAAGGCATAAGTATCCAATATGGCCCACCAATTAGCATTTTTAGCACTGAGAGTGTTAATATAGGATTTTTTCATATGGATTTCCTTTTCAATCACCTATTTGTACATCCCCACCTGATCTCTAAAATGCTCCTTGAGCTTCTCATGTCGCTTGGCCTCATTTTACCACGTGCTTATTTCAATCGCCATCTTTTGGCGAATCACGTGTACCTCCTCCATTGAGAGGGTTCTGTTCTCTCTAGTCAAGTGATTCATATCCTAGTTGATCCTTTTTAATTCTATTTGCAATTTTTGAAAATTTTTCTCAAGAACATTCTTTTATTTTTCTACTGTTGTCAACCAAAGATTTTCAGCATTGAGGTCTTTATTTTCTTCTTGTGAGGCCTTGAGTGCTCTAGCATGTGCATACGTTTGAACTTGTGCCTTGGAAGCATCCCAATCAGCCTTCTCTTTTTCATCTACCACTTTTTTATTCTCTTCCAATAATTTAGTTAGCTGCTCTATCCAAAAGGATTATAGCTAGTCTACAAGGATGAATTTGGATGGATCTCGTTGTAGCTTGTAGGGTGACGAGCTTTTCTTGGAGCCTTTTTATCTCTTCCTCTACATGTTTGGCCCTAACCTCTACCATGGCCAACTTCCATTTTGTAGATATGAGGTCTAACTATGTTGCTATGACAATTTGAGGGATGTCAAACAAGGACATCATCACTTGTCCTATCTACAGCAACATATCTAGAACATCCTCATGATCTGTACGAGTCATTGAGGGACCATGTAAGGTTTGAGCATCGCGTGCTCCTATAAAATATGCTGATTGCACAATAGAGACATTAAATGATTCTTTGATGTGATCTACAACCACTTCTTCTACTCCCACTACATCCTAGTGTTGCATGACCACTCTATGGCATCTTCACTAGTTTCTAGTTGCACTTGAAAAGATGCAGCGTTTCCAGAGATCTATTACAATTAGTGTGATTTTCCTCCTCTTTTTTGGATGGACACCTTGCCCCATGCATAATCAATTGAAACTATGGTTTGTATGGCATCATCAATGACCTTGAAGAGATTTGCTTTATCATGGCTTCCCCAACTAACCAATTCAGCGATGGCCCTGAGATGGCTCATCGATGGTCGATAGTCCTATGATGGTAGTGGTGGTTGGTCTTATTGGCCTGTAGGTTGTGTGTTAGGCCTCACTTCCTATTGTTGACTAGGCCCTGCAGTTTTAGGTACAGTGGATCCCACCATCTATTCATGCTCAGGCTCCAATGTCTCACTAGCATTTTTCCTTGGGGCTAGTGGCTTTAGCAATTTAGCAAATGAGGCATTTAGAGCCTTTTTGAGGATGTCATTGGTGTACCCTAGAATTCCAACATGTTGGCATAACTTCCTAATTAAGTAGGGAAAACGCAATGTGAACTTCCCTATCTTACGTTCTTTAAACTGCCTTAAAAATTCTGTGAGATATAGATGGGGTAGGTTGGCATCAACCTTACCCATCAAGATGGCACTTCCTCTAGCCACATAGGTTGAAATTCTATTCAATCCTTTTTTTGGGAAAATGTGATATGTGCCAATTTTAAAGTAGACCCTCTCTTCAAGTGTTAGCTCTCCATATGCTTTATCCTCCTTGTCGTACGTCCTTTTTAACCATATCTTTTGCACATGCGCATCAGAGAGAGTGGACAAGTGAGTAACCTTGGGCCCTATATTTGGAAGATTCAACACTTCCAAAATGGCCTTGGGCAAGAAATTAATACAAATACCACCAATATCAATGGTGGTGCATTCTTCCTTGTTGTGCCAAAATTGGTACGTCTTCCCTAGGTACCAATCACCACTCCCAAAGAGAATAGGCCACAGTGGAGACCCTTTAAGTTAGTCTCTGACTGCCTCAAGGGAAAATTCAATGAAGGGTCCAAAATTGAGTTCCACAATTACAACTGCTGATGTGAACCTTTCAAAAATTACTTGAATAGATTCTAGAGACAACGTGAGATGTTGTCCTTGTTCAGGTGCCCTACTGTCTCCACCTTCAGCATGCCCCAATTATGCAATAGCAGAAGGTTCTTGATGAATGTTGAATGATTGTGCCTCCTACACTGCATGTTCTTCAAGAGGTTCTTGGCCTCTACCTCTCCTTGGCTATTTGGATGCCTCTTGAGAGGATCCTTGTTGTTTTCCTCTTTTAGGGACCATCTACAATCACATGGGCACGATTATCAATAAGGCTATTTACAAAAGTAGATTAATACCTTACTCCTTATCCTTAGTAGATTCATTTCTTGCTTAGTGTGATTCAAAGTTAGATATTTTCATGAAAATTCCCCTAAACATTTTGATATTAAACCCAATTTTAATTAGGCGACTCCAAAAAATAAGTTTCATGGTCTGGGTGAAGAAATAAAATTAATTTGGCAAATTTTTTTAGCATTTTTAAGGTCACTTACCCTTGATAATATCCTTCAGGCAATGATGAATTTTGAAAAAAATATGTGTGACTTGAAGTGTACCCTTCCCCCACAACTAAGTTAAACACTGTTGGTTTAAGCAAGTTCAATCAGAACAAGAATCGGAACGTTAATGGGCAAGTTATTGATGTTTGAATGATAGGTGCACAAGCTAGAAAATTCATGGAAGTAAATTTCAACTCTCCTCACATGAATAGTAAAAATGATATTGACATGCATGAGGGGGGTCCATATATATAGTTTTTATGGATGTGATATTATGTACTCGCTAGCATGGACCCAATATTGGATCGGACCCAATACTGGGTACTCGATATCACATCCCTTCTGAAATAAGGTACTTCACAAAATTGATAAATTTTTGAATTTCCAAGGCCAAAAATGAAGGATTTAAGGTTAATTCAAAAGATCTAGGGTAACATTGAATAGACCAAAATGCACCAGAAGTGTAATGAAGTGGAATTTTACAATGAAGTTCGTGAATAGGATGAGGAAAAAGGACATGTAGTGATGCATAGGAATGTCTCAATTAAAATGATCATAAAGGAAAGGATAACTTTAGCAATGTAGTACTTGTAGGGTATAAGATGATGTGATGATGATGTGCAATGAGTGAAAATTACAAAAGTTATGCAAGTGGGTCCTCCCCAAAGCAGGTTCCTACCTATCATGCCCTTACATAACAACACCTTAAAATGTCCGTAGGTACTAAAAGGGTCAAATGTAATCCACACCAGTGTAAAAAAAGACACACATGTAAATACCACCATCATGAGGTATGAATTCTATGCAACACAAGACACAAGTCAAAAATACTTGGACAATGAAATTAGATGAATCATAGAAGGGATTACTGAAATTGGGACATGAGGTAACTAACCCTGGGCACAATGAATCATGAGTCTAGGGAATGATTAATGTGTCATTAGCCCATCACTCCAAAATCAAGACCAAGTCTATTCCTTTGATTAGTGACATCACATTGTTTCATCCAATGATGGATAACCATAAGAGCACCATGACAGTAAGGTGTACGATCACTTGGCATTTTTTTTAAGGGAGGAGTGTTTTAAGTTTTTCTACGACATGTTTTTCTTTGATCTTTTCTTTGCTAGTTTTCATTTCTTTTCTTCTTTTCTTTCTCTAGTTGCTTTGGCACTTTTTCCTTTCCAATAGTGAATCGGAGAAGCCACCAATCTTTAGGCATGGATGCATGTCTTTCTAGTGTGACCCCAGAATAGAATTGACGTTCTTTATTGAATGCCTTTATTACTCTTACTCCCATTTTTCATTAGATCTACAAGGATTTTAGTACAACTAGGCTACATGATAGCACCTACAGATGTTACCAAAGAGAATCCACAAGTCCCCTTGATGTCACACCCTAGCCATTCCTTCTTAGTCCATCATTTTTCACACTAGGCATAATGAGCAGAAAATTACATTAAGTTTTAATGATGACAAGAACATCATCATACCTAGAGTAGAGCCTCTTATTAATAGAACAGATGGGTGGACATTGTGGGCTCACTATAAAAATAATTAGTTACCTGAGACTTGATACCATAGAACAACACCTCACCTAACAATTCACATGATTATTTTATTCATAGATGAGATTACCCTCAAAAAGATAAAACAACAAATTGAAAAATGAAAAACTGGAAAAAAAAAACAAAAAAAAATGTAAAATCAAAGGAAAGGAAAGACATTTACTAATTCTACTTATTAGAATGAAGGGTATCCTCCATGACTAAACCCTTGAGTATGGCTAGAATTAATAAATGAAAAATTTGGATCCAAGCATGTTGGAAACATTGGGGTTTGGTCATATCCAAACTAGTGGGTGTCTTTTGATGTGGTAATTGGAATGTACCCAAACTAGGGTTCACACACTTGATTAAAGTAGGCATGGTGGGGTAGATTATAAGATGTGGTTATGTGATAAGGAGTTGACCCACTACGACACCCATGACCGTAAGATGGTATGCAAGGATTGATATCTCTCCCTACGTGGTTATATTTATTAGGCCACATGGTTGTTGGAGTGTTGATTAGTGGCCCTGATAAGGTAATAGAAGGCATTGAGTTCAAGGGAGAAAATGCATCACAATGCTAGATTTGTGCTAAGTTGGTGGATGCAGTGGTTTCAGAACCGTGTTGTCTCTTTCTACATTCATGCCTAAAGAAAGGATGTTTTCAACATTGTGGAGGATCTCCATTGCTATTGACAATAGTAGCACAAGTAACATTCATGGGTTGGTGCAGTGGTGCAAAACCTTTTGGCACAACTGGTGGTGATGTAGAAGGAGGTGAATGATGAGAATATTGAGGGCGAGGAGAAGTGTAAGAAACATGACGTGGTGATCTTGTTGGAGAGCACATGGGTTGATAGTACTCAAGAGAATGATAACAATGTGGTGAAATAAATGCTATTCACACAATTAGGGAAATAGGATGCTGAACATAATAAGCACTTGGGTTTGGATGGTATGAAGGGTATGACTAGTTTAATGGTGGCCTCCCCCATGACTAGGGTTTTTGCCACTATGGTTGAACCCGGTATTTCTATATGAAATCTAGATGTAACATTCCCCCCCAATGCTCATGTAAATGTGACAAGATTAGACATTGTCCTTTGGGGTGATCATACAGGCAAACATCACATTGATATGGGTGATTTACAATTGAGATCTTATCCTTATTTTCTTCAACCATTCTTTTCAATCATCGTGTGGTGTTCTATCCTATTTCTCAGTTTGCATGGTTCCACCTTTAATAATGCTGCAATATTCTCTACATTTTTCATGTACCCATTCCTTTATCTTATTGATCTTTGCCTTAATTTCATCTAGTGATTGTAGTATTGGCAAAGATGATTCCACCTCCTTGAGGTGAGTTGATTTCTCCTCTTCATGATCATGGACCTTTGCTATTTTGATATTTTGGTCCTATTGAGAGCTTTTAAAATTCTCCCATTTAGCTATTTCTCCTTCTTCTTTTGCTACCCACTTGATAAGCTCTTGGAATTGGTGGGTTTGTAGCTCATATAGTTGACCTGGGACATACATCCCTAGGGTCTCCCTTGTTTCATTATGAAGCCCATCCATGATGTAATACATTAGCCTTTTCTTGGGGAACCCATGGCTTGGGCAATTGTTTAACAAAAAATAGTATCTTTCTAAGGCCATGTACAAGGGTTCATGTTGCCCTTTTTTCCACTTTCTTGAATTTTTCTCCCCAAGGCTAACACTCTTGCATAGGTCTGATATCTTTCAGTGAAGAGTTCTACCATTGTCGGCCAACTACGAATTGATTTTAGCTTTAAATACCTATACCATACTTTTTCTTGGCTAACAAGTGTAATAGGAAAGACTTTAATTCATTGCCATCCATTATCAATATTGTTCCATACATAGGTATCATGGAAGGCTTGTAAATGATGTTGTGGATCTAAATCATAGCCTCCTAAAAACTTGGGAAAGTTATTTAAATCAAGCCTGGGTAGAAGGCTTTCCTTGGGATGCCTATGAGATATTTGAATAGCCTCTTGTATATTCCTTAGGTACTTAGTAGCTAGTAGGGGTTCATCATCACTAGGTAGGTTATGAATTTGTGAGTTGGGATAATGTTGTCTTTGTTCATGTTGGTGTTCTTGACTTTGCCCGTGGGCTCGATTTTTATTTCTATGTCGAATCATTGAGAGATGGTCATTCATGTCACAACTTGACATTGAAGGAGTAGAGGAATAGAAAGAATTGGAAGACTCATCATGAATTTTATAAGTCTCTCAATCATCCCTGGATAAATTCCTGTTAACCATTGAGAAGGTCCTGGGCCTTACAAGCCCCTTCATTCTATGGGATGTTCCACCCTCACTAGAGGTGTCAAAGTTGGATGACAAGAGTCCTTGAGTACTATTGGGATGTTCATGAACATAGGAGACCCCTACATAATATTGAGCACTCCAAACAGCATCTACATCATCATATATTTCATTGGTTCTCCAATGAATTACCTCACTAGTTGTTGTGTTATCATAGTCCTGTGAGAGAGACATTGTTGTGAATTGTGTGTGAATTATTTTCAATTACTTTCTTTCTAAAAGATATATCGTCAAGGCTTCATTACAGTAATCTTGGTTGATGTAACTAATCTAAATAACTAGCATCGTCCCTAGCAATGGCATCAATGATGAGTGGCTAGGTACCCCTACACTCAACCATACGAATACAAGCATGTATGCATGATATGGTTGAACTCCACAAACGGACTAGTTGTGGTATCTGGATATTTACACGTTGATCATAGTTTGTTATCTTTCCACCTAGACTAGTATTTTTTTTGTCACATATGGTTTAGTCCAAAGTGAGGTTAATGATGGGATCCTAAACTAATGCTACTCCTAGAGATGATGGGGAACAATCTTAATTAAGCTAATGGACAATGGAAAATGAAATCTATGCTAACCTTAAGTGCAATGAGCATCCTTCTTTGATCATCTTTATGCATCTTGAACTCGTGTACTAATTTTGGGATTACCAAGCACACATTACTTGAGCACTCCTAGATACGCTACTAGGTTAACAAGTAGTTACACTTAAATGTTCATGATTAAGTTGTATTCATTCCGCGTTAATCAACAGGAAGTGTAAATGACAATAAAGGAAATATCAACTAAAAAGACAACAATAAATAGTTAACAATTAAATTAATTTAAAAGCTAAGTGAATGCTACAATCATGGAGTAATCTCGATATTTATTGTCGATCGTGTGCGTGTCCAGCTATGTCACATTTGAACAAAGGTTCCATACAATTACAATCATCACACTGTGGACATGCACTAGGGAAAGAATTGAAACTAACTAAAAAATGACAAAAAGACTCTACCCTAAGACTTACCAACTACTACTCCCTTCCTGTGCACCCGAATGTTGTATTTATAGGCCTACAAAGGAATCACGATATCATGTATTTGATATTATTATCTAGGCTATGATATTGCATACCCGATATCAAGGATCCAATATCGGGGCCTGGCAAACCACGATTCATCAAATGCTAAGAAAGTAAATGCGAAAGAAAAGGAGGAAGATTGAAAGATCTCACACCTTTCTTGGCAACATTGGGAAGAGGGGGTTTACTTTTGGCAAGTTTAATTTTGCTACTAAAAAGAAGCTGAAATGGGTTTTGGGAATGCTATCAATGCTAAGAAGGAAAATTTTGGTAGCAAAAAAGGGGAATGGTTTTAGCAAGACACCAATGCTTTTTTTTTAGATTGAAATTCATGGTAGTTGTTATGAAAATGTCAAACCCAAACACATACAGCTTCCACGGTAAGGTTTTTGTTGCAAGGGCATGAGTGGTAGCATTGATCCTTATAAAGATTCAAAGGATTTTTTTGTTGAAAAACTGTAGATTTTTAGAAAGTAGGCAACATTGGCAATGGGAAAAATACGTTTGGATGAAAAACTTGGGTAAAGGCCCTCCTTCTAGCACCAAAAAATTATAGCAACTAAAAATCTTAGTTGTTGAAGAAACTAAGGAATTTCTAGTGCAACAGCTTTAACCCTAGATCCCAAGAGCCTCCACAAAAAAATAGGATCTAAGCTACCTTGCATAGTCTAGTAGATCACCCCAGGGACAAAGGAGGATCAAACGAGGTAATAAAAATATAAAAATGCAAAATGCAAATCTAAAGGATAAATATACTGAAATGAAACAAACAAAGGAACTTTCACATAAATGAAACTATAAACTTTATTTCAACAAAAATAAAGGAGGTACAGAAAATGTGTACAAGATGGCCTATTAAAACAAGGAGATTCACTTATGTAGGGGTTCAAATTCCATTGAAATTGCAAAAATCAACTTCATGATCTAAAGGTTTTTCCACTCTCGATGCATTCAAACCTTCACTATTGCCACGCTAGAGCTGCAACATTATTTCTACAAGGGAATGAGAGGTATGAGATATTTTGACTACACAAGTAAGAAATGCTAGGAATTTTTGTTCCTAAGTGCATAGAATTGGCACAAAAATCTCACAAATTTCATAGGGGGGTAAAGGGATAACAATGGCTATAAGGGGGTTCCATGTTGGGGATTCAAGAAGCTCTATATTTGTAGATGTGCAAGAGCTCTTGAATGCAAAAAATGAATAAAAATTACAAAGTGTGGAACCTCTATATGGTGTTGAGGCTTTGTTTTGGCAATAAATATGGATCCAAATTATGCTTAATTGATGCTACAAATTATGACGTGATTGCTACAAATTATGACTTGATTGCTACAAATTTTGGCTATGTGCAAGTGGGATGGTTGTGCAAATCAAGGGGGGGTTACTATATGGGGTAAGTTTTATACCCCCATGGCATCAAAGCTATTCCATTTACTAAAAATAGTAAATCGTAATATCACCCACACTACTCATGTTGGACCTTTCAATAGCAATGTTGATGTGCAAGATCCTCACTGAAGTTGATGTAGTGTTGAGATCTTGGCTATGCGAGATCAATACTAGGGGGTGATGTATTAATGCTAGGGGGTAAGGGTTATATCCCCCACACTGGACATGGATGTTGCCACATCCCTCCATGCTAAGGATAGGTGAGTTATACCCCTTGTTAGTAGTTCCAACATGGATAATGCTATACCCCCTATAAAACCCATCAAAAAGCATATTTTGGCATCCTAAAAGGCATTTTTAAACCCCCCACCCCTAGCCCAAATATAGACATTATGTGACTTTTTTCACTTGGGGATGAGGCTTGGATCACTTATGAGGCATTTTTCAATCCAAAAAGTATAAAGTATGTGAGATTACACCTCATGGGTTTCAATCTTCATATTTACAATCAAGTTTAGCCTCAGGTATTATGGGATAGGGATTACAATGCAAAAAGGGTAACAACATGCAAATTTGGTGGTGTTTTAGTAAGAAAGGCTATAATTTGGCTATGGGATTATGGCTAAGGATAATAGAGATGATGAGAGGTAAGCACTATTGACAAGATCAAACAAGCTAACCAAATCTTGTATATCAAGATCACATTGTAACTCACACATTATGATGAATCACATCTCTACGATGACTCTAGGTTCATCCCACAAGCACAACTCCAATAGAATAATCAAAAAAGTTAAAAAAATACATGTATTCACAAAATATTTCATTCAGTAATGAGTGCATGTAGACCATCATTAGTCACAATTGACAGAACATGTGAACTCTGTGTCATGTTATGCAAATTCATACAAAAATTTTAGTCTTTCTAAGAGGCTAAAAAGAAGAAAAGGGTCATGCAGGCTTACTTGTTGTAGATAACTAAAGTTATCAATGTCAATTGTTCATACAACCTATGAAAAAATCAAACAAAGGCTATAATGTTAGATGTTATATGACTTGAGATAGGAATGGTTGACTGGGTTGGCTAATTCATTCCCATCCATGTCTGTCAACTTGAATGCTCCATTTCCATAGGATTTAGTAATCAAGATATACCATTCCCCATTGGCTGAGAATTTGTCCACATGTTTACAAATGGCCTTGAAGACAAGGGATTCTTCCTTGACTTTCTTCCTATTTGAATTTTGATGATGTTGTTGTTTCTACTTCTCTTAGTATCACTCAATGTTGGTGAGTGTTTGAATTTGTATTATCTCCATCGAGTCAAGGTCCATGGTATGCAACTCTTTATTCTACTCATCATTGATGAATTCAAACAAAGCTACCCTTAAGGATGGTACCTAATATTCATGAGGAAAAACAACTTCAAATCCATAAACTAGGCTATATAGGGTGGCTCCAATTAAGGTTCTAAAGATTGTCCTATAAGAACACAATGCATATAACATTTGTTCATGCCATTTGCATTTATCATTATTTAACATCTTCTTTAAGAGATTCACAATGACCTTGTTTTTGGATTCATCTTGACCATTGGCATGTGGATAGTAAGGTGAGAAAAATGAATATTTAATGTTTAATTGTTGAAAAAAATGTGTGTTTCTTGGATACTAAATTACAATTTACTATTTGTAATGATTATCAAAGGTAGGAAAAAATGGAACACTATGTTATCCAAGATAAACTTACAAACTTTTTATGTTCTTATTTTTCTTAGAGGGATAGCTTCAACCTACTTTGTAAAAATACTCAGTTATGATGATGATGAAACTATGCCCTACATAGGATTTAGACATTATTGGTTCAACTATGTTAATTCCTCGTAATTGGAATGACCATATGATTTGAGTGGTATGTAAAATAGTTGGTGGCACATGTATTAAGTTGTTATACCATTGACATGAGTCATAGATCTTAATCTTCTGCAAGCAATCACTTTCTGTATAGGGCCAATAGTATCCTAATTATCTAATGTTTTCAACCATGGCTCTAGGTCCTATATGTCTTTCACATATGCCCTCGTGAACCTGCTCAAGGATTATGTGGGCTTCCATTTTTCCTATGCATACTAATAATATGCCATCATAGGACCTTCAACATAATGTGTATCATATATAATGATATATTAATTTTCTCATTTACATATAGCATCCTTCTAAGAGGTAGTTAGATTCTATGAAGGTTAACCATGCATTAGGTAAAATTTAATGTCATCAAACCACTCTTGTTGGGGAACATTCTCAATGGTGGCTATAGAGGTACCTTCAATGTTCTATGTGATGGTAAGAGCATAATTTTCCATTAATGCATATAACTTGCTAAATAGATCTGGTGTCACACTTAGGGCTAAGGTTGTAATGGCATTTGCTAAAGTGTTCTTGGTTTATGGAATGTGTTTAATACCAACATCTATAAACTACAGCATGTGTTTTTTGACTAGAATACAATAAGAATATAAATTTTTGGCCTTGCATGCATAGAGTTTGGTCACTTGGTTAACCACTAGTTGCAAATCATCTTTTATCATCAAACATGTATTTTCTAGGTTATGAGCTACCATCATTCCTCTAATTAATCCTTTGTATTCCACTACATTATTAGTGCACGAAATATTGAAATGATAAGCAAAAGGTTTGATCTTACCTAAGGCTAGTGTTATGATGGTGGTAGCACTAGCTCCATGAGTAGTTGAAGCTTCGTCAAACTATATGATGACCTCATATCACTTGGGTACTTTGTTGACAATGTTGACATGCTTATCTGGGAATTCAGGATTTATGATTGAATTATCTTCAACTGGGGAAGTTTTGAGTTACATGACTATAGTTTGACCTTTTGTTAAGTCTTGTAAGATGTAATGTAGATCAAACTTAGTTGTTATAGGTTTCTAACTAGTTGTACATCCACTCTCGTAGATGTTTTTCATTATGGCTCTCAGTACATTGTCTTTGCATATGACATCGACTTGGCTTCTAAAAAGGTAGTGTTGCCATTTTTTTAAAGAGAAGACTAGGGCTAGGTAGTGCTCCTTGACCTCATTATATTAGGTCTCATAAGCAACCAACGGATGTCTCAAGTAGTAGATAGATATTTCTACTTCATCATATCATTTATGACAAAGCAAAGAGACTATGGAGGTTTCAAAGATTCCAAGGTAGATGTAAAATGATTTATCTTTATAAGGTGGATACATAGTAGGAAATTGGACTAACTCTTACTTAATGTTATCAAAGGCTTATTATAATTTTTTAATCCACTCATAGTGAACCTTTCTTAAGAAAATATTGCATAAGTTGTAGCTTATTCATGAGCCTCGAGATGGTCCTACAAATAAATTGCAATATACCTTGTAAACCTTGTAGTTCTTTAAGGTTGCCAAGCAGTGATAGGTTGGTTATGGCCTTAAACTTATTAGGATTGACATGTATACCTACCTTGGACACTATGAAACCAAGCATCTTACCAATTATTAATGTCAAAGACACACTTTGTGGGATTAAGTCTAAGCTCATACTAGAGACATCACTATAATACTAGGTTTAGGTCATGTGCATGATCATTGGCCATCTTGGAATTGATAACTATATCATCAACATAATCATTAAGTAACCCTAACATGTAATCACTAAAAATGTAGGTTATAGCCCATTGATAGGTTGCTCCTACATTCCTTATACTGAATCGCATCATGGTATAATAAATGATCCCCCAAGGGGTCATGAAGGTTGTTTATAGTTGATGCTCTAGGTTAATTTTAACTTGGTTATATCCCAAGAACCCATTCATGAAAGAAAATAAAGCATGACCAGCCATAGTATTAATGAGTTTATTAATACTAGGCAAAGAAAAATCATTTTTAATAGTAGCCTTATTGAGGTCATCAAAATCCATATAGATATGAATACTCCCATTTTTCTTGGGGACTACCACTATGTCAGATACTTAATCTAAATTATCAACAACTCAGATGAAACTTACTTGGGAAAGCTTCAACAGCCAAATCTATTCTAATCTTACATACCTTTTGCTTAACTGGTTTCATACTAGAATCAAGTATGGTGTTATATTATACTAAACATCAATTGAGTCTAGGCATATCTTCATATGACCAAGAAAAGACTTTAATGTTATCCTGAAGGGCTTTAGTGATGTCTTGAGCTATCTAGGGTTCTAGTAAGGAACTTAGTTTTAGTGTTTTCTCCTCATAATTATGGCTTGTAATGGGAATTTCAAGTATAGGATCCTCAGTGATATCTCCAACCTCTAAATGAAGAGATTTGACTATGTACTCAGGCCATTCTAGGAACTTTTCTATTAAGGCTATATGATCAAATAGGCTTTTAAACATGAGATCTAGCCATTCTAGGTTAATTTATCATTCAACATCATCATAAGATCCATTTAGGCTCAAGGGTAGGTTGACTTGTGCCCATGTATTCATAATTTTATCCTACATGTCAACCAAAGTACATTAACTAGCATTTTTATTGCATAGTTTGTCAAATAATGTTAAAATAAGGCAAAATATAGCAATAATGAATCATAATGTAACCAAACAATATTAACATGAAGTGGAACAAAGTAAAATGAAGCTTAGGTAGGGTCACAACATGGTGGACTAAGACTAAAGGAGGTAGAATTGTTTGCAACAAGGTGAAATGTAGGGGCCAAATGAAGGTCAAAACCATGCAAAATGAGTTCAAAGAAGGTCAAGTGAGACTTTAAGGATATCAAATAATATCAAATGATTGTCAAAATGGTATCAAATGACAAAAAATAAAGCCAAAATGATGAAAAATGATATCAAATTGCACCAAATGATGGCCAAATGATACCAAATGATGAAAAATGATATCAAAATAATACCAAATGATGGCCAAATGATACCAAATCATGAAAAATGATATCAAAATAATACTAAATGATGTCAAACTATATGAAAATGATGTCAACTAATATCAAATGGTGTACAAAAGAGTCGAATAAGGTAAAACATAGTCAAACATGGTCAAAAGTCATCAAAATGGTATTACTTAGTTTTAGTTGATTTTATGGTTGAAATAAGACAAAACTTACCAAAAATAGGTCATAAGTTGTTATCATAAGTCAAAGTTTAGAAATAATAGGTGATAAATTCCTAAAATAGGTAAAAATCTTGTACAAAAAGCTATAAATTGTTAAAACAAGTAAAAATTCTATGAAAATAAAGAAAAATCTTGTGTAAACTAATAGAATGAATAAAATATAATATAAATAATTAAAATAGAAAAATCTCTCATGTAAAGTGATTATAAACTACTTGAAAATAGGTTTTTTGTTGGTCAAGTAATTAAAAAAGCTAAAATATTAAATTCTTAGCATGTGGAAATTGTTTTCATAGCATGTGGGAAATTTGGACTATCATCATAGTGTGTGGGATAAAAATCCTTAACGTGTGCAAAATTCTTGCCAAGTTTGAGGCTTTTCTTACTTGATTTAACCACCTATAGTCTATGCAAGCCTAGTGGAAGACTTGTTCAACTATCCTAGGCTATGCATAAGCAAGTATGGGCAAGGTTTTATCTTGTTAGATCCCTAAACACTACCTCCACATGTTTTATCACATGTGGGAGAGGATGCCCTAGCTTGTGGAACCAAGACCCTATTTTTATAGCTTGCAAGGATTAAATTTTGGTCAATATTCCATCCAAGGGATTACAAGACCTACCAGACAACTTATGGAGAATTCTAGATATGATAGATCTTGCTACAAAATTTTACATGCTATCGCACATACTACACAACATGTGTGATAGGATTCCTAGCATATGGAATGAGATCTCCTAGTTTACATGAGTTTTCAACTAGGTTTTTTGGCCTCTCCAAGCTTCCATGGTAGTATTAAAGGTGTATGGGAGAAATACATTTTCTTAACCACTTTAGGTACAGTTTGAAACATGTTGAATTTCTAGAAACTTCCACATGTTGCATAGCATGTGGGAAATGTCTTCCCACCATGTGGGATCCAAAACCAACCTTCAATATCTTGTTAAGATCATCTTCTTACTTCATTTTATATTCTAGGTTTTGTGAAATCCATCAAGAAGCTAACAAGAAATTTTTGGCTTGATTTTCAATAGTGTGAGCTCACATGCCATCCCCACATGTTGTACAACATGCGAGATAGATGCCCCATTGTGTGAGGTCTAGACATGCCATTTTCAATAGATTTCAACTCCATTTTTGGCTTCTTCACGTCCCTATTGTAGCATCTAAGCTATGTAGAATGGTTCTTCAATTTTTATGATAAGTTTGAGCAAGGTTCAATTTGTTTTTAAGTTCTTAGGATGTCCACACAATGCCCCACATGCTGCACAACATGCAAAACATGTCTCTCCAATGTGTGGGATCAAGAATTAACTTCAATAGCTTGTGAAGGTTAGTTATTTACTCTAGTTTCCATCCTAGGTATTGTGGGATCCACCAAAAACATTAATGAGTAATTTTGACCTTGATATTCATCATTGTAAACTCCACATGTTGCTAGCATGTGGTGTAGGTGTTCCATCATGTGAGGCTTGGCAATGTTAGTTGTGATGAATTTTGATCTCTTTTTTTATCTCTTAAGGATTTCTGGGTCTGCATTTGGGCATTATGAGAGTTCTACAACTTGTTTGGCATATATTGATTAGGTTAAGGTCTATGGAAGAAGCATCGCATGCTACCCCACATGTTGTGTAGTATGTGGTGGATGAAACCCCAATGTGCAATCATCTCATATCTTAGTTTTTAGCAATTTATGATGAAGCCTAGAATTTTTCTAATTTTTTTTAGATCTTCCAAGATCCACTAAGGCAATGTATGAACAAGTTTGACAAGGAATAAGGCTAGTGAAAGCTTTAAATACTACTCTACACAATACCATAGTGTGCAGGCTATGATTCTATAGTGTGTGACTATCTTAAAACTAAATCCCAACATGTGGGATTACTTAGTATCTTTGCATGCTATTGAAGAGACATAGTCCTATGGGGTCCACTCATGGTCAAATTATCTTAACAAGTTAAGTCCCAAGAACAAATCAACATAAAAATCCTAATTTTTTATTTATTATAAGTTCATAGCACATAGAGGATATTTTCTAGCATGCATAGAGTTCATCAACAACATTTGGGCATTGTGAAAGGTTTTCAACACCAAAACCTAGTGTCTGAGTTCATTTGGTAGCTAATTTTGCAAGGGCAACATACAAGAACTAGATCTTATAATTAAACCAAAAATACCCCTTATTTTGTAGTAATTCTATGATTTATCCACCTTTAAGCACAATTTGGTTGTGATAGAGGTGAAAATTTTGGCTTCTATCATCAACAAGCTAAGACAGAACTGCTCAAGTTTGGACAGTTTTGGTGAAGAGAATGAGATTGATGAGTAGGAATCTAGTATTGGATGATGTGAAGGAGGTTTTATAAATTATATCAAAGCTCCTATATACTTCCACATGTAAAGGATCTTCATCAAGAACTACTAGGTACCCATCTTTTACCAATTTTTTTCAATTTTTGTTCAAATTGTGGGGATGTTTTTCTATCCCTAGGCCTGCTCCAATTGAAATTTTTCATTCTATCTACACCAAATGCAAGGTTTAGGTTGTATGATGTTGATTGAGATGAAATTTTAGTTTTCTTTCTTGTTGTAGTAGAGATTTTGGTTTCTTCCCTATCCTATTCATAGTTTTTTTGCCCTAATTTTAGCTAATGTTGGCTGTATTTTAACATTTTTTCTAGCCTTCACGAAATGCAAATTTTGGTTTTAGACTCCATAGAACTATTGTATAAGGTATTATGGTTGTATTGAAAGTGGAGTGATGATTTTAAAAAAATTTCAAGTTTTTTTTTGGATTTTCTTCCAACCCAATTCACAATGTTTTTAGCTCATTTTGCATTTTTTATCAAAAAATTAATAGCATCTACAATTTTCTGGTCACTTATGAGTAGCATCTAGGATCCTTGGAGGCTTCCAATATAGTGTAAAGGGGTCCTAGATAAAGTTTGGAATTTTTAGAATTTTTTGCGAATTTTTTCCTAGAGGTTTTACTATAGTCATTATGCTATAAACTAGGTTTTCTTGGTAAAATTCTATGCAATCCCAAATTGAAGTTTAATTTTTCTAAGTTTTTTGGTGTAGAATTGGAGCTTGATTTGTGTTGCCCTAGGCTTTTTTTAGCATTTGGAGTTGAAATTACTATTTTAGAATTTTTTTTGGAGTTTTTCCTAGATATGGGAGCTATATTGATTAGTTGCAAATTTGATGCTATGTTTTTGGATTCTCTCGCCTATACTAATAATGTTGGGCAACTTGGATTTGTATTTTGATTATTTTTAAAATCTTTCCTATTTTTTAGGCCAGTGTATAATGCCTCTATAATGCCCCTTGAGATGACTAGATCAGCGTATGAAATGTTCTGAGATTTTTAATATGGTTTAATGGGACTATGTAGACTTTAATGTTCAAGAAAACTCATGTCTTACACCACCACTTTTCCTTGTATCCTCACAATCCCCAGCATATGGGCCTTAGATGATTTTACTATTTTTCTTTCTTGTCAATCTTCACATATGAGGCTTCAACTTTATCAATTCTAGCCTCCTAGTTTTGCTAGAACTCAATTTCATGTCAACTATTTGTAAGAATGCTTACATAAGGATCCTACATGCAAACTATTTATGCAAATGTCAATCTATTTTTTTTCATGTTAGATGTTTATTAAGATTTCACAAGGCTAAATTTTTATTCATGTTAGGAGTTAGAGTGATGAAGCTAGTTATTTTTGGCATTTTTAACACCAACATTGCCATTGTAGAGTTTCTTTTGCTTTATTTTTGTTAAACTTTGATTTAAGGCTTCTATTGTTTCTCATGGCTATTGTTGTATGGAATGGCTATATGCAAGGCATTTTTGAAGCCCATATTGATCATTGTGAAGTTGGTAGAAATTCTATGTTGCACTAAGATGACCACATAGAAGATTCTAAACCTAGATATGTGCATTGAAAAATATGCTCTAATATCGTTTAGGCCTAGTGTAATCATGTGGTCACACATGGTAGTGAATGTTGCCTTAGTCATAACAAAGATCCTTCTAGCAAGATCCTATGCCCTTATCTTGCAATTTATAGTGGATGACCCTGGCACTCAAAGAGATATAAAGCATAATGAAGGTTTGTTCTCAATAGGAGTTAGAAAGTTATTTCAAATTTTGAATATTCCTATGTATTCACAATACAATTTTAACAACACCTTGACAATGGACCATAAGATAAACACACTCTTTCAAAATCCTCTAGGAACCATCTACTTACTAGAACCATAAGTATAATCCTAAATTGTTATGTTTGTTCTAACTATTTTCATCTTTAGCATCAAATTTTTTCTAGCTCTAACTATTTTGATGCTTTTCTTTATAGGTATGAAGTACATCCCAAAGGATCGTTAAGAAATAACCAAACTTTATCTGTGGCTTGTACAGCCTTGGAGGAATTCAAGCAAGGTGAGGTCAGGGATGCAAGTGGTTAATCAACTTTGAGGTTGAGTTCAGTAGATACCGTTCATGGTATTTTTGTGTGTATGAAATAAATCTATCTACCAATCATACACATAAATGGTGGACCTATGAAGACTTAGGAGCACCTCCACAAGCCCATTCTAAGCATCGAACTTTGCCTAAGTTTGGTAAGCAAAAGTTTGTTAAGCATGATCAACACTTTTAGTTTTTGTGTTTTTCTTTTTTTTTTCTTTTTCTTTTTGGTTTTCTAGTTTTTTGAGTTTTTTAATGACTTTTTCTTTTGATTATTTTTGGATTGTCTACTACGTAAGAGACAAATGGGTTATCTATGTTATGTTGCAAATTTGGTACACGAGTCTACTATTGATGTGACCATTTTAGGCCATGTTTAGGAGAAACTTTAGCTCAAATGATGTGAAGTAGAATCATCATAGAAGTGATAGCACATTACTAACACAAGTTTATTTGACCTTTCTTATGCTACCCAGTCCATCAGTGTCAATGGCCAAGATGTTACATGTGATTCACTCTTTTAATGAGGGAATTATGAAATTTATCACCTGTTTCCATGGCTATTCTATGATTTTGAGAATTAATTAGTCCATGTTTAGCAATATATTTTTTGTACCTTATAATTATGTTGAGATAACTATTAGAGCAAGGAAAGAGGGAAGCCGTAGAGAGGAAATAGAGGCCTCACTTGACTCCTCTACTAGTGGTCCGTTGTCTTTTAGTTAGTGCAAAGTTGATAAAGCAAACAAAATCTACCCTATCTTCCATTATAAAGCCTTTCCCATGTTACTAACACAACAGAAAATCATAGGGGTCAATAGGCTTGGACAATGAAGAAGGTGTTAATTAATGGCACTAGGTTTGATTGGGTTGCCTTCCTGGTTATTGGTCTACGAGATGAAATCCAAAGGTTTCGCAACAAACTCAGTTATATATGTTATATACATTATAATTTTTCCACTACATATCCTAAATTATTCATGGAGTTCTTAATGGTCAAAAGGAATGGAAAGTGGATGGCTCATGATGCCTCCCAAATTTTCAAACCTTGGAATAATCACATTATTCCAATGATGTGTGTCAAAGATCCACTAATGGAAAAGGTTGGAGAGTCACTGTATATTATCACTAAGAACCCTCGTAATGTACGTTGTTGCTTCCTTGATAGTATGGGAGTGGAACCCTATGCTACATGTGATAATGCAAGAAGGGAAAAGAGGGTACACATAGAAGCTATAGGTGCAGCCAAAGAGAAGATGACAAGGCCACATGTTGAAGAAACTATTCCTATGCACGTAAGAAGCTAGCCATTAAGCTTAACAAGATCAATCAAGCTATTGGAGGTAAGTACATATTTTTTATATTTTATATTTTTTAATTTTTTTTTTATTTTTTGGGTTATATTTTTATTATTAAAAACATTCACCGATGTGTTCCATTTTTAACTTTGATTAGTTGTAGGAAACAAATAGGTGTTGGCTACATAGGTTGCGGTGGAGGGGAAGCAACAATACAAGGAAGAGGAAAGAACATCCTAAGAAGAATTGGACATTTTGGATTCCATCTTGGATGATCTACCTCTAGAAGACAATCCTTCCATAGACTTGCCTCATGATCTTCCCAATAAGGTTTTGGTGTTGTTTGCATTTTTTTTTCTGATGTTATACATTTTGGTTCCAAATTTTATTGATGGTTATGGCTATTGTACTACATGAGTCTTCTCCAAAAGCATCTACATATACATTTCATCACAAGCCATGGGTGGAGGGCCTAGACAAGTTGGAATTCATGCAATGAGTCGAAGATGACATGATAGACTAGTTACAGCAAATAGCCCCTGATGTTGTTAAGAAAAGCTAGAATATTTTACTTTGTAGTTTTATTTTTTTTATATTTTTATAATTTCTTTTTTGTGATTTATGGCTACATGATTTTAGTGGTATTTAGATGCTTTGGTTGTTTTTTTTTCTTGTGTTTTTGTTCATTGCAGTGCCCAAATTTAGATGGGATCCTATATGTGACATTGACATTGATGATCTTCCTAAACTACCATATGATGTGGGAAATGTTTCATAAGGTTGTACGAAGAAGCTACCAAGTGTGCTATGCCTTGTGTAGAGACAACCTTGAAGACCCAATGCTCCAATAAGTTTCTATGGAATAAGGCTGTGGCCATGGAAAAATAGGTAAAAGAGCTATTAAATGAGAACATGAGGCTTAGTGATAGCAAAGAGTTTATAGAGGCTCATGTATCCAATAGAGACTTTTTGCACACTAAGGAAATTGAGTGGTCATGCTACTAGATTACCATCCAAAGAAAAGTTACTCTATCTAGGAGTAACATTCAAAAGGAAATGTAAATGAAGCTATTGATTCATAAATCCAAGGATTGGAAAGATTATTGCACTTGGGTGCTTCATTGGGAAAAAGCAAAGAAGACTCACAAGTGACAATACAAGGCAAAAAAGGAGAGCTAGCTAAAGCTATGGCATGAGGAGGCTATAGAGCAATAAAAACTTGAGATATTTATGCAAGGAATGGGTGTAGAGAATGCCTTCAGGATATTTGTAGAATTAGTGATGTTTGTTGATTCTTCTACTTCACAAATTAATATTTTGTCTAAGAAAACCACCATGGTTGATTTTTTCCATGGACCACCTTAGCAAATAGATGTAAAAAGGAGAAATATCTTGACAAGAGTGGATTTGGAAGAAATCAATTAGGCTAACATGAGTGAAGATCAAATCCTTCATAGTTTTGAGACTACACTTCAAAACTTTGCTCCCAATGACATTACTCCAAAATTCCTTGAGGTTTGCACAAGTATGTTTTAACATTTTTATGTTATATTTTTGTTTTGTGCTTTCTTGTTTTGTAGTTATGCTCCTTGGTCATCATGGTTACTAACTGTTTGCATGTTTTGCTATTTAGAAGCCCCAAGCATGATGATGATGACATCAACAATGATATTCATGATGATCCTCCCCACCCCCCTATGACTTAGTTTTGGCTATTGTTGGACCAGTTACATATTGTTGTTTTTGTTATAGTTTTATAGTGGTTTTTGTTTAACTACCATAGCCTGGGAAACTATGTCCTATTTTTGTTGTTGTATGTTGCACAATGTAACTATGGCTATGGACATTTAATTTTGGGTTACATGGCTACTATTTTGGCTTTAATTTTAAAACATTTTTTGGTTCCTTTATGTTTTAAAATTTTTATGTAGTTTTATGTTTTCCATTTTTTATGTTATTTTGTAATTTTTCTAGTAAACATGAACAACAAAAAAAAACCATAAATTGATGCAAAAACATGAAATAAGGCTACTTACGAACACAATAAACATGATGTAATAGAGTAAAAATTGTAAGATAAAAAGTAAATATGTAAATAAAAAATGAAAATAATGCTACTAGTTAAACTGTACAAACAAAAGAAAAAAGACGAGCAACATGTTTAATTGCACATTTGTTTTCTAATCTTAGAAAGATTAGAGAATTCATATGATTTCTATTGCATAATCTTGTACTTCCCATTCCCTTTGCTTAAGATATTGGATGGGAGTTACTTCTATGTTTCATCTATGGCCCCTATGCTGTTGGTTTGGGCTTGGTGGATGTTGCTACAGTTCTTAACTTCATCTTTGGATATAAGAGTTTGTTCCTGAAACTCCATTTCACACCCTTGTTCTATGTCAACATTATTAATTAACAAGGAGATTGCACTATCCCTACAAATGATGATCTCACCTCCCTTGTAAGGTAGGTGAATTTCTTGATCGATTAGGGAGGAGATTGCACATAGTTTGACTAACTAGGACTTTCCTAGGATTAGATTAAAACTAGGTGTATCTTCCATCACAAGGAAATTAGCAATTGTGGGGAACTATTCCCTAACCATAAAGTATAACATTATTTAACCCCTCATCACCACGCATAACTCATAAATGATTTGAGTGTAGTAGTAAAGGTGTTCTATATATATTTGACCAGGCCTAAGTGCTTCATGATAGAAAGGGAATAACATTTGTGGCCATCCAGTCATCTACATGTACTCTATGAAGCTTGTACTGGATAGCTCTACTTGTTATAAAGAGAGAAGCCCTAGATACCTCACTATTTTGAGGATTTATTTCTAGCTCAATGTTGCAAAACACTCAAGTGGATGACTTCATTTCTCCCTAGGATGTGGATGGTACTATCACTGCATGGATAAACTCCTCATTGGCTAGGATATCCTCATTCACAAAAATAGAAGTTAGCATCTTAACTAGGGCTTCACAATGAGCAAGGGAGGTCATAACCAAATCAAATAAGCTCAATGAAGTATTTTTCTATTTTAATGAAAGCTTAACTTGTTCCATTATAGAGAGGAAGTCCTTATCATTGTCTACTTCATTGTTGGTTTTGTTGGCCTTGACGTTTTTCATCCTACCCAAGATTTTGATCTCATGTTTTAACGATTGTTGTTTTGGCCCCTTTTCCTTCTCTTATTTTTTATTATCCTCCCTAGGTTGGCTGGTGGATGCATTTTGAGCACTCAAATCCATTAGTATGGCTAATATTACAATTGGCTTCTGTGGACCTACTTCCTTTCGTACCTTTGATTGGTTAGTGTTCTTCGCCATAGGCTTTGGAGTTGGCTTCTCGCATTATTTTTGTGATGAATTCTTGTTATTTGATTATGAAGAAGTTGAGATATTGGCTACCATGGGAGGATGTTAATCAAATTGGATCACAAGCTTATTCACAAAGTGAGGGGGCACTCTAATGATAAGTGGTTCTTTTAGAGGTGCTTGTGGTACCCTTAAGACAAAAGGAGTTCTTGAACTCATAGAAGTTGAAGCCCTTTCATCACAAGGAGGTATTAGAACCACAAATAGCTCCCTAGTAGGTTTAGTCTTGTCATGTATGTTGAATGCTACTATGGTGAACTAGTTATTACTTGAATTGAGAGGATCTTTATATACCTACATTGGCTGATTTTGGAACCTAACCAGGCTATATGAACTTGGAACTAGCTCTCCACTATCAATCATTTTCTATAAATCATCTTCTAGGACTAAGAAAAAATCAATATCATGGCCAAGTAGCTAGTCATACTGACAAACCTGGTCTAACTTAAATTATTTAAGCATAGGAGGGTCATCTTTTATGGATTTAGTGCGATCTTTAGCAATCTCACATATATGATCATGCCTCTTATGAGCATTCTTAAATAACTACTTATATTGAATGCAACCATTCTTAAAAGGCTGATCAAGAAGCTCAAATGGCTTTACAAGTAGCTTCATTTACTTTGACCTATATTTTCTCTTAAAGTTAGGCTTAGGAAAGTTAGACATGAAAGCACTTAATGCTAATGGTTGGAAAGTAGTGGTAGGGGCCCTAGGTTGTGTGGTCTTTGACCTCTATGTGGTTTTGGGTTCTTTTGCCACAGTGGCCACAACTTCATGTGCTTTCTTTCCTTTATCCCTATCTCATTTAGTATGTTGATTCTTATAGGTTATATATGTAGGGTCATTACTAGCTTTAATTGCATCTTCTAAGTTCCTAACTTAGGAAAAGACTTGAATTAAGGATTGAGGATGTAAATAATAGAGCTTAGACTTGATGAAGTCATTAACTACCCCCTTGAAGATGGCCAAGAGATGTGTTTCAAAGATGTACTAGAGTATCTTGTTGAGTGTGACATTCCATCTTTATATGAATTTTTGAACAAGTTCAAGGGACCCCTATTCAACTTTCATGAGCTGATCAAGCATTGTTTCGAGTTTCATGTTATACTTAAAGTGATCAATGAATTAGTTTATCAATTTTTCTAAGGAAGCTCTAGATCCTCTAGGTAGCACTTGGTACTAATCAAGAGCTTTTCTAGTTAAGGACATGGAAAAGGCATGTACTATAATGTGGGTCCAAGCTTGCAATAGTAGCCATTCCAAACCAAAGATAATCAAATGAGCATTAGGATTACTTTCACCATTATATTTGGAGAAGTGAGGAATTGTTATCCATGAGGAAAGGGTTATTGAAGGAAATTAGGACTAATCAAGTTATCCTAGTAAAATTCCATGAATTTTACTGTTTGTGTCATGCTAGCCTCAAGCTTCTTTAACTTCTCAATGAGGCTTTGGGTCAACTAGAAAGCATAATCTAGGCTCTGAGGCACTCCTACAAGTTGCACAAGCAATAAAGCAAGCTACCGAGGTGATGGAATGACTTGAGGTTTGGTAATAGACTATAGTATTATCTAGAAAGGCCTCATTGCCATTATCGCAAGGGGGTTAAAGAGGAAAATTGATGTCTATGTAGGGATTTGTAGGATAAAAGGAACAAACGGTATGCAAGAGGTTTTCAAGACTTGAGCTCTCGAAGAAGGGCTTTCCAAGGTGATGAACAAGAAGGCATGGAAGACACATTCTGTGGTGGCTATGTGGAGCAAGGTTGGGTGGTAAATGGGAGAGATGTTAATAGGAAGAAGACTTGGAAAACTAGTTGTGAAGTCTGCTCCAAGGATATGGTAGGTGTTACTTGTATATTATATAAGGGATTAATCATAAAATCTAGGATGGATGTTTTTAAATCTTCCTCCCCTTAGGTATCCTCTTTGTAGTAACCTTCAAATTCCTCTTAATCACCTTGATCATGATCAAGGCTAGACTCCTCACTTGCCACAATTTCCTCATTGTCATCTACTAGGTGGGCTAGCATGTGAATATGAGCTTCAAAGAGTTCTATCCTATCATACAAGGAAGGAATATATTCCTTCCCATTCCTATGAATAATCTCAAATTTACATTTGGAGTCTAACTTCTTGTGTAGGATGCAAAGGCCAACTTGGATCTTTGTATAGATGAAGTTGTAATGATCCTATGTAAGTGTAGCAGGCATGGGATCATGTCCAAAGCACTTAAGAGACCATCTACACTCCATCGCAACCAAATCCTTAGGGACATCGATGTGGGTAGACTACTGGTTGGAAACCATAGCAATGATATGATGCTATAGGATAGTGAAGGCAAAAGCATAAAACATAGTAGGCTAATAACTTGATTAAGGTAACAAAGATTTCTATGGTTTTAATGCTTTACACAAGCTACAAACTTACAATGTGTAAGACTCACAACATGTAAGGCTATAGTGTGTGAGGTTGTAGCATGTAAGACTTGGGACTTACAATTTGTGGGACGTTGTAACATGTGAAACTATAGCTTGTGGATTTATAGCATGTGAAGGTTCACAACCTGTAGCTTGTGGAGCTATAATGTGTGAAGAGGTTATAGCTTATATCTTGTGAAGCTATAGCCTATGAAGGTTGTAGCATACAAAGGTATAGCTTGTGGAGCTATAGCCTGTGAAAGGGATAAGCTTTAAATACACTACAACTATAAAAGCAAATATTTTTGTTAAAATTTTTGTTTAAGTTTTCTAGTGAATGTGAACAAAAAATGTAAATAGGATATAGAATTCAAAAGGAAAAGATCAAAAACTACAAACTACAACAACAAAAATAGAGATGATGGTAATGTAAATTGAAAGTGCCAAGGTAGTGTAGGGGTTGTGACAGTGCTATGCACTACACTATGAGAAATTAATTTCTTTTCTTGCAAAGTTCAAGGAATGGATGTAACGTTGCACACTATGACTACAAAATTAACAAGTAAAAAATATTGTAAATAAAATAGGTTATTAGGCCACATGTTGGTTTTTGGAAAACCTAAAAAAAAAAATTATTTTCATCAAATGAGCTTACAGGCTAAGGCAGAAATGGACAACAATTTTTTTGTAACAAATTTTAGTGAAGAATTTAGGCAAAGGTCCTCCTTCTAACACTAGAAACTATAGCAATAGAAAATTTTGGTATTAGAAAATCAAAAGATCCTATACGAAACAATTTAACTTATAAATACATAGGCCTGAAAAAGAATCTGGAGCATCACAAATAGTTTTCTCAATCACTTAGGAACTTAGAAGATATGTTACCATCAACTTATGTAAATGAGAATAAATTTTAATAAATGCATGTAAAATAAGAATGCACTACAAGATCAAAGAACAACCAAGGAGAAAATATAGTGAAATAGAAATGACTAAAAATCTTAAATTAATTATAACTATTAATGAATGCAAAATGGGGGCTTGAGGAAGAGAATAGAGCAAGGCTTTCTGAAGCCTAAGAAATTAATGTGTCTGTCTTAATCTGGGGTAGATTGTAGGGTGTATTCCACACAAACTCTACACTAGTTTCCTAATTTGATCTACAATATAATGAATGTCTACTCCAAATCATATGTTCACAAATCAATGCTACAAAAATTGTGAAAAGGTTGCAAAAATCTACTACAAAGCTTTGCTACTCTCTGTTAAGTTTTTGACACAAGATTGCTCAAAAGGTCTTGAAAGATGCATCAAATCTGGTATTTATAGGCCATGAATCTATTGCACTAGTATCCATTACAATTTTTTAAGTATTACAAATTGTTCCTAGGTTCCTAGGTCAAAGTGCAGCATGTGGGCTTAAAGCTTAAGTGCCACACGCTGCCACAATGTGTGGGAATGAGATGTATAGCATGTGAAACTAAAGCCTAAATCTAACATGCTGCCTACATACTACCATAGCATGTGAAGTTGGAATATGCAACATATGAAATGAAATGGCCAATTTTTGTAGCTTGTGGAGTATTTTTAGCCCCCACAAGGTAGCATACATGAGATATGTAAAGTGTGGGCTACAAATCTCACTTTTTCATTGAAAAATTCTTTAAAATTTTACCAATATAAGGCTACATGATGGGATATTTGGTAGAAAACAAAGGCAATTATTTTTTCCTTCAGATCTCTACCAAATTACAATAAAAGCATGGGCTATGGGCTTTCATTTGTAACATGATTTTTTCTTTCAGGTGTTTTAATAAACATGGTGAATAGAGAATTGAGATTGCAAAATAATTCAAGTAGCTTTCTTTATTAGCAAATTATTAAGTTATACACATGCGAAAGACCCTTGAATTTATAGGAAAGTGAGGGGTCCAAGCTATGGTACCAATCAGAAGTTTTTTTCCATAGCCTAAAGAGGTAAATAATGAAAAGACATGTTGAATTCAAACCATTAGTAATTACATCAACTCATTAATTCCAGTTTAATCAAAATAATTTTAAAAATTCCCAATTTTTTCTTATTCTCCTAGTAAAATAGAATTCACATTACATGGCTATTTTTTTCTTATGTTACATGGCATACTATAATTAAATAAAAATAAAAACGGTCTTCAAAACATCTTAAGGTCAAGTGATGAACATGATTTATGAAATGACCTTGCATTTCATACTACCTCCAACATGTACTGCTTTTTTAATTTCATTTCTTATTATAAAAAAACAAAAGAAAAAAAATTATTGGAATTTCAACATAATAACAGATATGCAATAATCAAAAATGATATCAAATATCTAAAAATTAATATTAATTTGGCTCTTAACAAAGGTGAATGATAGAAAAGAAAATATTTCATATAATCAAAAAATAATAATTGTTATGAAAAAATCTAAAATACAATGCTACCAGGGATTATTATAATGGACTTCCAGGTTAGCATGTATCTCAACATAACCCTCGAGTACAAACATGTGATTTGCAAACCAAAAACAACATGCTCTAACCAAGTTATCAATAAAAACAAAAAGTACGATCCTTGAGATAATAAACTAGTATAAAAACAAGAAGTATTAATTCAAATAGATATTTTATGTAGTAAAGAACATGCCAACAAAGGCTTCAAGCTCAAAAGACAATATACCTAAATCATTTTGAAGTAGAAAAAAATCATCTTAGGGGGAAGTGGCCTCTTTAAGGTTTACATCTATAAATAATCATTACAAAAGGAACAACTCTACCAATTGAAAGTTCATGTTCAATTACAATTAATTTTCATGACTCTTGTGGTTAGTAAAGTTTGTCCAAGGAAAAAGCATAACATGGCTCTATTGCCCAATGTAGTCTTTTGTACTGTATCTTAAAACCTACATTATCTATGATTTTAGCTAATATAAAAGTCACATTTATTATATTCTCTACAGTAATTGTTGAGACAATTAAAAATTGAGAGTTTTACAATTCAAACTACAAAGGCCTGTCTCATGTGGCACTTTTTGAAATTGAAATCTTTGGTGCTACAAGTGTAAGTAATCCAATCTCTAGCATAAGACAAAGCTACCACATTGGTATGTTACTTTAGTAGCATAGTTTTTAGGTCCAAAATGTATCACTTAAAAGCATACTAGAGCACTAACTGTACAATTGCATCTACCAAGTCAACAACTTTGACAATAATGTAACAATCTCCATGGAAGAAAAAAAGTAATAAAATAAAATGTCTCATCAAACTAAAAATGCTTGTTCAAGAATACTACAAAAATACTATGAAAAACTATAAAATTTTAAAAGACAATTGATCTATATGAAAAACGGATACAAATAAATGATCTATAGAAGCCCTAATAAGGAACATAGCATATTGCAACTTAGAAGATGTATGTAATATTAAGAAACATAGCATATAGAACCTTTCGAATATATAATTAATTTTCAATTTTAAGACTATGTCAATAATCTCTGTGTTATAATTTTTGGATGAAATATCATGGCCTTCTTAGGTTCCCCTTCTTCTTCTTCTTCTTCTTCACATCATCATGGAGATGGTTCCCCTTCTTCTTCCTCTTCTTCATAGCACTCATCCTCTCCTTCCACATTTGGGTGTAGCCACCATGAACATAAAGCTGAGGATAAAAGTAAGAAAGACGAAAGACCTCAACAGGAAATTCGAGAGAGAGGATAAGGGCAAGGACATAGGGAGAGTAGGGAAAAACACAAACATCATGGGCGTCATGAAAGAGATGATCATGACGAGCCCCTACTCGCAACCCGAAGTATGCTTGACATAACGGAGGTAGTTAGGATTCCCACAAGGCATTTGAAAGATAGTCAGATCAAATGATTAGACATGAACAATATCCCACGATTTGAAGGGGGATACAATGCTGATCCACAAAATCATTTACAAGCATTCCACGATGCTTGTTCCTTTTAGAATATAGACAGTGAGTGGCAAAAACTTAAGTTGTTCCCAAGGAAACTCACTAAGGAAGTAGAGAGCTGGTACCAGTCCTTAGAACCAGAAATCATCAGGAGGTGGAGTACGATGCTAGAACTATTCAACGAAAAGTATCAAACATACTCCAAAGTGTTCAATTTGTGTAAGCAGATCCAAGGCTGGAAGCAAGGTCATCACAAACCATTGGATGCTACCATGGCCTACTATTACACATTGTTACATCATTGCTCGGGCCATGGGTACGCTTAGCAGGATCAACTTCACCACATCATGGATGGGCTAAGGCATGAAACTAGAAGAACCCTTGGGACTTATGCCCAAGGGTGATTATCAAAACTTAGAGCCCATGAAGTACAAAGCTTGTTGGAGCGAGTAGCAAACAAAGAAGGTGAGCTACACAAAAGAGAAAGTGCAGAAGAATACAACCGCAATCCATCCCTTCAAAAGAAGGGAGTGAAATTTTGTGATGAAGAGGATGAGTCACCACTCGAAGAGTCAGTGAATCGGAAAACCTTGCCGATCCAAAAATTAACAACATAAATACCGACTAAGGTAGATGACGTATGGAGTTCCTTAGACTCTAAAATTGAAACCGTCTTGAAAACTGTAGAAGAGTCTAAGGTAGAACAAAGTAGTGAAAAAGGTAAGAAAAAGTAGAGAGATTTAAGCCCTGCACATAACAAGGGTAAGGAAACAATCACTAACTCCAATGTGGCTGTAGATTCTGACACAGACAATGATGGTGGATGTGAGATCTGCCACTATGACCATCTTAAGGGATGTTGTCTCATTATCTCACATCTACAAGAGTCTGGGGTGTATGTGCTTAATCCAGGACTCAACCAACAGCAAACACGCCAAAGGTTACCTTATCCACAAGGTAACCCAAGGCAGTTCCACCAACCACTAACGTATTATCCAAGTGGAACTCCCACATAGCCCATCGGATAGCATTAGCAGTGGCAATACCCACAGTCATGGGGGATTCCATCGCTAAAATATCAGTATCCTTATTGGTAGCCTGACTCTTATGGATATTATCTGCAGTAGCCGATTTCTCCATGTGACTCTATGAGTCACTCAACTCCCAACCGTCACTACCAAGTTCAGGAGTAATTCAGAAGGACTCCTTCTCCTCCGAGAGACACTCCATACCCATGCCATCCTCCTAATCCATCTGCACCTCTTCCACGACAAGTAGTTCCCGTAACACCTCCTGCTCCAACAATGCAAGGGGAACTTCCTCCTCAACTGCAGCAATGTCATGCTGTGAGAGTTGTAAATATCCAACCTGCTGCTGGTTTTGACAACTATGAAAAGAGAAGACTTTACTTCAGAACCAAAAGCCCAGAAAAACTCTCACAACAATAAACGGTTGAGGCCATGTACACTCCTCCACCATCTAACGCTTTGGAGCACCCTTTAGTCCAACAAAGCTTAACACATATGTTTATGTTAACACATACTGTAACTGACTGGATCAAGGTAGGCCACCTTCCCAGGAAACTAACTGACCCTGGGAGTCCCTTAATCTATTTACAGATTGCTACAAATAAACCATATAGGGCTCTTCTTGACTCAAGTTCCGGAGTCAACTTAATTTCACGAGAGATGTATCATGCCTAGAACCTATCCCAACTTAAGAAGAGCAACATTCAACTAGAGCTAAAAGACCAGTCCATCACCATTCCCCTGGGATTGGTGGAGGACATCATCACCACTGTGTGTGGTTGGTCTTACTCAGCTGATTTTTTGGTGATCGAAGTTAACAGCAATGAAGGGGACTTCCCAATTATAATGGGAAGGGCATAGCTAAGTACAGTAGACGCATGCCTTAGGATTTGCGATCTTTCCTTGGAAATCTCTAAGATAAACATATGTGGAAAGATCGAGAAGAGGAAAGTTCCATGCATCACATACAGTGATTCAGCAGGTGATGACATGGAGGAAATGTCTCCATGTAACAGGTGTGCTCTTGAAACTTTGAAACAAAGATGCTTGTATGTAGCAACCACACAACCAGTAGTAGACATCCTGTGGTTAACAGCTACTAGAAGGAGTAACCAAATATGCATGGAATGAACTGAGGAAACCCATGTCAACAACGAAGGCATAGATACATTGGAATATGAGCGTCACCAACTTCCACCCCTTAATCTAAGATCATCATTTGGGAGAAGTTGGGCACTTCTTAGAAATTCAAACAGGCACTCATTATTTTGGATCTCTTCCTTTCCACTTAGTCATGGGGGAGATGGCCACCTATGCTAACCATATGGGGCCCTCAGTTCTCTTTCGATTTTTGTTTTACACGTTTTTGTTTTACAACATTTTTGTCTTACACATTTTTGTTTTACAAATTCTTTTAACTTTTCTAATTTTTGTTTTACAAAGTTATTTAACTTTTCTAAGTTTTTGTTTTACAACTTTCTTTAACTTTTCTAGTTTTTGTTTTATAACATCGTTATACTTTTCCACTTTTTGTGTGTGTGTTTGTGTGTGATCCACCCTGTAATTTTGTCCCATAATAAGTGTTTGGAATAATCGTATGAACTATTTTCATACTGATTGCTAATGTTTGGTTTTTACCTTTAAGTCACAATGTTGATACTAAGGTATGTTTCTTTTGATATGGAAGACAATGAGATCACTTCATCCATCCATCCACCAAGTTCTATGATCTCTCTCGGCTTGGAAATATACAGTCCCCTTCCAATAAGAACTTTAACGAATCGGTGACTGGGTATTTCTCAAACTAAGGAAGGACTTAAGGATTGCAAAGGGTGTGACTTGAAGGGAACTTGATGCTTTTGTGTTGGCTATTCTCTTGGGTGCTTGGATGTTTTCTTCTTGAGTTTTCTTATCATTTCGATGTTA
This sequence comes from Gnetum montanum, assembly GCA_015680685.1. Lineage (NCBI taxonomy): Eukaryota > Viridiplantae > Streptophyta > Gnetopsida > Gnetales > Gnetaceae > Gnetum > Gnetum montanum. The sequence continues at coordinate 228,211 of MNCI01036663.1, read as the reverse complement.
CCCCAACTCTCGGAAGCTGAGACAATAAAAATAACAAGTCTTTGCAGGGTGTGGTTCTCATGCATAAAAATACCAAAAAAAAACTAAGTGAGAATTCAAAGCACACCCCTCAGACGAAATAAAATTTTGGCTACAAGCACTAGTTATGAAACCAAAGTGTTCCCTCTAACTAAGGCCCTTCTCTCTTCCCATTCTCTCCTTTGTTTCATCAGAATGGTGGTGGCTTTTTGGAGATGCATCTTTGTTATCCAAGTGGATGGTTTAGCCGAATGCATTGATGTGAAGTCATTGGACGTGGTTGGTTTGAGGCCGGAGTTGGAATGAGACTTGCCAAGTCACATTAATCATAAAACACACAAGGGGCTGTACACCACCTTGTCCTTGGGATTCCATTCCATTCTATTCTCTCCATCCTTCTCTCCATGGTTCACCTCATTTCCAGCTGTATCATTAGTGTATATATTTTGGTTGATGCATTGTTTTCTTTTTGGTAAATTCTTATGGTTAATACTTTAACTCATTTTCCAAATGACATTCCCAGGGCCTACGGACTCTTTAAATGTGGGTTTGTCAGGGCATTAAGGGCATGACCTTGCTTTGTGGAGGATCCACTGACACTCCTATTTGGAGCATTAGTTCAACTCTTTCCCTTAACATTTTGCAATTTATTTTACTTTGTTCATTTCCATCTTGACATCCATTTCATCGATGCCATAGTTGTCTCTTTTCACCTATCTTTCTTACTCCTTTTCTTTCTCCAATCTAACACTACTGGAGGTTCTCGATTAGTCATGGGGGTATGGGGCCCATTTGTTTCTATTTTCTCTTTGCCCCAAAATTTTTTGATTTTATTCCTAACCCTTACACATTCGGTAGCCATCATTAATATATTCCCAGATTTGTATTAGCCATACCATAACCTAGCCAATGAACCTACACCAAAGCAATGTATTAATTACATGATGATTCATTTACCCTTGCTAATACAAGACTATGTTGTGCATGCAGATGGTGATCACATAAATAATGGATTGGATCTAGAGCTAGAGCAAACACTTGGAATGGATCAGTACTAAAAGTAGCTATGCAAGGAGCAAGATGGATAGTGCTCCTGCTGAAGGACAACAAAGGCACAATCTTGGCATTGGTAGCAGCAACACTTCTTTCTCTCTCTCTTTCTTAGTTGCCAATAAAGGCCTGATGTCATTTTAATAAGGTGTTCACCCCTGTTGTCATGAACACCATTTTTTTCAAGTATTGTAATAATGTTCCGTTCACATGTCATCCCATTAGTTCCATTTTCCTCAATAATTCCATACCTTCCCGATATTATTGTAAGGAACTTGAGGATGAGTTTTCATTTAGTTATGGGGGTATGATGAGACGCGATATTGCATGGGCCGTGATATTGCATCGTCCCCTACGATATCACGTACGTGATATCGCAGTCCACTGCCAAATCTATAAATAAGAGGCAGCACTACCCTTATTTCCCATCCTACGCTTAAAGTAGGGAAACTCTGGTAGTTTGATCACTCCAAAGATAGAATATTTTCCATGTGCCCGCAGTAGGAGTCCCCAAGTGAATGGATCTTTATTCAAGCATCTTTGTACCTAAATGCAAGTTGTGTACGGCAATAAAGATGAGCTTTGTGGATAAACCTTGCAGTGCATGGAATAGGATTTATTACCTGCATAAGCGTGGCATGAGTATGACTTGATTATGAGCATTGACGAATGTGTACGGCTAATCAAGGAATCGGCTACTCATCGCGATTAGTCTCTCTTACCCTCAACTCCTAGAACGCGGGATGAGTATGACTTGATTACGAGCATCTACAAGTGTGTATGGCTAGTCAAGGAATCGGCTGCTCATCACATTTAAGCTAGTTAAGTGCCTCACTATGACCACTTCGAGCACGTGCATTACGTGTGGTGATCCCAATAACGATTAGTGTTTGGTAGCCATAGTTGCATAGTTTAGGGTGTGTACGGTAAATGGGAATAGATGATGATGCTAGCTAATTTATACTTAGGTCCTTAGTTAGAGTTAGTTCTTTCAACCCTTCACCCTTTACCATAGGAGAAAAACCATTAAAGTCCATAAAAATCATATACCTTGAACTTACTTAACCATACACTATGACAACAAGTCTGGGAAGACAACGAATGATTAACCCCAAGTGTTCTATGGGGCGTTTAGGCATTTAGTCTATGGAGTTCGATCGGATCATGCGTGCTATGCTTGTTTCGTATGGTTGAGTGTAGGGGTACCTCGCCACTCATCACCAAGGTAGTAGGTTAATTGCAGATCAAATTCAGAAAGCATAGCCAACCATTCTTCCTAGTTGGGCCTTAGCTTCATTTAATTTAGTAGATAACTAGTGGCTAGGTTATTAGTCTTTACATGGACATAACTTCCCAACAAGTAGTGTCTCCATGCTCTCAAGCAATGAACAATAGCAAATGTTTCTTTCTCATCAACTAGCCATCTCTACTCTACTTGATTCAACTTTCAAGACTTATAAGTGACAAGATAATATTCCTATAGTAACACACCACTAATTGCATCCTCACTAGCATCAGTATGAATCTCAAAAGATTTTGAGAAATCTAGCAATGCCAACACCAAATGGAAGGTTAAAGCCTCTTTGATTCTATCAAAGGCTTATTAACATTTTGAATACCATTACCATGGGACTTCTTTCTTTGCAAATTTGTGATGGGTGTAGCAATACCGAATAAATTTCAAATAAATTTACAATAGAAGTTGGTTAACCCCATAAACTATCTAACCTCATGCACATTAGTAGAAGCGAGCCATTGGCGTACAACCTCTACCATTTTTAGATTTGGCTTCACCAGTCCATGCCCTATGAGATGTCCTAGAAATTTTTGCTTCATATAATAGAATTCACATCTCTCTTTCTTAATGTATAGCTTATTTTCCTACACTTCTCAAGGATTAACTATAAGTGGAGGGCATGTTCCTCCATGGCTAGCTATATATTAAGATATCATCAAGATAGATAACCACAAATTTATCTAGGAATGATCAAAATATCTCATTCATCAATGTAAAAAAGGTAGTTGGCACATTTCAAAGCCCAAATGGCATCATCATACACTTGTATGACCCATATCGAGTTACACATGAAATTTTTTCTTCATCCCCCTTTGTGATGCACACCTGATAGTACCCTTGTTGAAGGTCTAGCCAGGTGAAATAATGGTCCCCTACCAATTGATCGAACAAGTCTAAAATAAGTGGTACTAGGTACTTGTTCTTCATAGTATGTTGATTCAATAGCTTGTAATCATAATAGAGATGTAGCATTCCATCCTCCTTAGTGACAAATAGCACTAGTGCCCCATAAGGAGATTTTGGGGGATGAATGTATCCTTTGGACATCAGGCTCTTAAGCTACTTCTTCAATTCCCCCAATTCTAGTCCCATTAACCGATATGGTCTTGGAATAGGTGGGTCTGTACCTAGCTACAATTTTATTTTATGATCTACTATCCTTCAAGGTGGTAGACATCCTAGTAACTCTGGTGGCATCACATATTTAAAACTATCCAACACCTATGCAACACATGGGTCAATGTTTGTTTGAGATTCACAAGCCTTAAAAGGAACTCCTGTTTACATAACTAGCAAAATTTTTCTTGTGGGATCCCTAGCCAAACATTTCATCACCATTAGGGACATAATCTAGGGACTAGAGCCCTCATCCTTTCTGATCTGTGCTCCATGAATCTGAACTATGTAGGATAAGCTTTTATGTGAAATGAAGATCAAGTCTAGGTGTGGAGCAATAAAAAATTTGGTCTTTCATAAGAATTATTGCCCCTATATAACCTTAAAGGAGTCCACATCTAGGATAGAGAAATTTAGAACTCCTTGCAATGAGCCCACTTGAACTAGGACACTATGAGTATCCTGATGCACCAAAGAAGTTTGAACTTTGTAAGTTTGCAAGAGGCTTGGACTGGTTCCATTTTTAGCTATAAGTCTCTTACTAAGGTTGGAACCATATAATTATGGCTAGCCCCATTATTAATGAGGGCACTTATCTAACTTGAGCTCATAGTGATTGGGGCCAACTGAACCTAATGTAAATTATCAAGATTAATATTTTGGGAGCTTCCAACTCCTAACCTCTACATCACCATATTAGACAACTTCATCATAACAACTAGCCTTCATTGTTTTAAAGAAGTGCTTCCATCTATAATCTGAAGGCATGGGTCACGGCGATAGTTAAAATTCATCAGTTGCTTCCCTAGAGCCTGCCCTTACTTATTTTCTATCCTTCCTCAGCTCAAGGGGAAATTTCTTGCTAGGTGGTTCCCATGACATAAGGAGCATTGAATTGGCTCCTTAAAGGGACCTTGTAAAAATTGTTTCTTCTTGGCCCAAGGTTATCACCTACTCCCTGTATCTTTACATTTTTGTTGGGAGCCTTGGTTTCCTAGAGGACCATCCATCAAGTGACTACCTTGTTGAACTGATTTGAATGTGTTTCCACCTTTGATGGAACTTGTATCTATTTTTCAAAAGTGGGAGGACATGACACACTTTCCCTTCCCAAGCTTACCCTTGTTTGGCTTCATCATCTTAAAGTTAAGAAAAGTTCCAGTAGCAATGATAGCCTCTATGAGTGTGTCAATGCCTCTTGGACATAGTTACATCTACGCCCATGGCTGCAACCCATTTACAAATTTGAAGAAGCGATCCTGATCTCCCATATCAGGAATCAACAACATAAGCTCCTGGAAGCTATTAATATAATCTTCAAGCTTTCTTGAATGTTTTAGGAACTCCAACTTTGTTCTGCTACCCACTCACAATTCCCTACACAGAACTATTTGATAACATTACCTTAAATCTGACCTAAATATCTACCTTTCTGTAGCAGTATCCATTTCTTGAGCACAAAGGAGGCTAAGCCACCATAGTTAAGCACTTCCTATGAGATACTGAGATGTTGTAAATACCTTTTAGGTTATTGGAACACCCCTAGTATTCATGTACATCTCCACATCATGGAGGAAGGCATCAATTTTAACATCACTCCTCTCACCATCATAAGAACTCGGTTCTCTAGCTTTAATATGAGCCATCACTACTGGCTCTTCTGCCAAGTGTCCTGCCAAGGAGGATTTTAGGATGGCATTTTTAATTTTCAAATCAAATAGTTCCTAATTTACCATCATCGTGGCATCCTACAAAACTTTCACTTGTCCAATTAGGTCCTCAACTAGAAATGCTTTTGTTTGTACCTCCTCCAAGGATCCAAATAGATCCTTTTTGATAAGTCATGGTCTATCAGGTGTCATGCTCTGTCAGGTCCTGTTATCAAACCCCTATTATTGAACCCCTAATGTTAGGTACAAGATACTAGGTCTGATGTGCCATGATATCGGACCCTCGACATCGAACCCTCGATATCAGGTACGCGATATCAGGGCCTGCAAGTGATATTGAACATCCAATATTGGGACCTGTCTCATTACCTATAAATAACAAGTAACGCACTTGGTTTTTGCATTAGTTCTTAGTCACTTACCCAAACTCTTGCAGTTTTTCTTTTTTAGAGTTAGAATTACTTCTCAGTGCATGCCTGCGATGTGATGATTGTAATTGTATGTCATCCTTTATTCATGTGTAACATACTTGGACATGCACATGACCAGAAATAAAGATCAAGATTACTTCATCATTGTAGCATTCACTTAGTTTAATTATTTAATTGTTATTCTTATTTATTGCTTTCATAGTTAACATCTTAATCACAAGCATTTAAGTGTGACTACTTGGTATCCCAGTAGCGTACCTAGGCCATGCGCTTGGTAATCCCTAGTGGTAGTCATGCACGAGGTCGAAGATGTATATGGATGATTAAGGAACGGATGCTCATCACACTTAGGCTAGCTTAGATTCTCTTCCCCTATCTCATATTAGATTAACTCTCTCTCCCTTTTCCTCCTAGCTTAATTAAAGATTATTTTCTATTTCTTCCAGGAGTAGCATTAGTTTAGGAACAAAACATATACCTCACTCTAAACTAAACCATACGTGAAAAAGAAAATGCTAGTCTAGGTGGGAAGATAGCGAACTATGATCAACGCGTAACTATCTAGATACCATAGCTAGCCCGTCTACAAAGTTCAACTGGATCGTGCGTGAAATGCTCATATTTTTATGGTTGAGTATAGGGGTACCTCGCCACTCATCATTGGCACCGTTGCCAAGGATAGTGCTAGTTATCTAGATTAGTTACATCATACAAGATCACTGTAACAAAGTATTAACAACATATCTTTCAGAAAAAAAGATAATAATAATAATTATAATTAAATCACACACAAATTTACAACCATGTCTCTTACACAAGATAGTGATAATGCAACATCTAGCGAGGTAATTCATTAGAGAACCAACGAAGAAGTTTGGAGTCTTGATCTTATGCAGGAGTTTTATATGTTCATAGACACCCCAAAAATACTCAAGGACTCTCATCATCCAACTCTGATACCTCTAGCGAGGATGGGACATCCCATAGAACGAGGGGGCCCATAAGGCCTAGGACCTGCTCAATAATTAACAAAAATTTATCCAAGAATGATTGGAAGACTTACAAAAGTCATGATGAGTCTTCCAGCTCTTTCTCTTCCTCTACTCCTTCAACGTTAGGTTGTGACACAGATGATCGTCTTTTAAGGGGTCGGCGTAGAAATAAAAATCAGGCCCATGGGCAAAGTTAGAAATGCCAACATGAACAAAGAAAACATCTTCCGAACTTGTAAACTCATAACCTACCAAGTGACGATGAACCCCTACTGACCACTAAGAGCCTAATGCATATACAGGAGGCTATTCGAATAGCCCATAGGCATCATAAGGAAAGCCATCTACCTGTGATTGATTTAAAAAACTTTCCCAAATTTTTAGGAGGCTATGATTTAGATCTCCAACAACATATACAAGCCTTCCATGATGCCTGTGTATGGAACAATATCGATAATGGATGGAAAAAAATTAAGCTCTTTCCTGTGACACTTGTTGACCAAGAAAATGTATGGTATAGGTCCCTAAAACCCAAATCAATTCGATGTTGGCCAACAATGGTAGAGCTCTTCAACGAAAGATATCAAACTTATGCAAAAGTGTCAGCCTTGAGGAAACAAATCCAAGAGTGGAAATAAGCACAACATGAACCCTTGGACATGGCCTTAGAAAGATATTATGCATTGTTAAACAATTACCCAGGCCATGAGTTCTTTGAGGAGAGGCTAATGTACCACATTATTGATGGGCTCCGTAATGAAACAAGGGAGACCCTAGCGATGTATGCCCAAGGTCAACTATATGAGCTACAAACCCATCAAATCCAAGAGCTTATTAAGCAGGTAGCAAAAGAAGAAGGAGAAATGGCTAGATGGGAGAATGTTGAAAAATCTTAACAGGACCAAAATCTTACATCAACAAAGGTCCATAATCTAAAAGAGGAGAAATCAAGTCACCTCAAGGAGGTGGAATCATCTTTTCCAACACTACAATCATTAAATGAAATTGAGGCAAAGATCAATAAGATGATGGAATGGATACATAAAAAATGTGGATAATATGCCAACATTATTGGAGATAGAATCATGACGAATCAAGAATTAGGATGAAACACCTTTAGAAAATCAGAAAGAAGGGTAGAAGAGAATAAGAACTTAACTACCAATCATACATATCAATGTAATGTTTGCCTATGCGATCACCCCAAGGGCCAATGCCCAATCTTGTTATATTTTCATGAGCATTGGGGAAGAGTGTTGCACCTAGAGTTCGTACAGAGATACTATGTTCAATCATAGTGGCAACAATCCCAGTCGTTGGGGAGGCCACCCTCAAACTGGGTACGCCCTTCATATGATCCAAACCCAAGTGCCTATCAAGTTCAACATCATGTTTCCCCAACTAGGTCAACATACTCTATCTCACCATATTATTATCATTCTCCTCAATACTATCAATCCATATCCTCTCCAACACAACCACCACCTTGGATACCTTACACTCCTTCTCAATTTCAAAATTCTCATCCTTCACCTCCTTCTACATTTCTACCAAGTTTTCTAGAAGGGTTTGCACCACAATAGCAACCCATGAATATTACTTGTGCTTTTGCTGATAATAGTAGTGGGAACTCTCCTCAACATCGAAGATGCCCCTTCTTTTGACATGACCGTAAGAAGGGATAGCACAACTCTAAGCCCACTGCATCCTCCAACTTAGCACAAGTTCAACACTATGGTGCATCCTTCTCCTCAAACTCAACATCTCATGTTACCTCATCTGGGCCATCAATCAATACTCCAACAACCATGCGACCTACTGAATCTACCCATGAAGGAAGACATATTGATTCTTGCATACCATCTTACGGTCATGGGTGCCATAGTGGGTCAACCACTCATCAATTAACTACAACTTATAAATTGAACCACTATGTTTATTACAATCAAGTGTGTGAACCCCAATTGGGGTATGTTCCAACCACCACATCAAAATACACCCAGTGGTTCAGATATGAGCAAATCCCAATACTTCCAACATGCAAGGATTCCAATTCTTCATTTATTAATCCTAGCCATGCTCAACTATTTAGTTATGTGGGATATCCCCCATTCTAATAATAAGAGGGATTAATAAATATTTTTCATTTTCTTTAATTTTGAATTTTTTTTTTCAATTTTTTACTTTTCAACTTATTGTTTGATCTTTTTACCTTTTTTATGAGTAATCTCATCTACGAATAAAACACTCATGTGGATCATTAGTTGAGCTATTATTCTATGCTATCAAGTCTTGGGTGACTAATTACTTGGACGGCGAGCCACAACATCCACTTATCCATTCTATTAATAAAAGGTTCTACTCTGGGTACAATGATATTCTTAATCATTAAAACTTAAAGTAATTTTTCTATTATTGTGCCCAAAACGAAGAAGGATGAACCAAGAGGGAATGGTTAGGATGTGACATCAAGGGGACTTGTGGATTATCTTTGGTGACATTTGTTGAAGTTATCATGTAGCTTGGTTATACTAAGATCCTTGTAGATCTAATGAAAAATGGGAGTCAGAGTAATCTAAAAGCACTCAACCAAAAAATAATAATAATGCTATTCTAGGGGATCCTATAGGAAAGACATGCATCCATGCCTGAAGGTAGGTGGCTTCTTTGGATTAAGCAATACTTCATCAAAAAAAAAATAAGTGCCACAAGCAAAATCACTCCTCCCTTGAACGAAACACCAAGTGATCGTACACCTTGCTATCATGGTGCTCTTATGGTTGTCCATCATTGGATGAAGCAATGCAATGTCACTGATTAGAGGAATGGACTTGGTCTTGATTTTGGAGTGACGGGTTGATGAAACATTAATGATGCCTTACAGTGAGGATTCATTTTGCCTTGGGCCAATTACCTCGTGTCCCATTCTTTGCAATCCCTTCTATAATTTGCTCCATCTCGCTATTCATGTAATTAGGACTCATGACCTGTGTAGAGTTGAATTTATACCTCTTCATAGTGGTATCTACATGTGTGTGTTTTGTGGAACTGACGTGGATTACATTTAACCCTTCTAGTGCCTATGGACATTTTAAGGTGTGGTTACACAAGGGCATTATAGGTTGGAACCTGCTTTCGGGAGGACCCACTTATGTGACTTTTGTAATTTGTACTTGTTGCACACCACCACATCATCTTATACCCTCCAAGTACCTCATTGCAAAATATATTCTTTCCTTTATCATCATTTTATCAAACATTCCTCAAAACCAGGTCTAACATTAAACTTTTATGGTAACTTCCTTGAAAAAATTTCTAACTCTAAGATCACACTAAGCAAAGAATTCAACATTTATTAAAGGCAATGAGTAAGGTATGAAATCATTGAAATTTTTTCAATAACCTTACTAACCATTGATCTTTTTGTGATTATAGATGGCCCCTAAAAGAAGATAATAAGTAGGACCTTCTCAATGTGCAACCGAATGACCAGGGGAAGGTAGAGGCCAAGGACCTCATGCAAAACATGCAAAGCAAGAGACACAATCATTCAGCATCCATCATGAAACTCCTGTTACTGCATAATCTATCCAAGCAAAAGGTGGAGAGGTCAAGGCCTGAGGCTATGAAGAGGAATGACAGCTATTTGCGGCATGACATGTCAAGGCCAATCAAGTGTTCCCGCAACTACTATGTCCATGGAAAGTGCTGACTCCATCAAACATTGGAACATCAACATGGACAGCTCATAATCTGTGGATAGAATAGGAGAAACTTTAGGCACTTCTTCAACAGTATCAATCTCAGAAACCTAGAGCGCAGAATAAAGGAAAGGCACCCATGGAGGAGCCACCACTACTGGGAATCACATGAGTCCCAATAAATTTTGTAATTTTTGTGTTTGTGTCGAAATTTTGTTTAATTCTCCACTATGACATGAATAAATTCCTAGTTAATCAATAATCCCATACCTATCCACTATGTAATGACTTGAAATTGTTCCTCACTTTCTTTGACTCAAGGACAAGTTGTTATTCAGTCGTGGGGGTATGATGAGTCATGGTCTGTCAAGTGTCATGGTTTGTCAGGTCCTATTATTCGACCCTTCTTATCAAACCCCTAATATCATGTACAAGATACTAGGTCTAATGAGCCCTGATATCAGACCCCCGATATCGGACCCTCGATATCAAGTATGCGATATTGGGGCCTACAAGAGATATTGAACATCTAATATCGAGACCTGTCTCATTGTCTATAAATAAGAGGTGGCGCACTTGGTTTTGGCATTAGTTCTTAGTCCCTTACCCAAACACTTGTAGTTTCTCTTTCTTAGAGTTAGAATTATTTCTCAGTGCATGCCTGCAATGTGATGATTGTAATTGTACGACATTCTTTATTTGAGTGTGACGTACTTGAACATGCACATGATCAAAAATAAAGATTGAGATTACTTCATCATTGCAACATTCACTTCGTTTAATTATTTAATTGTTATTGTTATTTATTGCTTTCATAGTTAACATCTCTTTACCCTAACCTCCTATTAAACATGGAATGAGTATGACTTAATCACAAGCATTTAAGTGTGACTACTTGGTATCCCAGTAGTGTACCTGGGCCATGCATTTGGTAATCCCAATGGTAGTCATGCACGAGGTCCAAGATTTGTACAGATGATTAAGGAATGAATGCTCATTGTACTTAGGCTAGCTTAGATTCTCTTCGCCTATCTCATATTAGCTTAACTCTCTCTCCCTTTTCCTCCTAGCTTAAGTAAAGATTATTTTTCATTACTTCCAAGAGTAGCATTAGTTTAGGAACACATCATACACCTCACTCTGGACTAAACCATACATGACAAAGAAAATGCTAGTCCAAGTGGGAAGATAGCAAACTATGATCAACGAGTAACTATCTAGATACCACAGCTAGCCCATCTGCAGAGTTCAATTGAATCATGCATGAAACGCTCATATTTGTATGGTTGAGTGTAGGGGTACCTCACCACTCATCACTTGTAAAGGTTAAGCATACAATCCAAACAACCTTCCAAGATCAAAACCTTAGCTTCTACCACTTTCACCTGGTCTTTAGAGTGAAGATCTATCTTATCTTGTGGTAATTCAATGCCTTTAAGAATGTGATGGATCACATCCACGTTCTATAGTCTAGGGTAGGCTAAGGCCTCATCAATTACTTTCACATGGTCCCATAAGGTTTAAAACTTAGTCTCATCTTGACCAAGTTCTATCTCAACCTCAACATTTGGGTTTGCTTCATCTTCTACCATATCTCTAGGTCCACCAAGCTCCATGTTACCAAAGGGAGAACTTTAGCACAAGGCCACCCTCAATGGAAGAGTGGCTAGTAGAAGTTGAAAATGGAAACCTAACAAACCACAAACCTTCTCAACCATTTATCAATAAAGTTTTTACTGGAAAACTAAAGTGTGAGGCTCTGATACCATCTATAACAATGTTGTCCCTAAGAATGTTGTTTGGCACCCCAAGAGTTTCCCAAGCAGATTCTAAATCAGGATGAAACTCAAGAGGAATATGCCTCAGCAATCAACAATCCTGAAACACATGCCAACAAACAACAAGTTAGTGTTAGCATGCATCCTAAGTGGTGTTTCACATCAAACATATACATTATCCTAATAAGCTAGATAACACTCCCTAGCTCCACTCACGTGGACACCATGGGGACTAACAGCTGAACCCTCCAGATTCATCACTGCACACTAGTAGTTGGTATCACACTCTTACAAGTGCACGTAACATCCCATAGCACATTCCATGACACACCTAGTTAAACACCCCAACATAGAGTTGAACTACGAAACCCTACTAGGCAAAGTTCTACCAAGTGGGGTAATGAGAAAGGTCGTAGCCTCCTCTTACTAATGTGTGGAACTGCCATGCTAATATGGTTTTGAAGACATAAGGAGTCGATGACTCCTTGTGTCCCCACAGTCCCTGAACCATGGGGGAGGTAGCAAGCCACCACCAACCCTGCTACCTCTCTCATAGTTTCACTTTAAAAAGATGTTCAATCATAATAAATTGTGAGGCAAACCTAGTTTCTGCATATTTTATAACTGTAAAGATGAGTACTTTCTATAGATGGATTATGACAATGAATAATTAGTGATAAATTGCTAAATTTTTTTACAATTTTCCACAACTTCAGATATCCAATCAACACCAACATGAATATCTTTTAATAACAAATTCAAGCTGGTTGCTGGCTTTCTATTTGTGGGTCTAGTATTGGAAAAGTTTGAAACAATTTCATCAAACGTTGAAGAATGTCTAGATCTACTTGATGAGATGTTCAACCTTTGTGGGTATCTCAAGGAGATCAGAGATATTTAGCCCCTTAGAGATTTACTAGAAATGTCAATTAAGCTCTGATTGTGGAGGGTGTAATTTTTTGTTGCTCTCAAAGAGAATCTTCTTCTTTCTTCAAGTACTAAGAGGGTTAATCACCATCATATCCAAGATGATGATTTTTGGGTTTATAATAGAATACCAATTTTTTTATTGCAGGTTTTTGGATGCCTCAGTCAACAAACAACATTTTCTTCTTTCTTCAAGTACTAAGAGGCATAGTCACCATCATATCTGAGATGATGATTTTTGGATTTATAACAGAATACCAATTTTGTTATTGTAGGTTTCTGGGTGTCTTAGTCAACAAACAACATCTTGAAAACATTATAGCTCAATTGGACAAGATACATACACATCTTTTTCTCCAAGTAAACTTTTATAGTATACAACATATCAGGAAAAGTGACATCAAATTTCCTAGACATAGATTTTACCCTAATCATGCAGGTATATGCTCTGACCTTTTGTTCACTACCTCAAAGGAAGCATGGTGAATTTAACAAGCACTCTTAAATTAGTATATTCTTGTTGTTTTGTTCAAAAGAAAACAAGCATTCTTCATTTTGGCTTATTATGATGAATTCAAGTACTTTTCAATATTTGAATCCTTTCTTATTCTTTAGAACTAGAAATGGAAAAGTTAAAAGAAGCTCAACGTAGAATTGCTTCAAATGATGTTAATAGAATTCAAGGTTATTTTACACACATACTTTAATGGCTTGTCTTACATAAGGTGAGCTAATTTGTTTAGTTTATTTTTATTTTTACAATTTAGTAATTTATTTTTTTAAAAATAATACCTAATATGTTCTATTGAACTATTCTATGTTTATTACCAAGTATGGCATGGTTCCATTAGCTCATTCTATGATATATAACAAGTTAAAGTTTGAAATTGGCTAAACTATCACTATGCTATTGTTTTTTGCTAGTCTTTGTCTTTTTTACCTTATCCTTAAATTGTTTGTTATTTATTTTTAAATTTTATTTTTTAAAAAAGTAATTTATTTATCCTAAAATTCACGGTTATACTTTAAATAATTGTTTATTTATTTTTTAATTACTTTTTTACTTAAAATTTTTTATAGTTTAAAATAAATTCTATTGCATTTCAACTAAGCGTTAACCATAACACTATTTCTTTTCTCTTAAATACTATAATTGAAATGATTTGCAAGTTATTGGCAGTTACAGTAAATGAAATGGTTTTGTTCCTAAAATAGGTAAATCCACATAGTGCAACAAAAAAGTGTCCTCAATCAAAGGCAAGATCAATATGCATGATAATTATCTTGATGATTTTCCAAAAAAGCCAAATTGATTTTTTTGTTCTCATTTTACATGTTGATCCACAATAGTGGGTATAGAAGTTGCAATGGGAGAGGTAATCAATATGCTAGACCTTAGTGACAAAAAGGTAGTGGCAATCCATGTGAACAACATTTTAAATCTTTCATTATCAGACCAATTAATAAACGCAACTTCACCACAACATGTTAACAATCAAATAAAATCCTCAAAGATGAGCTAAAAACAATGCACTGAGGTTGCTCTTTCATCTAGATTAACAAACATAAGACAAGATCTAAGATTAGATTTATGAATAGAAGGATTTGTTGCCCCCCTTGAAATGGGAATAGAGAAAGATCAAACATAAGTTTAGTATATTAACTTTTCTCTTAAAGAGATGGACTTTAAGAATGAGACCCTCATATTCTTTGGAATATGAATTGCAGTGATTGAACTTTACTGTATAAGAAACTCTAACTCAAAAAAAAAAGAAAAAAATTTTAGGAAAAGAAAGACCAATGAAGAGATAATGTACAAAAGTGGTCTCTAAATCCATGGTTTGGCCCATTTTGAAAAGGAAGGAGGAGTGCTTGTTGCAAAAGTAGTGACTTACATTCAAGTGGCCCTAAATTTTTTTCTCTTCATGTTTGTCATTTAACACATTCAATTTGCTGTAGACCTACATTTAATTTATGACAAACTTGCATTTAATTCATGACAAATGCAATAGTTGAGAATAAAGCATCGATGTTTTCGTATCTTTGAAACCATAATATTAAAAAATAAAATCAAAGGAAATGAAACATGTTAAAAATGCTTCAGTTTGCTATGAAACATTTTGCCTAGCAAGTGCCAGTTACTGTTCATGGGCAACAGAGTTTTACCTAAATGTGTTGCTTATTGCCATTCTCGCCATAGAAGTGGCCCTATTTTTTTTTTTCCTCTGTATTTGCCAATTTGCTGCATTTAATTCATGACAGACCTGCATTTAATTCATGGCAGATACCGTAGTTGAAGTTGAGGATAAAGCATCTTATCATTTCATATCTTTCAAACCATAAAATTAAAAAATAAAATCAAAGAAAATGAAAAATGTTAAAAACGTTTCAGGAAACATTTTGCCCAGCAAATGACGGTTACTGTTCATGGGGCACAGAGTTTTGAAACGGAATCCTGTTTCCACATCGAAAAACACAAAACTTTAAAAATTTGTTGCATTTCTGGCAACATAGCCAAAGAGTGAAAAGATAAGAACACTGTTCAGAGGACCCATGTTGGGCTGTAAAATCCTTGTGATGCAATTGCTGAGAGTATCCCATATTGTTCGTACAATCTTGTGATGCTGCCCAAAAACTTAGAGATGTGATTGCACCAATGTGATACTTGCCTGAGACGGCACCACCAAAGAGATAGGCCCCATCAGAAGTGCAGGCAAGAGGACCGAGTTCTTCATATGTGGGAATCTGGCCGCAGATGTAAGGATGATGCCATTTCCAGAAGCTTATCGATGCCGATGAAGATGCTACAAGTGAGCAAGAAGTAGGGATCACAACGACAGAGTTGAGGGGTGAGCATACATCTGGACCAAAGTAATGAGCAAGGAGACAGCCTTTCGCCACATCCCACATTGTAAGTCTGCCCTCGTTATGTTGCCATGACCATCCCACCATGACTTCACTCTCACTCTTCGGAAATCTGAATAGCAAGTTTATTAGCAAGTTTATTGATTCGTCCATTTTGTCTGCAGCAAAGATATTTTTCCTAATTTAAATATTTTGTTGAAGATATAGAAGCCATGTCTGTGCAATAAATTTATCATTTCCAAAACATCCAAATTCGCTACCTTAAAAGGTCTTGTATAAAGGAAGATACCAACGAATTGCAGGAACAGAGAAAAACATGAACAAATCATGAGAACAGTATAGCAATGAAGAATTAATTTCAAAACTTAATGCAGCTATGATAGGTTGTTATAGTGTTTCCTGTGATACTGCAGTTTATCAATCAAATGACAGCTAACACAAAACAATAACAGTTAACATCCAAATAATAAATAGGATACACCATAAGTCCTTTATTGAGATTCCTTATTATTTTATAACTAGCTGTGCAATTGCAGAGGGACAAAATTCAGAATACCGCACTACTGAAATTGCTTCCAATTTGTTAAATGTTGACAGACATAGCTGCACTATTATGAACAAGAGCTGGTACTTTTAAAAAATGCAGAAATGATGAAACAAAAGTGATGCCCTAAACTGAGTCAGATATTTAGCTGTTGCATTAAAAAAATCAAAGACATGGGTTGTGAAAATTTGTTTGAATGCCAATGATGTGATAGCTCAACTGATAATTTGTTAGTGTATCAAGCAATTAGCTGCAAGGTCAAGCTATATTAAAGGAACTGGTTATAACTTTGCCTTTTGAGGCACAAGAACCCTGTAGTGAACAAGGCTAACCATGTGTCTGGTAGTTATACAATTATTTACAACATCTTGCTTCTTTCTTGAGACGCCTTAACCACCACTGCCCGTGTTAAACATTCAAAATATAAATGGTGATGAAACTTGCCTAAAACTACAAAACCAGGATACTTGAGTTGCAAAGTTTGCAAGCAAAGAAACAAGCTAAGTTTTCTGCTCTAATCAGATGAGAGAGATTATCTAAACATCTTTTGCTGACTCACTTAAAGCTTTGGGTACGAACCTTTAAATCAATAGCACTTGAAGTTCTCAATGTGAACCAGAGCCAAACAAAAGCATTTTTCATTGATATTAGTAACTCAGGCATTCTTTACTTAAAAACAATAAAAATTTGAAATGATTTGCTCCAGGGCATGACAGGGACACCAGGGTCAAACTAGGTACTGTTTGAACGGCTGCAACAATGACTTTTAACTCTAACAATTAAGATAAATGTTAACTTTTGAACTATCTTTTTGTCTTTTATTCATTGTCTGGAACAAAAGGATCAAGGATTTAATCACTTATAACTAACACTAAAAATTCAAGAGGATGCCTAATAAAATATCTTGTATGTTCTCAATGATTTTTCTTTTTCTTTTTCAATTATCAATAGTAGATCAATCATGGAAAATAATATTTTATCCATAACAGTTTAAAAGGGAGCCTCTCAAGAATAGTAAATACTATTCTGTCCATAATGCTCCTGAAAGAACCTATAAGTAACACTAAATAATATTCTATCCATAATGCTTACATACTTGCTTCAAGTATTTATATCTTTGTGATGCAATGCATAAGAAATTAAATTGAGAAGGCAAAGAGAGCATGCATGAAAACAAAAATATATGAGATTTTAGAAATATTTTAGGGTACAAGATTTATTATCAATCTTGGAATTAGTCATCCTTCCCATCATGCAATCATTGCAATCTTACCAAAATTGTTATGGAATACATCTAATGTAGTAAAATGCTGATTTGGATAACTTTCAATACAGTAAAACTTAGTTTTTGCAGGATTGTCTGAAAAAAAATATATATATATATAACTAAATTACATGGCTACCAACCCCAAAAGCACCATGAATGAGAGCATATGCTGCATGATACGCACCAAATGTTCGTTACTCTTTTAATGCTCCGCTAATCACTTAACGCTATCCTACCATCCATGTATGAAGAAGAAGCGTATACAAGTCCATTAAAAAAGAAACAAAAATATGTTTTATTTTCTAATTTTCAGGCATGATTTCTTGATAACTTAAATTGATTTACATTCTCAACAAACTGCAATTCTAAAGCCCAATGCCCTAACTGCAGGCAACACATCTTAAGTGAAAAGAGAAAATTCAATCAGGATACGGCAGGATGGAAATCGAAAGTAAATATTCAATACCCGCTGAACGAAATGCCCCACAAAGTGAATTAGCCTACAAAATTTTCTTAATAAAGGCAAAACGCAGCAGCAACACTAACTTGTTCTTAAATGGGTAGCTGCAAAATTTTAAGCAGTTGCCAATTTCGTCATTGATGATTTTGAGCACATGCAAGACTCTCTGATCACCCAAAGCCAAAGAAATGTATTGTAGAATTCACTGGAGAAGAGACTAACAATTGCAATTATAAGATTCTTTGAGCTCGAAGGTGGTGCAGCTGCAAAATGAGTATACTTTTTTTATGATTTATGAAGGAAAAACGTTGGTAGAAGAAGCACAAAAAACAGAAATAGCCAGCTAGAAATTTGCAAATCCCCTGGAAAATAGGTACGTGATTATGAGTGGTTCAGCTTTATATTTTACTATAATAAGAAAATTCTTTAAAATATAAAGATGAGCAACTTTAAACACTTTGAGTGCACTTAACAAAATAATTTAGGCTTTTAGGCTTGTTTGGGAATGTGGTGGCAATGCCCAAAGACAAGGCATTGTTAATATACTGTTCACTTGTACATTCAAGTGCTTGCATTTTGCTTTTAACAAGTGTGTGTTTTTGTGTATGTGTGTGTTTCTCTTTGTGTTTATGTGTAGATTTGAACTTGCAAAGAGAATGGCACACAACCTTGAAGGTACAAGGATCTCTAATAGTGGTAGATCCAAAAAAACAAAAGTTGGTCCAAGTTGTGTTTGAGAATGTAATGTACAATTCTCAACCACCAATAGTCCTAGTTTACCACCAAGATATGAAAGGAAGGTGGAGAGATGTGCTAGGATGATTTTGCAAGAAACCAATTGAGGCTACCGAAGCAAGTCTTGTGGAGACTTTAACTAATCTTGGTCTTCTAGAAGATTTATTGTTTTACAAGTTCTTAGAGTCTAGTGAGAAGAAGCATGAGTATCATCAAAGATAAGAACTCTATGATTGTTTAGCTAAAGAGGAGGAACAATAGTGTAAGACCTTTGGAGATGAACACTTTGATGATGACAAGAAAAATCTTGACTCGAAGGGCAAGAAAAAGATTTCTCACAAAGATTCCTTGCAGCATAGCATAACTATGAAGAGGAAGGAGGACCCCATGGCAGCAAGCTACTTTCCCAATTCCAATATATCCATTTCATTAGGGATGGTGGTGATGAGATTACCAAGAGTTGAACAAGGATATCTACATTCCGAGGTAGCACATTGGTGAGAGTACAATCAAACACATTAACATGATGGATGTTCCATCCCACTGAGGATGTACTAATGATGACCTTGAACTTCATTTATAAGCATTTGATAATACTTGCTACTTACAAAGGATTGTGAGTAATTTGGGAGAAGTTTTAGTTTTTCTTCTACACATTCATTGAACATTTTGAGACCTTGTACAAATATTTGTCTCCTAGGTCAATTCAGTTGTGGATAGACATAGTTCATGTGGTCTATGCCAAATTCTAAACTTATGCTTGCATTACAAACAATTGAAAGATGATAGGTATGTAGAAGTAGAGATCCCATGAATCTTTGGACAAGGCCATAGAGAGCTACATGAAAATTACTCATCCTATCCAAATCATAACTTCTCTAAGAAAGAATAATTGATACATATTGTGAAAAGCTTAATGCAAAAGACTAGAGAACATGTAGATATGTACACAATGGGCCAAGTTCATAAAACATTTGCAACCCAAATTAAGATGTTGCTAGACACTATTATAGGAATGAAAAATGAGTGGCAAAAGAATTAAAATGTAGAGGAGAATAATTTTGATTCACAATAGAGGAAGGAAATCAAGAATGTTGAAGCTTCAAATGTCTTCTAGATCCCAATGTAGGACCAAGTCAGAACCAAAAAGGGCTTGATGGATCTGGCCTACAAAGTGGATAAAGTATGGGATCCAATGAATAAGAGGATGATAACTACTCTCAAATAACTTGAAGGTAAGGTTGTTAATGCTATGGAGAAATTTTTTGCTCGTCCTAATCATGAGAGGAAGGAAGATGATATGAGCATGGCCAGAGTCTCTTCATCTAAGCATGCTAAAGTAGAAGAAAAAATTTCATCCTTTGATGATGAAAATCCTTGTGATTATTGTGCAAATTATCATGACTTGTAGTGTTACTTGGTCACGGAACATATGATTGTTAAAATGGTATGAGCTAGGATGCCTTTGAATGCTAAGTTTGTCATAAAGAAAATAAGGAGGATGTCTTACCAAACTAGATCTTATTACACAAGTGGTGCATGCTTGTAGTCCACATAGTAGTGTCAACAATGGCAAGCTCCAAACCTTTGGGGTGCTACTCCATGGAACCAACTTGCTCTAGTGCAACAATATCATATGCTTCTTTTCAACTAATATTTCCAAGGTTCCTAGCAAGTTACTAATCAAAATCTTCAAATGATCCAACAAATATACCTAGCAACAACGAATTTCCCTAATGCATAACCTCAACAACAACAAGTCAATCAATCACTTCTAATCCCTTCCAAGAAAGGATACCAAGTCAACTATAACTAAAAAAGAAAAATTGCACTTTTATCAGCAAAAGAATCCTCAACGTCTAGCAAATCATATTAGAAAGGTCATAATAGTAATTGTGTGATCACCATTTCCATATCCAAGGTAACCACTCTTGTGGTTAATGAAGGTCACCTACCTAAGAAAATACTATATGCTAGTAATCCATGGTTGAACTTCAAATTGATGAGAAGGATCATTACCAACTTCTCTATGACTCTAGCTCTAGAGTCAACATCATTTCATTATAAGAGTACCTTTATTAGGGGCTTCCTCTTCTTAAGAGTACTAATATTCATCTTGAGCTAGAAAATTAGTGTTACACTTATTGAGTGGGACAACTGAATGATGTCATAACAACCTTGCAGGGTTGGTCCTACCATATTGATATTCTAGTGATTAGACAATATACTAAGATTGAAACCAATTTTCTACTAATCATGGGAAGAGCTTGACTAAGCACCATTGATGTTAGGATTGTGTTCCAAGGCCTACACTTGGAAATTGGTAAGATGGATGAGATGGAAAGGACTCAATACAAGAAAATATCATGTAATTCTTCCTAATCTTATGACAAACAATTATGTTTTTGCTATTTTAAAAAGCATATCTATGGTATTAGATACATGTTCTACCTTGAAGAAATACTTGTTCATGATGCAACTAGGGAGATCTTAGATGATTTGCATGAGACAAGGAAGCACATGTGGATTTTCTTCTTAAAGGTTCAAACCATTTCTAGTCATACCTTTGCACTCTTTACCTTACCAACATTATCATTTGCAAATTTAGAATTCCTAAAACTAAACATTATTTTTGTAGCAATTCAGTATGATCTTGAGTTTTGAGAAACTCTTGATTTATCAAAAATATTCTTGCACCACCATTAGAGCTTAAGCCACTTCTAAAGGACTTAAAATACATGTTCCTCATATAAGATCATCCTATTATTATAAATTAATCCTTGGAAATCCAATAGAAGAAGATTTAAGAGAGGTAGTTATTAAATCTAAGTCTACATTTACTAAGTTCCATGATGAACTCTTGGAAATTGATCCCTCCATCTATCAACACCAAATCTACATTGATCCAACTGTCAAACCTTAGGGAATATTGCAATGATGATTAAATCCAAATATGTGGGATGTTATGAAGAATAAAGCTTTTCATCTCTTGTTGACTAATTTCATTACATCAATCTATAACATTGAGTGGGTAAGTTCTATAGTAATCGCATTCAAGAAGGGTAATGAATTATAGTTTCTTGCATGCTGCAACTTTCAAGGATCACTTCCCATTATCTTTTATTGAACAAATACTTCACATTCCTGGGCAAGAGTACTACAGCCTTCTTGATGACTACTCAGCTTAAAATCAAATACAAATAGTGCTAGAGGATGAAGTAATACTATCTTCATATACCCATGGAGAACATTTTCTTTCAAGCACATGTCCATTAATTTGTACAACACGTATGTAAACTTCCAAAGCTTGATGATGCCTATTTTCCAAGACTACATTGGCAAGAGTGTGGAAGTCTTTATAAAAGAATTTTTCACATAAAGTAGAACATTTCAAGAAGACTCAAAAAAGCTTAAAGTTTTCTTGCATCATTAATGTTAAGTTAACCTTAAGCTTAAATAGAAAAAATTTCAACTCATGGTACCTAAAGGCATTATCATTGGTCACAAAGTCTCTCGAATGGAGATAGAAGTAAATTCTAAAATGATATGTATCATTCAAAACATAACACAAGTGTCTATGACAATCAAGAAGGTACAATCTTTTCTTGAACACAATAGCTATTATTATAGCTTCATAAAAGATTTTTCTAGAATATTGAGATCAATGTTTGAGATCATGAAGAAAAATGTCCCGTTCACTTGGAATGATCAACGTGAAAATGCCTTCAAATATTTGAAGGAAAGATTAATATAAACCCCTATGTTAAAGAACCCAAATTGGGCTTTTCCTTTTCACATTATCAAAGATTCATTAAACTATGATTTGAGGGTTATTCTAATGCAATATGATAATAAGAAGAGATCCTATGATATTTGATGTGGAGCCTATGTCAATAGACTCAAAAAGAATCCATTTCACAAGTTTCCTAAACAAATTAAGCTTAGCAAACAAGAACAACATTAAAAAATGGAAAAAATTCTTCCTTTTATTAAGACAACTCCCAAAATGTAGAGAAATACATCAAGATTGAGCCAAGATCAACTCATAACTCTTCCAAGGGTCTTAGAGGTCACACATATCCCCTCTTAATCCTCCATTTCTCACAATGGAGCTAATGCTCAAGAAAAAATACCTATATAAGAGGTTATATCAACCTCTTTCAAGTGCTCTCCCTTGCCTACACTCAAACTCTCTTGCATAAGCTCACAAGAGATCTCTCAAATCCCTCACTTAACTCTCTTCTATCACTCATTCTCAAACTCAAGCCTTAAACTATTATTTATAGCTTATTTATATCACCTTTTGTCTTACTTTATATTTAAAAATACAAATTACTTTCCATTTCTTACCAAAGAAATCTTATGGTATGAGGAGACATATTCCTTGAGTGTAAACTAGTTGCAAGAGATATTTTGTATGTAAAGAAGATGTCTATCACAATGAGGAGACATCTATCTCTTAGAGGATACATCTATTTTCTAGAAAATACATCTACACTATAGAGAAGATGTCTCTCCTACCAAGGTTAAAATTCAAGATGCTCATTTTAAGGTTTGGAACATTTTGACATCTCTAAATGAGTCCCCATTGATCTTAAAAACCTCTAAACTCATTAAAATAAGATCTAAACACCCTAAAACATGCCAAAACACACTAGAATTATCATTAACAAGGTCAACACAAAATGGAAAATCCAAATAAGACCCTTATATCCAAAATACATTGAGGATTACACAAGGGTTGCGTGATGTTCTCATCAACATCCATTTTGCTAGGATGAGCATTGTAGGACCTCAACTTAATTCTACTACCATAGAGAAGAAGTTGGTGGGCACTATCTTTTGGCTTCAAAAATTCTTACACTATGTTCTTATGTACAAAGTCTTCATTCATATTTATTATAGTGCCATCCAATATGTCATGAATAAGCCAAATGTCTATCCTCATGTGATCTGATGGCTTGTATTCCTTTAGGAGTTCAATCTACATATGATGGATCACAAAGGAACTAAAAACATGGTAATTGATCATCTATCTAGATTAAAAACTAGCAACAAGGAAGAAGATATGCTACTTAATGGCTATCTTGATGATCACATCTACAATAAGGTCTTTGACAAAGTACATGGATTGGACTATCCTTGATATGCTAATATCTTGAGCTATCTATTAGCCTAGAAAACTCCTTTTTGGTGGGACAAGAAGAAGATCCAAAGATTTGAATATCAGGTAAAGCATTACTTAGTCATTAAAGAGCATATTTATAAGAGATGCCTAGATGGCCTTATAAGATTATATGTACCAAAATGGAGCCAAGATTCTATTTTAGCTTAAGCACACCATGGAATTTTTTGGTAGGTGTTAGGCTAGAAAAATATCTACAACAAAGTTGCTACTTCTAGGCTATTCTTGGCCCATCATATTTTGTGATGCTTCGCACTTTATCATCTATTATAACAAGTGCTAATGAGAAGGAGATATGACTTCATAAATGAACAACCCCACAATAATGGATCCAACTATTAGAGCTCTTTAATATGCAAGATATTGATTTCATTAGCCCCATATCTCCTATCTTGAATGATAAAGCATGCATCATTGTATGCGTATACTACTACATAAAGTAGGTAAAAGTGATTCTTGTCAAGGATTATTCTATATCAACTATGGCTAGCTTCTTTCAAAATAACATACTCCATAGGTTTTGAGTACCTATGATTTTGATTTCTAATAACAATACACATTTTACTAGTAAGATTTTTAAAATCCTATTGAAATCTTGTGGAATAAAACATGAATTAACAACCAAGTAAAAGTTACTAGCCATGAAATTTATAGAATTAAAAAAATAGTTGGTAAGTATAGGAGAGATTGGACTGTAAAGCTAAATGACATTCTTTGGACTTACCAAATGACATGAAAGAATATCATTGAATATACATTATTTGAGTTAGTCCATGGATAAGTTCCATGTATTTGCATTGATCTTGAAATGAAAACCTAGGTTACTGTATGACCTTAAATTCTACTTAAGAAGAATAATTAATAAACCTTAATGTGTTTAAAGAAAATTGCATAATCACCTTGATGAGAAATAAGCTTGAATACTCATATACTAAGGCTCACCATGATATATACCCTTGTGAGTTTAATTTTAAACTAGGTGAGTATTCCCCAATTCCTTGAGCTTCGTAGCATGCTATAAGCATCATTATGATACATTTACACATTAGTTTCAACATCTTCAAGGCTTGGAATTGTGATATGGAAAAGTGTAGAAACATTTTTCTAACACCTTAATGATGCTAATGTTGACATTAGCATCAATGTTAGTGTTAGTGCTTGTGTTACCTACATCATTCAACTTTTTTGGTTCCAAGTTACTAAAAATGAACTCCAAGTTAACTCTAGTTACTTGCAAGGTAAAATTTGAAAGCTCTAGGCCTATAAATATGAGACTAGAACTTAAATTTGAGGCTAGTCGCCTAAGATATAGAGTACTTTTTCAGATTTTTAGATATCAAGAGCATAAACATCTACATTTTCTACATCTCTCACATGCTTCATGGACATCATAGCTTAGTTTAGCACCTAAGTTCTCCATAGCTCAAGCACTAATGTTGATATTAGTGTCAGTGTTAGTTTGGTAGCTCTTGTGTCACTATCCTAGTGTTGGAATTTTTAGCATTAATGTCACTACCTCTAAAGTTAAAATCTTTTCAACTCCAATGTCACTTACTAAATAGTCAAAACACCATCATTCAAAGGTTCAATTTTAGCACTAAAACCCTCATTTTGCTCACAAACTAAGCTTTCATTACTAATATTATCTTCCTTGTGTTTTTCATTTACACTTGTATCATAATTGTTAATTTATCAAAGGTTATATCGAATCAAAGATCATTTGTTACTATAAATAAGGTATTTTATACTTAATTCATGAAGGTGTTCTTATGAGGTTAAAAAAGAATAAATTTTTAGAAACATTTTTGTTACTAGAAGAAAGGCCAATAGGTTTTTCTAGTGTTACAAACATGTTTACTATCATCCTTATAAGTTTTTACATTCTTATCATTTTTAATTAGTTTATTTTCCACTTTGCAATTGATTTTATTTCTATGTGTGTATAGAAGACAATCACTGACACCATATTTGGCCAAAGCTGTAACTTCTCTCGTAATTCTTAGATTCACAAATTGATGGAGATATAGAAGGCATATGTTCCTACAATACTTGTGAACCAACATAATTATAATGTTGCATGCGCAAATAGAAAACTAACCCTAGCTCCTTCCAAGTCCAAGCCAAGAAGAATGACAACTGACAAAACATGCAATGGCCTAGAACCATCCGTGCTCAACTTGAACCATACTATTAAGCTAAACTAGTTTGAGTAGAGAATGTTAGTAGAGTACTTGGCTATTAGGGATGAGATTCAAGTGTTGACTAGTGCAAAGATTCAACAAAGATAGGCTATTAGGGATCATCTCATGGGACATCCCAATAGCAACTTTCATAGGAAAAATTATCAATTCCAAGATAAAAAACTAAGAGTGGTGACATAAGCATCCATGATGATGAAGAAGATGAGAATCCTTAAATCTTAGTACATGCAAATCTCTACCATCATCATACTACATATTCATAGAGTTCAATTCTATAATAGGTTAACCTCATTAAATCCATTAATCCATTCTTTATGCATATTCCTCAAACTAGTAGCCATGTCACACCCATGTTGATTACTCTAGCTATCATTATCCCACTAGCAATTACTATATCCCCTACCTATAGCCTATTCCACACAGATTCACTGTGAATCTAGCACCTCTTACACAAGCTCAAAATACCAATCCTTAGTTGAGAATATTTCAATAATCATCCCTAGTATCATAAGTCCAATAGCCATAAATTTTGTTGTCATTTCTTCCACCTTTCTAGCCTATGCCTTTGTATAACATTTTATAGTTTGTCCCAATTCCCACTATTGCACCCCTCATCCAACTCTACATGTTCATATTCTCATTTTTGGTAATCCTACTATGCCATCTATTTCTAGAGTTCCTCTTTAGTTAATTTTGTTACTTCAAGACCTCTCTTCTAGGTTGCAAGTTAACAAGAATTAAATGTAAAAGACCACAACATTACATGGGGACATTTCTACTATTTTTTTTATCAATCACCTTATTGATCTCATTAGTCCATTTATTTTTCCTTTCCAAATTTCCCTCCCAAATTTTACTAAGAATAATGGAGAGTTTGATTTCATGAATCATGTCATTATCTTTCATAATAAATCCTTGTTGTTAGCCAATAATTCCTACATCATTCTTAGAAGATTTTTCAACTCCCTAACTAGAAATACACTCAAATGCTATAGATTCCTTCCCCATGGCTTCATCACTTCCTTGGAATAGCTCTTCATCACCTTTATAGAAAAGTTTAAATATAACATCACTAAGGATGGTATCTTGTAAAAAATCCTAGTAATCAAACAAGCTTATAATGAGTTCATCTCTAAGTTCATTTATAGGTGGACATTAGCCATAATGGAGCTTACTCATTCACTTTCTAATGAATAGATTTTGGACATCTTTGAATGTGTTGTGAATGAATACATTAAATGTAAGTTGGTTTATTCAAGATCACTTAGCCTCCATGATGCTATTACTTTTGCTAAGTACATCAAGGAGGTAGCCATCTAATAAAATGATCTAGAATTAATTAGATTTTGCAACAAGATCAACAAAGAAACTAGCAAGGAAAAAACATCCCATAATGTAGAGCAAATATTTTCTTTGATAAACCAAACTATAAATGGTTCATCATTGAATAATGGAAAAAATGGGAGCCATCCCAATGATGCTAGGTAAAACACATCAAATGGAGGCCAACAAAGAAGACCACATAAGGACAAGTTAAAATATCATAAGTTTCTAATGATGTATGTGTAGTTGTACAACATGTTACTAAAAAAGGGATGTATCACCATAAAAATAGATCTTCAAATAAATAAGTGTAAGATTCAAAAGGCTTTAGACTTTGGTTATTAATCCTTTCTAACAGGTGGAAGGAGACCCACTTATTATAAAGTGGTACAATTCAAATAAATTCTGTTATTATCATGAGGAAATAGGACATGGTACTACTAATTGCAACATGCTTAATGATATGTTCAAACATTAGTAGAAAAGGAAGAAATTGTTTCTAACACATTGGTACAACCAAGTAATCAAAACATGTATATTTTCTAGGATCCATTGAACACTCAATCAAGGAGAATTTTTTCTTTCCATTTAAAGGATAATATACACTGTTCCAAAGCATCCTTTATAATTGAAATGGACCCTTCTTAAGACACTTTCTATTAGCCCCCTAAGTTAAATCAAGAAAAGTCAAAAAAGCATTTCATCATCAATTTTTCTTGGAATGAAGTTAAGTTATCTACATTACCAAAGGTACATAGGACTCTAATGATCATGGAGAAAATGTGTAACATCCCTATTAATTATGTATAAAATCATATCAATAATTAGCAAAAATACTAAAAAACCCCAAGAATCTAAATTAAGCTTGATTTACTAATTCAAAACAAAGCCATAAAATAGATACAAAATTATTAATGAGAAGCATAAATTTAGTAGAGCAAAACAACATAACAAAATTTCATATTATTTTCATACATAACTATATAAAATTTATTTAAGGAAAGTAGAGTTTTACATAGCCATAAAAATGTAGAGGTGAAAACATTTCACTAGTTACATCAGAAAATAGAACATAAAATAACAATCCCAATGATACTTGTTTTGCCTCAATTGAACATCTGGATATAAAGATATTCACGGTTGAAGTTTACCAAATTATTTAATAAGAATAAAAGATCCATAATTATATGTGCATAATAAAAGATAAATATGCATAATTGAATGGACATAATAAACTTTGAATATACATAAATGAATATGCAAAAAGAATAAAATATAAATATCCAAATCCTTGTAAATGCATAATAACTGATAAAAAGAAAAATTTCCTATGGTAATTAAATTTCAACATTTAATCATAAAATATATACTATTTCAATGATTGAGCTCAAATAATAGTAAAATAAAGGATATAAAACTTTAACAAAATACCTTGGCAAACAAATTGTGTTTACTTATGTAGGAGACTAATAATAATAGTAATAATAGTAACATCAATAATATATTCCTATGATTTAATCAAAAAATTAGAGCTAATCTATTGAAACATATCTAAGAACATTAAACAATTAATCCCATGTATTAAATTAAATAATTAAATCTTTGTAAATTTTTAAGTTGTGACATGATGCATCATTATGATGAAGCTCATACTTAGTCAAATCCTACTTTTAATTATGCCTCTCTCCTCCAAGAAATTGGCCACCTTTGCCAACATCATTCAAGCCTATAGATTATCCTTTTATCCTATACTATCCTATGCAATACCTCCTTCATATTTCTCATTCTTCACCCTAAGTCATGAAAACCTCCACTACTTCCTACTCTAACATCATTAATCAGGATATCAACCAGACACCAAAAGGAAGAAAATCTTGACAAAGGTAAAGAAAATGAATAAGCCACCAAGAAGCCTATCCAAAACAAGAAGAAAGTATCTTTTCAGGCTAAACTTGGTATCACCCCATCTTTTTACATCATCATAATAACTCCTGTAACATCAAACTTTGTTCCCGCCATATCAACAACTAAGCAGATAATGTCTTGTCCCAAATCACAGCAACAATGAAGTTAAAGGAAATAAATATTTCTCTCTTTGATTTAATTTGTGCCTCAAAGAATCACCACTTAGCATTGGAGGAGCTTCTTAAGTCAATCGCAGTGCCTACAAACATTCAGCCCCACACTAAAGCAATCTCACCAATGCTAAATACTTTGAAGTATGAGGTTGACTATCTCATTTTCAAGGAAGAGAATATCAAAACTCATTCCACAATGGGTGTTATATGCCAACTTCCTATCTACATCATGATACAAATTGGGAATAATATAACACCATCTCTGGTGCATATGAATGATGGATATAGAACTAACATCATCTCATGGACAATCATTGATCATCTTAGCCTCAAAAAATAGGTCACATATTCCAACTATAACTTCTCTCTAATTTCGTTCAATGATTCTAAAGTAGAAATTCAAGAATCCATTAAGTCATCCTTCTCTATAGGAAGTTCCATTACACCTAAGGTGGTCTTCATAGTTATTAGGAACTCATTAGGTATAAATGCTATTCTATGGAGGCCTAGCCTAGCCTATCATCATGTTGTTTCTTCACTTGTGCATCAAGAGATACATTTTTCATGCAAATATAAGAAGATAGTTATTTGTGCAAACTTTGAGATATTTTCTAATTCCTATCCTGATGTCCTAGAGGAAAAAAAGTCTATGATCCCATCTCATACTAGTAGGAAAAATCTTGATCTAACAAGAAGTCAACAAGCCCAGAACTAGCATTCACTTATCATCTAGCGTATATGAATTCATAGATCTAGGATTTGGTAAACTAGACATAGTTGAATCAATTAAGAGTATTAAGGGTCCTACTAGATTGCAATGTAGGAAAACCATCACCAAGGCATAATCTTCTTAATAATTCAATCCCCTTTTCCTTTATTTCAGTTCATTTATGTTTTACATAGTATTTGCATGTGTTTTCTATTTTTACTTAGTATTTGTATTACTTTCTTTAATTTTCATGTTTATAATATTTTTTGCTTTTCTAGATTTGAGTTCCTTGTATTTTTTCACTATTGTTTATCTTTCCTTTTATTCATGCCTAGATCTTTGATTTTATTTTATTTTTAGTACTACCATTTTTGCATTAGTGATGAGTGGCAAGGTACCCCTATGCTCAACCATACGAATCACAAGTGTTCATGCATGATCTGGTTGAATTCCATTGATGGGACTAGTTGTAGCATCTAGATCGTTATGCTTTGATCATAGTTCATTGCCTTCCCACTTAGACTAGTAGTAGCTTTGTCACATTTACTCAAAACTAAGGCATTCTATATTTATTATTTTATGTTTTACAAATTTAATCACCTACAACAATAATGAAAGGTAAAGTAATTGAAGATCTAATTTATCTACTGCCTATCTAGGCTAACACAAGTACTCATCCCACTTTCCTAGATACATCCTAAACACATATAGTGCTACTCGGCTACCTAACCTTAAGCATTTCTAGGTTACCAAGCACTATATGTATGCTCAAACAAGTCGTGATTGTGTTCATTAACAACTAGAAATTAATTTCTTAATTGAAATGCAGTAAAGTAAAGTGCATTAAAGAAAACATTAATCTATTCTTAGTGTTGCAAGGATTGTCAAAATAGTTCATTTTATTCCTATCACACTGCTATGCTTATGTACATTAGTGTTCAAAAAAAGAGTGGTACACACTTAAACTCTTTCTGTGGGCACACAAAAAATATTCTAACTTTGGAGAAAGTAAATAGCAAGAGCTTCACTACTTTAATTGAAAAATGATCAAAAACTCATTCAAAACTGGAGCCCAGGCACTATATTTATAGGCCAGTGTATACCGCTCAATGTTGCTTCCAAACCCTAACTTCACGCACCCAACATCATAGCCCCAACATCAGATACTTGACATCACAGATTGATGAGTGGCAAGGTACCCCTACACTAAACCATACGGAATACGAGTGTGTTTTCACGTGCGATCCGGTCGAACTCCGTAGATGGACTAGTTGTGGCACCTAGATAGTTAGCCTTAGGTCGCAGTTCGCTATCTTCCCACCTAGACTAGTATTATCTTTTTCACGTATGGTTTAGTCCAGAGTGAGGTGTATGATGTGTTCTAACCTAATGCTACTCCTGAAGGTAATGAAAAGTACTATTATCTAAGATAAGGAAGAAAGGGTAAAAGAATCTAATCTAGCCTAAGTACAATGAGCATCCATTCCTTGATTATCTGTGTACATCTTGGACTTTATGCATGACTACTATTGGGATTACCAAACACAGATACTAGGTACGCTACTGGGTTACCAAGTAGTCACACTTCAATGCTCGTAATCAAGTCGTATTCATTCCGTGTTTTAACATGAGTTTAAGGGTGAGAAGAGATTAACTAGGAAAGCATTAAATAACAATTAAATAATTAATTAATCTAAGTGAATGCTGCAATGATGAAGTAATCTAGATCTTTATTTTTGGTCATGTGCGTGTCCAAGTACGTCACACTCAAATAAAGGATGTCGTACAATTACAATCACCACACTGCGGGCATACACTGGAAAATATTCTAACTATGGAGTGATCAAACTGCTAGAGTCTAGCTACAATATAAATCTAATGTCTAAAAAAAGGGAGAGCCACCTCTTATTTATAGAACTGGTGGCGAACTACGATATCACGTATGCAATATTGCGGCCTATGCGATATCACATCCCATCATACCCCCATGACTAAATGAAAACATGTCCTGAAGTTATAGTGATTACACAGTGGATAGGTATGGGATTATTAGATTGAAAAATGGAATGATGCCACAGTGTGGGAAGAAAACAAAATAAATACACAACAGACAAAATATGCTACAACTACAAAAATTTGAAACTCATGTAGTTCCTGGTGGCGGTGGCTCCTCCATTGGTGCCTTCCCTTTATCTTATGCTCTATGTTTTGAGGTTTGATGATGCTGAAGTATGGCTTGGAGCTTCTCCTCATTAGTCTGAGGGTCTTGTTCCATCCATGCTAATTTTCTAACATTTGACGGAGTCAACACTTCCCACGGATAGGGTAGTTGCGTAAACATTTGGTTAGCCTTGACATACCAAGCCATGAACACCCATCATTCCTTCTCATAGGCTCTGACTTTATCCTTTTATTCGTGAAGATCTATTAGTCATTGAGCCAAGTCAGTTGTGAAATCTTTCTATCCCTGGTAGCTAGCTTTTACCACCTCAAGTTCAGAATTTGCAACATCCAGTTTCTCCACCAGCTTCTTGCACTCTGTAAATTCTGCATCATATTTGATGTGGGTGGTTGCTACCTGCTTCTTAAGCTCTGACCTCGGGTGCCCTGCTATTAACATGGAAAAGTTGGGATATCTTAGATTTTCCAACTCCATGTACTCTATCAACTCTTGAATCTACAAGTCCCAGTTTATAACTTCCACTTGATGGGCGAGGGCATATGTGTCCAATATGGCCCGCCAATTAGTGTGTTGAGCACTGATGGTATTGATTTGGGCCTTGGCCATATGGATCTCCTTCTCTAGGATTTGCTTGTACATCCCCACCTGATCTCGAAAGTGCTCCTTCAGCTTTTCATGTCGTTTAGCTTCCTTCTACAATGCGCTTATCTCAATTACTGACTTCTGATGAATGGCGCGTACCTCCTCCATCGAGAGGGTTTGATTTTCTCTAGCTAAACGACTTACATCTCAGCTCATAGTTGATGAAAGTGTTCATCGAGAAAATTCTTTTTATTTTCTACAGTGGTCAACTGAAGGTTGTTAGTCACAAGTTGTTTATTTTCTTCTTGTAAGGCCTTGAGTGCCTTAATATGCACATGGGTTTCTGCTTGTGCTATGGAGGCATCCCAAACAACCTTCTCCTTTTCATCCACTACCCTTTTATTCTCTGCAATTAACTTTTTTAGTTACTCCATTCTAAAATTTTCTAACTGGTCTGCAGGAACAAATTGTAGAGGGTCCCACTGTGCTACTTGTAAGGCCACGAGTTGCTCTTGTAGTTTCTGCACTTCAGCTTCAGCATGTTTTGCCCTTACTTCTGTTAACACTAGCTTCCCCTTTGTGGAAATGAGGTTTTACTAAATTGCTGTGACATCCTGAGGAATTTCAAACAAGGACGTCATTACTTGCCCTGTTTGAAGTAATCGATCAAGCATATCCTAATGTTCCGCAGGAGTCATTGAGGTTTTGGCCAAAGTTTGAGCATCCCATGCTCCTGAGGGATCTACCAGTGGCACAATAGGTACATTGAAGGATTCTTTGATGTGGTCTATGACCACTTCTACAGCTCCCACAACATTTTGGTGTTGCATGACCACCACGGTGGCCCCTTCACCAACCTCTAACTGCACCTAGAAAGATGCCGCATTTCCTAAGATCTGTTGTGACCATCTACTTTTCCCTCCTCCTATGTGAATGGAGACTTCACCCATTGTGTGATCCAACAAAAAAGTAGGCTACCTGGCATGATCGATGATGTGGAAGCAGTTTGCATCATCACGACTTCCCCAACTGATCATCTCAGCAATGGCCCTAAGATGGCTCATCGATAGTCTGTAGTCTTGCGGCGGTGATGGTTGATCCTAGCCTATGCTAGGCCCTTCTTCTTGTTGTTGGCTAGGACCCATGGCTAGAGGTTGACTGGGTCCAGCCATATGTTGTTCTTCTTGTTCTAGTCCTACCTCTTCGCTAGTGCTTTTTCTTGGAGTTGGCGCCTTTAGTAATTCAACATATGAAGCAGTTTGGGCTTTTCGAAGGACATCATTGGTGTATCCCCGAATACTAGCATGTCAGCAAAGCTTTCTGATAAGACAAGGAAAAGGCAGCGCCATCTTCCCTATCTTTCGTTCTTTGAACCACCTCAGGATCTCCATCAAATATAGATGGGGTAGGTTAGCATTAACCTTTCCAATCAACACTGCACATCCTCTAGCCACATACGTCGATATTCTTTTTAGGACCTTTATGGGGAAGAGGTGGTATGTTCCAATTTTGAAGTAAACCCTCTCTTCCATCATCAATTCACCAAATGCTTTATCTCTGCCATAAGCCTTCTCCAACCAATCTTTTTTCACATCAGGGTCTAAATGGGTAGATAACCGAGCAACCTAGGGCCTTGTATTTGGGAGGTTTAACACTTCCAAAATGGACTGCACAGAGAAGTTAACTGTCATACCACAAATATTAATAGTGGTGCCTTGCTCCCTATTGTGCCAAAATTGGTACGTCTCTCCTAGGTACCAGGAACCACTTTCAGAGAGGATAGGCTATAAGGGAGATCCTTTGAGGTGATCCCTAACGACCTCAGGAGAAAACTTTGCAAATGATTCAAAGTTCAATTCCACAATCACTGCAGTGACTGTGGACTTCTCATGGATGGGTTGAACACAATCTTGGGAAAACGTGAGTTGTTGTCCTAGTTCAGGCACTGTAGCAGTTCCTCCATTTGCCTACCTAGAATATTTGATAGGAGGTTTATCTTGATGAATGTTGAATGATTACTCCTCCTATTCTACATGTTTTCTGTNTTGATGAATGTTGAATGATTACTCCTCCTATTCTACATGTTTTCTGGCAGGACCTTGTCTTCCACCCCTCCGAGATCATTTCTTTCCACCTTCAGCAAGACCCTCCTGTTGTCCATGTTTCAGGGCCATCTGCAATCACATGGGCCAAGCATTAGTAAGGTTGTTTTTGAAGTCAAGTTATACCTTACTAGTTGCCTTTATTAATGATCTTATGTTATCACGTGTGATATTGCCTGAAAGTATGTAATAATGAGTCCTGTGACATAGGTGGTTGTCATTTTAGTCTCCCGGTATACCTAAGGGTTAAATGATTTTTAGGCACAATTATTCTAGTGTTAGAGTTAATTACCCTAAATGATGTCCTTTGGGCAATGACAAATTTCAAAAAATTTAAGCACTTTTCAGAAAGTGTCCCTCCCCCACGACTAAGCTGAACACTCTGGGTTCAAGCAGGTGCAAACGGAATTAAAATCAAAGTACCAATGAGTGAGATATGAGGAGAAAAAAAAAGGTCACTCAATCGTAAATCGCAGAGAAAAATTTCAAAAAATCCCCCTGTGTAAATGACAAAATAACGCTAAGAGTTGTAGGGGGTGACCCATTTATAGGCGACAGGGACGTGATATCATGTACAATACATCGCTTACGTGATATCTCGTCCCTAGTGATGTGAGGCACAAAAAAAGACCAAATTTTGAAGGGATTTTCTTGAAATAAACATTGTAAATTGAGGACATTAGCTATTATCACGGGGTCTATGGCAATTGCATTATGTTTAGAGGCACAATTAATGATGATGGTGTGGATTTTACCAATAAACCGTGGGTGGTAAGAAAAAGGGTATGTAATGGTACATTGGAACGTTAAAATTCAGAGGGATAATAGTGGGAAAGAAAATCATTTTAAAAAATTATGATGAGGGTAAGAAATGGTGTGTGTGAGCTATGTCATAAGTGAAGATTAAAAAAGATTACACAAGTGGGTCCTCCCCAAAGCAGGTTCCAACCTATAATGCCCTTGTGTAACCACACTTAAAGTGTCCGTGGGAACTAGAATGGTTAATGTAATCCGCACTGAGTTCACAAAACACACACATGTAATTATCATCAGAATGAGGTAAGAATTCTATGTTACACATGACATGAGATACAATTACACGAATAGTGAGATGAGATGAATTAGAGAAATGGATCGTAGAAATTGGAACATGAGGTAACTGACCCAAGGCATAGTGAATACTACATGTAAAGCATGATTAAGGTGTCATGAACCCATCATTCCAAGATTAGGACCAAGTCCATTCCTCTAATCAGTGACATCACATTGTTTCATCTCATGATAAGCAACTATGAGAGTACCATAACAACAAGGCGTAAGATCACTTAGCATTTCATCCAAGGGAAGAGTGATTTTTGTTTTTTGGAACTTTTTCTTTTTCTTTTTCTTTTTTCTTTTGAATACTAAATCCAGAGAAGCTGCTAACCTTTAGGCATGGGTGCATGTCTTTCCAATGGGACCTCCTAGCACAGCATTAATTTTTGAGTGCCCTTTTGATTACTCTTACTTCCATTTTTCGTTAGATCTACAAGGATCTTAGTACAACCACATTGCATGATAACTCCCACAGACTTCACCAAAGAGAATTTGCAAGTCCCCTTGATGCCACATCCTAATCATTCCCTCTTGGTCCATCCTTCTTCATTCTAGGTACAATGAACAAAAAATTAATTTTAAGTTTTTAGAATGTCAAGAATATCATTGTACCCTTGAACAAAACCTCTTATTTGTAGAGTGGATGAGTGGGTGTAATGGGCTCACTATTCTACATAATTGATCAGTCATGCCACGATAACATAAAACACACCTCAACCAACAATCCACATGAGTGTTTTATTTGTAGATGAGATTACTTACAAAAAGCTAAAAGGAGAAAAAGACAAAAATGTAAAAAGATAAAACAAGCAACATTAAAGAAAATGAAAAACATTTATTAATCCTTCTTATTATTAAAATGGGGTATATCCCCCATAACTAATCAGTTGAGGATGGCAAGGATTAATAAATGGAAGATGAGGATCCTTGCATGTTGGAAATATTCTGGCTTGGTCATATTTACCCCATCGAGTTTCACACACTTGATTATAATGAGCATAGTAGGACAATTTATACGATGTGTTTCCCAGATAACGAGTTGACCCACTATGATGTTTGGGACCATTAGATGGTATGCAAGGATTGGGTTTTTTCTCTCCATGTCTATGTTCATTGGGCCATATGATTGTTTGAGTGTCAGTTGGTCGCCCTGATGAAGTTACATGAGGCATTGGGTTCAAAGGTAAGGGTGCACCATAGTGTGGGACTTGTGCTGGGTTGGAAGATGCAGTGGCCTCGGAGTTGTGTTGTCCCTTCTTATGGTCGTGTTTAAAGAAAGGACAGTTTTGATGTTGAGGAGGCTTTTCACTGCTGTTCGTAGCATTAGCACAAGTAGCATTCATGGGTTGTTGCTATGGTGCAAACACCTTAGGAATAGTTGGTGCTAATGTAGAAGGAGGAAAAGGATGAGAATGTTGAAAATTAGGAGGAGTATAGGATACACAAGGTGGTGGTTGTGTTGGAGGCATGGGCTGATCATATTGAGGAGAATGGTACTATTGTGAGATAAAGTGCGTTGGCTCAATCGGAGAAACAAGATGTTGGACGAGATAAGCATTTGGATTCGGATGATATGAAGGGTGTCTCTAGTCTAGTGGTGGTCTCCCCCACGATTAGGGTTTTTTCCACTGTGATCGAACACAGTATCTCTATATGAACTCTGGATGTAACGTGTTTTCCAATGCTCATATAAATGTGACAAGATTGGGCATTGTCCCTTGGGGTGATCATACAGACATATGTTGCATTCATATGTATGATTGGCAGTTGGGCTCTTATTTTCCTTATCCCTTCTTTCATATTGTCGACTACTTTTTCTTGCTTCTTGGGTTGTCAAAACTCTATCTCCAATATTGTTGATATATTCTCCACATTTTTTATATGTCCATTTCAACATCTTATTGATCTTTTCCTCAACTTCTTCTAATGATTGTTGTATTGGCAAAGATGATTCTTTCACCTTGAGATTGGTTGATTTCTCCTTTTTATGATCATGACCCTTTGTTAAGTTGAGCTTTTGGTCCTGTTGATGTTTTTCAACACTCTCCCATCTATCCAATTCTCCTTCTTATTTTGCTACTCACTTAATAAGCTCTTGGATTTGATGGTTCATAGTTCGTATAGTTGACCTTGGGCATACATTCCCAAGGTCTCTCTAGTTGCATCACAAAGCCCATCAATAATATGGTACATTAGCCTTTCCTTGGAAAACCCATGGCTTGGACAGTTGTTTAACAATGCATAATATCTTTCTAAGGCCATGTCTAAGGGTTCATGTTGTGCTTTTTTCCACTGGTGGATTTGTTTTCTCAAGGCTAACACTCTTGCATAGGTTTGATATTTTTCATTAAATACTTCTACCATTGTTGACCAACATCATATTGAGTTTGGTTTTAATGATCTATACCATACTTTTGCTTGGCCAACGAGTGTCATGGGAAAGAGCTTAAGTTTTTTCCACTCGTTATCAATGTTATTCCATGTGCCTCCTAAGTCATAGCCTCCTAAAAAAGTTGGAAAGTTGTTTAAATCGAGCCTAGGTAGATGGCTCTCTTTACGATGCCTACGTGAGATTCAAATGCCCTCTTGTATTTGTGTTAAGCTTATAGTGGCTAGTAAGGGTTCATTGTCATCCTATGAGTTATGCTTTCATGTGTTGGGATGACGTTGCTTTTGTTGCTGTTATAAGAAACCCCCACCTCGGGTTGTGTACTCCAATCTTCATCATCATATATTTCATTGGTTCACCAATGAACTTTGTCACTAAGTGTGGCATTATCGTAATCTTGTAGGAGAGGCATGGTTCTGGAGTTGTGTGTGAATTTCTATGTGAATTTTTATAATTATGATTTTTCTAAAAGATATATCATGAATTC
The DNA here is from genome assembly GCA_015680685.1 of Gnetum montanum. Classification (NCBI taxonomy): domain Eukaryota; kingdom Viridiplantae; phylum Streptophyta; class Gnetopsida; order Gnetales; family Gnetaceae; genus Gnetum; species Gnetum montanum. Next base: position 189,027 of record MNCI01036663.1, on the reverse strand, counting down.
CTATACAACGACCTTGTATGATATAACTAATCTAGATAACTAGCACTGTCGACAACAATGGTGCCTATGATGAGTGGCGAGGTACCCCTACACTCAACCATACAAATATGAGCGTTTTCACGTGCGATATGGTTGAACTCCGCAGACAGACTAGTTGTGGCACCTAGATAGTTAGCCTTAGGTCGTAGTTCGCTATCTTCCCATCTGGACTAGTATTATCTTTGTCACGTATGGTTTAGTCCAGAGTGAGATGTGTGATGTGTTCTAACCTAATGCTACTCTTGAAGGTAATGAAAAGTAGTATTATCTAAGCTAAGGGAGAAAGGGTACAAGAATCTAATCTAGCCTAAGTGCGATGAACATCTATTCCTTGATTATCCGTACACATCTTGAACTTCGTGCACGATTACTACTAGGATTACCAAGCGCAGATCCTAGGTACGCTACTGGGTTATCAAGTAGTCACACTTAAATGCTCGTAATCAAGTCGTACTCATTTCATGTTTTAACATGAGTTTAATGGTGAGAATAGATTAACTAGGAAAGCATTAAATAACAATTAAATAAATAATTAATCTAAGTGAATGCTGCAATGATGAAGTAATCTTGATCTTTATTTCTGATCATGTGCGTGTCCAAGTATGTCACACTCGAATAAAGGATTCTGTACAATTACAATCACCACACTGTGGGCATACACTGGAAAATATTCTAACTCTGGAGGGATCAAACTGCCAGAGTCTAGCTACAACAATCAAAATCTAATGTCTAAAACAAGGGAGAGCCACCTCTTATTTATAGAACTGGCAGCGGACTATGATATCACGTATGCGATATTGTGGCCTATGCGATATCACGTCCTATCACAGATACAAGAAAACTTATTTCATCAATTAGATAACTAAAAAGGTAAACATAAACACTTAAAAATTTAGAAAAGCTATAAATATGAAAAACTACAAAACTATAAAAACATAAACACATAAAACACAAAATCCATAACAAATAATAGTCATTGTACCATAGCTCCCTGTACCATAGTTTTTAATCTTCAAAATATTCATACAAACACATACAAAAGAAAAACACATTAATATAGCAAAGACATCAAGACTAGAAGCATAGCCAACATTCTACCACTACTCATTCTTTATCCTCTTCCACCACAAGCATCATCTCTTCAGTTCTTATGGTTTCCATCTCTTCTTTCTCTTTTTCTACATCATTCATTCATCATTATTTCTCGATCTCTATGAGAAATTTATTCCTTCATCAATCCTAAACCTTACCATCATCATCTTGCTTATCCTCAAGCCATTATTATCCCAACAACCATCATTATGAGCACTTCATCTCTATCTAAATAGGAACATTGTAATTGGGGACATATTATTATATGGAAGTGATATTTAGAATTATCAAGAAGCTATGAAACATACCATGGTAAGCATATTAGACTAAGATATATCAAGGAATGTAATCTTGTTCTACAACATTTTCCTAATGCCAAGGCATCAAATTCCCTTGAAATTGGCAGGGTCCTTTGATTGTACTCAAAAATCTTGGTAATGGAGCATACTATGTGGTAGACTTAGATGGAAATGAATATCTGGATCCTATGAATAGGTCCTTCCTTAAATTGTACTACATTTGAGACACAAAAAATTAAAAAAAGAAAAAATTCAGAAAAGAGATAAAAGTCATTAGGTTTTCTCTAATCCTTATCTCTTACTTTACTTTATTTTTATTGCATTATTTTCAATTTCCTCCCTATCTTACTTTTCATCTTTTCTCTATCTTTCTCTTTATCTTTTGCTATTATTCCTTGAACTCTCTCCCATGAAACTTTCTTTGTTTTCCCAAATCTTTGGTTATCCCATTCTATTAATATTTCTTTCTATCAGCACACCATGGTGAGGATGTTTATTAGCAATCTACCTCATGCAAAGAACATATGAGTGTTCTATTATTTTTACTCCATGTGAGGGTATGTTGAGTTTAAGTGGGTAGGGAGAGAATTTATTAATTTGTCAATTCATCAATCATCAACAAGCACTAGAGTATGGAACCTATCCATGCCCCACTTCTATAGATAAGCACCTCATCTTGGTATATAGGCAACGTTTCTTATTTCTTTTCTAGTCTTATTATTCTCTGGATTTCACAACTCTATTCAATACCTATGTATCTTATTTCTTCATTCTTCCTATAACTCTCTTTTCTATATAGTTCCTTTTCTATCACCAATATATCAATGAGGATTGAGAAAATCTATTCTATTTTAGTAAGGTTATGTTAAGACCTTGAATGGAGTAAGGTGTGAACATCATCAATGATATTCTTTTGGTCATCTTGTGTGTAGGATTTATCCATGCCTTCCTTCTGTGACATAGCATCATCCTCATGACTAGTGTAGAGGTGATATGCTAACATTTTCCCCTTCTCATGCTTTTTTCTCCTACTTTTATTTTGTAGGTATAGTAAATCATCATCCATTTCTTTTTGATGAATTCTCCTTTGACATGTCAACATCATTCATCAAGATGAAACAATATTATGCTAAATTTTTTAATTCACCAATGATCAAGACTAAGTGTAATTTTTAACATTATTTCATCCAAATTTAGATATTAAAGTGGCCCAAAACTAGAATCATAAGATATATTTCAAATCTTCAAAGACCTCTAGGAACCATTACAGCTCATAACCTAGCATATGAACATTACTTTTGGTAATTCTAGAAAAATCTAGTAATGAAAATTTTTATAAGTGTTAAAGGTAACATTGATGCAACATCAACATCACCCTTGGACCACCTTTCCTACATCACTTATGTCAAAACTACTTCACAGAATCCAAAGTGACACACCTACAATAGTCTCGATATGTCAAACATTAAATTTCAACATCTTGAAAAAGTCACCCTAAGACCCCGAGAGTTAAAATTTTTCTAAGTATAGGTGACACTAATACTGATGTCGATTGTACGTCTATAATCATCAATTTACGATCAAGCATAGCACTTCCTACATATAAAACCTAGCAATTTGACTTTAGTTGTATCCTTTCGAGCTCTACATTAACTAGTTGATACCATTTTCAAGGTACCCAAAAGGCATATTCAAAAAGTTTAGAGTTAGTTTTGGGAGTTAACACTAAAATTTTAACTAAGTATTGTAGGTGATGCTGACAACAATAGTAGCATGATCCAAGATAGCACATACATTAAGTAAGATCACTAGAATTGACATTTGGCTATGTTCCCCAAGTCCTTAAGCTCCTCAATGTCCTATAAGCATCAGTATGACACATTTCGGCATAAGTTTCGATGTCTTGGAAGCTTGGAATTGTGGCATGGAAAAATATAGAAAATGTTTTCTAACTCCATGATAACGCTGATGTTAACATTGACATTAGCATTAATGTCTCCCCTTGCATAACCTACACCAAAAATGAACTTCGAGTTGACCCCACTTAACTTTGGGATTAAACTTGAAAATCCTAGGCCTATAAATATGATAATAGAACTTAAATTCAAGGCCAATTTCTTGAGATCTAGAGTACCTTTTAAATTTTAAGAAATCAAGAGCATGAGTATTTGCCTTCTCTAAATCTTTCATGTGCTTCACAATAATCACAACACCTCTTGGCTATTTGCTAGCTAAATTTGGTGCGTGAGCTCTCCAAAGCCCATGAACTAACACTAACACCAACATCAACATTAGTTGGAAACTCTCATGTCACTATCCTAGAGTTATAATTTTTCATCATCAACGTCACTAGTTCCAAAGTTTAAATTTTTTCAACTACAGTGTCACTTACCAAACAATTAGTTAAAATAGCCTCGTTTTGACTTCAAATCAATTTTGGAGTATCAAATAAATTTTGGACTATGCCTAAAGCTTTCTTACTCATAGATTCATGATTCAAAGATTTAATTTCAATATTGAGATCCATATTTTACTCATAAATTAAGCATTTATTAGTGTTATCTCCCTTACATATTCCATTAACACTTGTAGCTTTGGCCCTCCATAGAAGACAAACACTTTGCATTCATCTAATTAAGAATTTTCATTATTGGGAAAGGGAAAAAAGGTCCTTTCCCACATAACAAGTTTTCCATTTTTATAATTTTTATGCTCTTTTAATTACTTTTCTATACTTGGACTTTATTTCATGTTGCTAGATAATTCATTTCTATACTTAGTTTTTATTTGCATCGACTAGGCTAATTAAGTTATTACTTAGACTCATCATTTTTCATCCTTTCCCTACTATTCCTAGGTCATGAGTACTAGGCCAAGTCAATATTTGTTTAGAATTTTATGCCTCATCATGTCATAATTGTTAACTTATCAAAGGTTATATTTAATTGAAGATGATTTATGGTCATGAGTTAGGTAACCTTTGAAGATACTTGAATGTCCTCCATAGCAATTATTTCTATGACGGATACAATGAGAACATTTAAGGCTTGACTGATATGATTTGTTATTAAATCTATAGCACCCTGCTATCCTTCATCAAGCATTACAATAATTGTGGCTCCTTCATCATTTTCAAGAACAACCTGGAATGCAAAAGCATTCCCTGTGATATTTACTATAATTTTCTAAAATGAAGGTCCATTGAGACATCCATCTTATGTCTTGTAACTTTAAACATTCTTGTTAAGTCTCTCATTCTCTACCGTATGGCTTCCAACAATGTCTATAGGGAACTCATAGTTTGATGGTACATCCTAGGATCCATTATTGATGCATGAGTACTAGTGTTGGTAACACTTGTCTAAGTGGTATGAACCCCAACATAAATGATCTATATTGTTGAAATTGTGATTGCTAGTATTAATATTATAGCTACTACAAATGTGTTGGTTGCTACTACTTTAGTATTCAAAGAAGCCTCCACTTGGTTCTTCCTTGCTAACATGGGTTTAATCATTTTAACACATGAGGCATTATGGGATTGTCTAATAGTGCTATTAGTGTATCCAAAAATTCCAACTCATTTGCACAATTTTCAAATCTAGTATGGAAATTAAAATTTCTTATTTCCTAATTCATTCTCCTAGAATCTTCACCTAATCTCTAAGAAGAGCAAATAAGCTAAATTGACTAGATACGTCTCACTAAAAATGATACTTTCACTTGTTGCATAAGTGAATATTATGTTTAAGTGCTTAGTGGGGTAGATATGATAGATTCCTATCTTGAAATAAATTTTCTTTGTAAGTGTTAGAGAATCATATTTTTTCTTTTGATTATCATAGGTCCTCTACATCCATAAATTTCTTATTTTTGTGTCAAAGCTTATTGAGAATATAATGGTCTTCATTCTAATGTTGTAAATTCTCAACATAGTAGTGATGACATCAACAACGTAAGAGAGAGAAAATATTAATAGTTTAATTCTCCTACAATTATGCTAGAATTGATAGGTTTCACCTAAAAATCATTTTTCATTAGTTAAAATCATGGGCCAAAATTGAGAGTTCTATAACTATTCATAGATATTCTATGAAGAAAACTCCTAAAAGGACATGAAGTTCAGTTTGGCCCACACATTGGCCATCACTGGATCATTGCTAATCAACCTTACACACTCAATAAATAGTGTGATTTGTCTTCCTACGTTTGGTGCAAGTAGCACTAACATTTTTCCTTTGGTAGATATTATGTTACTTGATGCATAAATGCGCATTACACCTTTTGTTCTTTAAGTTATTTCCTGTGTCCACATCCTCTTCCGCACTCACCTCTTGGCCTTTTTTTCCTTGGCTATAAAGGTTTTTCAACTTTAAGAACATGTTTCAACACCATTTGTAATCACCCAAGGATCAATCATTAATTTTAAAATAAAATTTCATTAACAATTTTAACCCTCTTTAATCTTTTAAATTCAATCAAACAATTAGAAACTATAGCATTAATGGTGCAAAATTTATTATTAAATATCATTTCCTAGGCCCTAAGGTAACTCAATCATCAAATCATTAATTCATTTTCATCCTTTGCTATCTTAAGGTGTTCAAAAATAAGATGAAATATGAAATTTGTAAATTTTTCAAATCATACTCTAATGTCCGCCACAACAAAAAATTTAGCTATAAAAGCTCAAAGGTTTTTGAATGAGCAAAATCAAGCTCTTGGTTCACAAGATATCACACGTGGAAGGTTTTGGACTCTCAAAATGGCAAAACCTCCCTTAGCATTTGCAATGAAATATGCAAAAACAAAAATGGTGCATGGGTATATATAGACAAATCTAATGGTGATATCACATGCCATGTGATTTTGTAACTATGATATTCCTAGCAAAAAATTCCATATTTTTTCTTATATTTAACTTAAAATTTCACTAATTTCTTGCATCTTATGGGTCTAAGGGCTTCCTGACGGATGCCAAACTAGAGCATGGCTCTTGCTCAAATTTGAAATGTTGGAAATGATTAAACATAGGTCATTTAAAGGCTTAATTAGATCCAAATTAGGGAGATTAAGAAAAAATTAAAAATATTCAATTAAATTCCCACAAAATGTCATGAGAAGTGGGTTGCATAATTATGCATAAAGGTTGAGAAGTTATCTATGATGTCCTAGAGAGTCTAAAATTAGCCCTCAAGCATGGTTCCTAATAGGAATAAAAGTGGACCCTCATTAAAGCAATCTTATGTCCTTAATGCCCTTGTATAACCATTCATATAGGTGTTCATGGACACCTTAGAAATTAAATGTGGATGATATCTTTATCCCAACACACATGCAACTACCATACTAGAAATCATATACCATGCTAAAAAAACCATTAAATTAATAACTATAACATGTCAATGAGGTTGAATGAAGTTAGAAGGAATTGAATAAGACACAAGGTATTATTTCCATAGTCCTAATGGGACTCACATGTTAGGCCTAATTAAACTAATAATTATATTTTTTTGTTAGGATTTCAAATCAACTCCAAACACTTACTAATAACTTCACATTGTATCATCATAGACCCATCACCATGACACTAATGAATCACCACAAAGAAAAATTGTGAAACACATGTTACAGTTATTAAAAATAATTAATTAATCCTTGATGTTCAAGTTTTGAACCTCATCCATTAGTTATATGAACACCTTCAGGAGTGGATCACATGTCTTTCTAGTCTTATAACTAATGCTGATCTCACAAGAGGTTCATCTTTAAGTATGGATCACATATCTTTCCAATCACATTGTAGAACTATTCAAAGGGATCATAGAATTCTTAGAAGTAGTTTGCCTTTAGACATGGGTCAAATGTCTTTTCAATGATACTCCAAGAATGATTTCTTTAGAACTTAATTTTTTAATTACTTTATTAACCTTTCCATAGGACTACCTTCAAGAATGGATTACATGCCTTGCCAATGACATAATAGTGAAATAATTATTTTCAAATCATATTTTCCAAAATTAATTAAAAACATGAGTGGTAGTGTAACAACGTGAGACTAGTGGAACCCTAGGGTAATAGTTCAAGAAATCAACAAATCCACTTGATTTCATACTTGTATGCAATCCTCTTGGTATTTCCTCCTTCCTTCAAGGTCTCATGATCATGGCTTAACTCTAGGTTTTAATATAATAAGATCCATATTATTTACATGGTGAGGATCTCCTATTAATGGAAATGAATGGATGGATATTATAATCTCATTGTTATGCACAATTAATCCTTCAATAATTTGATAGCATAGAAAAAAATTCCTACACATAATTGACAACTTATTTAATAAAAATATTAAAAATTATATAAGAAATATATTCAAAAGAAAGTGAAAAATTATATTAGAAACCAAAAATACAAAGAAGTGGAAAAGATATTTAAAAATAGAAAAATAGAAAATAATAATAAAAATGTATAAAATAAAAAATATAAAGAAATTATAAAATAAAAAGATAAGATTCACTAAATTCACTAATCAAGTTAAAGTATCTCCCCCTTGACTGAGATTCAAGGAGAAAAGATGGATAATGGATTTGGCACTTATAGTTGTAGTGGGTGTTGAAGTGGTGGCTTTACTATGTTCCTTAATGGTTTCATTTGTTGTATATTGACCAACAGGAGCTTTTATGGGTTTACTAGGTGGTAAATGTGTAAAGCATCTGACCTATAGACTACATGAACTATGTAAGGTTCTTTCTAAATTGTTTAAAATTTTGTACATTAAGGTACATGGTTTGGATTATAATAGAGGACCTTAAACACTTGGTTGAATGTCTAAGCATGGAATGTTTAGGTCATGCCTATGCTTATTGTAGACTTTGTGCACATTCTCATGCATTAAGATAATCATTTTATTTTCATCCTACATGTTTAGATTTATTAAATGCTATCAATCCTAGAGTTAGGTCTAAGTATAAGTCACAAGCAATGTTAACTACACGAAGTTCAATTTGAATAGGTAGTTTTGACCATTTTTCATACACTAGTTCATAAGGTAAGTACCTTATAGAAATTTTTTCAACTAATCTATCAGACCATAAAGCATCATTAAGTTTGGTTTTTTAATCCATCCTATATCTACTAATAATTTAGATTAGAATTCAGGTTATTAATTGTAACTTTAGCATGGCCATGAACTCGAAGATGGTAGATTAGTTCATGATTTATCCCTAAGCATTACACCAATTTCTTAAATGTTACCCTAATGAAGTATTAGAAACAAGTATGCATGGCATGCAAGACTAGTTTACCAAATGCTACTCAAAGAATTTAGTAGTAATTGTTGTCGATTAGAGTTATAGTCTCCCTTAAATTTTGGAATGTTGTTCATGTTAAGCCATTTGATATGAATTTTTCTTTGATGCGTATAGGAAACACTAACTACTTTTCTGATTGGGATAATGCTATGTGTAGCCAACAAGGATTCATTACAATCATCATGAGATGTATCATCGTCATAATCACTAATCTTGTTTGTTTTTCCACTACAATCTTCTCTATGCTCCCTTTCATGTCTCCTCCCTTATTCTCTATCTTTTTATTAATCCCTATCCCTAATTCTCTCCTCATTTCTATTCTTATCTTCATCTTACTCATGACTAAGATGTCTACTATGATGTCTTCTACCATGCCTATCATCTTGTTGATCTTGGACTTTTCCTTCTCATCAACTTTTATCCTTGTCAAAGCTTGATGATAAGGATGAAGGAGAAGACGATGAGTTGGAAGAGCCATGTTGGATTTCTCTCTTTAGTTAGTCCCTTTGATGGTATCTTCCATCTTCCATATCTACTGAAGGACCTAGGCCTAGAGGCCATCCTAGTTCTATGACATGTTCCATCTATTTAAGGATTGGTTTTCAAAGCTTAACATAATTTTGGATTGCCCATATCATCAAAATTGAATATGGGATGATGTTGACATTGGGATCTCTTTGATCAGTAGCCTATATCCATCCTATAGGACTAGAAGTAAATCTGAATCATGTGCTTGTATTTATGTTGCTTGTATTAGATCTTTGTTATTTGATCTACTCTACATTGAACCTCTATAGGTTAATAAGGCATGGACATATTTTTGTCAATGCATTAGTCTTCATAGAGATGACCAATACTAGAGTTTGTAAGTGCAACATGGAGCATAAATGGAGCTACCGTATTAAGGGGCATTATAGTTTACCTTGCATCTCTTTATATTGGTATTGATAATCCTAATGGATTACAAAGTTGAAATTGAACATGTATGAATCATCATGAACAAAGGAGATTTGATCTATTCTATCATTTTCTCATACAAATTATGGGTTACTTAAAATATGAGAAACAAACATGGTGGATTAGCTATGTTTGTTTTACAAATATTTGATTTTTTTAAAAAGACAAATCCTTAAATTCTTGTCCAAATAGTTATATGATCTAACTCCCTAAACTATGAACAGCATCCCCAGTAACAAGCCAATGATGAGTAGCTAAGTAAACCATACACCTAACCATATAATCCACAAGTATTTCAAGAGAATGTTTTTTAATCCATAAATGCATACTAATATCATTATTTAGAAATTTATTTACTAAATTTCTTATCATTTTCTTCCCATTTGGATTATGTATGGCTCTAATACATATGATTTAATTCATAGTAAGATACATGATTATGATGTGTGTGAAATTGAACAAGATAATGTAAAATATATAAATTAATTATTTAATCTAATGAAAAATGGAAATAAAATCTTAATCTAACCTAATGGTGATGAGCATCTAATCCTAGTTTGCTGTACACATCCTAGACAAGTGTAGTAGTTGTTAATATTACTAGGAAATATTGCTAGTACATTACCACGTGATTAAACATTATGCTCGATACTAGTCAAACTCATTCCATTAATTTACTATTATGCATTGAAATGTAACTCATTAAGCTAAGTGCGTTAGAAAATAAAAAAAATAGAAAAATAAATGCTTAAAAAGTAAAATCTATTATAAGTTGTAATTTGTAATACAAAGAAACAATCTTGATCTTTATGATCATTCATGGAACATATTCAGATAAATTTCACTTAAATAAAGACACTATACAATTACTCTAAATGCAATACAGGCAATCATTTACTATTGAAATAATAGAAATAAACTAACATAGTCTAGCTAGAATTATGACTAAAAGGTGCATTTAATGTAGTAGGTAGATGATATTTATTGTTGATACTAACCATGCATACATTTGATTTGCAACATCACATTAAAACCTACCATATTATAACTATGATATCACAACTAATATATATACTATTTATCATGCCCCCATAACTCACTAAAAACTTAATCTCAATTTAAATAAATTTAGGATATAATTTTTTAAAAAAATTACAAGAGAGATTCGAACTCACTAACAAACTAAGTGACTGACTGAGCACTACATTACAAAAATTCATCCAAGTGAATGTTTTATAAAAAATGATAAAAAATCTAAATAGAAATAAAAAATTTACAAAATTGTATAGAATTTCAAAGGTTATTAATGGTGGGTCTTCAAGTAATTCCTAGTGGTGGTGATTCTTCCTGCATCAAATGTTTTCATGGTTGATCTATTACTACCTTTTTTCTCATGCAAAAAGATTCTAGGAGCACCATAAGTTTCTCCTCATTAGTTTATGGGCCATTAACCAAGTTACCTAGGTTGTTTATTGTATACTTCCCATGGACATGAGATCTTCAAAAATATTTTATTCACTTAGAAACCAAACTATAAATTTAGTACATTTAATATCAAATGATATCACTTAGTTTTTCAAATCTTGGTAGTTCACCATTTAGTTTTCTAGGTTATCAATAATATCTCACTAATTTGTAAAATTCACCTGGAAAACCTCTAACTCTAGATTAAAAATTTGTAGCTTTTGATTTATTGTAGAGTCGGTGCTCATGTTTATAGAGAGAGAACATAATGGTAACTTGTTTATCTAACTCATTTTTTAGTCTACTTGTTGTAAGCATGGCAAGATTAGTATACCATAAATTTGGTAACTCTATGTACACGGTCATACAGTTAATTTGCAATCCCTTTATTCTTATTTTTTCTTAATTGATTTCCATTATTCCTTTGAGGGTAGATTGTTGCTTATGATTGGATAGTTGTTGGGTAACAACATTTAACTTGGTCCTAGTCATCTTTATTTCTTTCTCATTGATCTCTTTTTGTAGGCATACTTAATTTCTAAAATGCTCTTTGAACTCTTCCTACTTTTTTACTTCATTCTATAATGCCCCGATCTCAATCATAATTTTTTTCTAAATCACAAAAAATTTCTTCATGAAGAAATTTCTATTTCTCCTAGTTAATCTATTAATATCATGTTCATCCTTATGAATTGTTCCCAGAGATAACTAAGGCTTTCTTGCAAGTACTCTTTTGACTTGGCTATCTTAATGAATCTTTGATTTTCCATAGCAAGGCCTTCAATTTCTTTTTTTGAAAATGGTGATGATCTTTTTAAGTCCATGTGATTTTGCATAGTCCATAGATGCATTCTATGTGGCTTTATCTCATTTCATCTCCAATTTTTGTTGCTTGATCGTAAGATAACTAAATTCATTAGATCTAAATTGATTACGCAGCTTTGAAGCAACAAACATTGGGGGGTTTTATAGCTATGCATTAAGTTAGATAATTTGATCTTGTAGTTTTTTAACTTTTAACTTTGTGTTATGTAGCCAATTTTAAAACAACACTAGCTTCCCCTTTGTTAAGATTAACTCAGACTTCATTGTTATAACATCTTCAAGAATGCCAAAGACATTTTTGGATCATTTACTTTGACCATGTTTTTATCAATGTGGTAGCCTTCATAAAGATTACCAAGATTAGCTAGCACCAACTTTCCTTTTCTTAAGATTAACTCAAACTACATTGCTCCCCTTTGTATTAGGCCTCTACATTTTGGTCTACTTTGTGCTAGATCTTTATAATCTGATAAGGCCTGGTCATATTTTTTATCAATGTGATAGCCTTCATAGAGATGAACAAGACTAGATTTCATAAGTGTATCATGGAGCATAGGTGAAGCTACCTTATTACGAAGCATTATAGTATTTCCTTGCACATCTCTCCATCGATACTAATGATCTTCATTGATGAGTGACGAGGTACCCTACACTCAACCATATGAATACAAGTGTCTCATGTGCAATCCGGTCGAACTTCAAGGACTAAGTGCTTACGTGCCCTAATGGAATACTTAAGGTTAATCAATTGTTTTCCTGCCAAACTTACTTGTATTGTCACAGTTGTATGGTTAAGTAAGTTTGAGGTATGTGATTTTTATATCTTTTATCTTTTTAACGCCTATGCTAGTAGGGAAAGATGAAGAGAACTAAATAACTAATTTCCATTAACTATTCACTAACTAAGCTTTAATTATCCTAGCATTAGTATCCGTTCCCACTTGCTGCACACACCCTGAACTAGTGCCACACTACTGGGATTACCAAACGCTATTCATTACTGGGTTACCAAGTGTTACACAGGTGCTCGAAGTAGTCGTATTGAATGCACTTAACTAGGAGAGTCAAGGGTTGAGAGAGATTAATTATCTAGGAAATAATTTAAACATTTAACAATAATTAAATCCTATTTAGCTTAGTCCACATGCTACAAGGTTTATAAAAAATTTCATCTTTATTTCCATACACAAATGTGTGCTTAGGTACAATTTTCTCGAATAAAGATCCATTCACTTTGAGACTCATACTATGGACACATGGAAATTATTCTAAGTCTAGAATGGTGAAACTGCTATAGTTTGGCTAAGGGACTAAATCTAGATGATTGAACAAGGGAAAGAAACCGCTTATTTATAGAACTGGTGATAGGTTGTGATATCGTGTATGCGAAATCGCATGGGCCGACGTGATATCGCGGATGTGATATCGCGTACGCGATATCACGACTCATCATACCCCCATAACTGAATAAAAACTTATCCTTGAGTTCCTTATGAAATATTGGGAAGGTATGGGATTATTGACTTGAATGATACTAACTATGAATGGGGTGACATGTGAATGGATCATCATTACAATACATGACAAACTTAGTGTTCATGACAACAAGAGTGAACACTATACACATTCGACATTCAGCCTTATTTGGCAGCTGAGAGGGAAGAGAGAGAGAGAGAGAAAAGAAGAAGTCTATTATTGCCAATGCCAAGATTGCGCCTTTCGTTGTTTATCCATAAGCACGTCATCAATATTTTTCCTTGCATAACTACTTCAGCATCAGTCCATTCCAAGTGTTTCCTCCAGATCCAATCCATTGTTGTATGATTGTCATTTGCACACACAACACAGTCTGATATTAGCAAGGGTAAAATGAATCATAATGCAGTTAATACATTGCCTCAGTGTAAGGTCCATTGGCTAAGTTGTGATATGGCTAATGCGGATCTAGAGATATAATACTGGTGGCTACCCAAGGTGTGGGGGTTAGGAGAATATCAAAAAAATTGGACCAGGACACCCATGACTGAGAGCAAACCTCTGGTAGTGAGAGAATGGAAAAAGATAAGGAATAGAAAATATGGAGAAAAAGAAACAACAGGAACATCCAATAAATGGATGTTAAAGATGGAGATGAACAAAATAAATGGTGATTGCGGAAATGTTTAAGAGAAAAGAAATTAATGGATGCACCAAATAGGAATGCTAGTGCATCCTTCCCAAAGCAAGCTCATGCCCTTAATGCCCTGACAGTCACACATTCAAAGAGTCTGTAGGCTCTAGGAATATCATTTAGAGACAAGAGTTAAAGTGTTAACCACAAGATTTTACCAAAAAGAAAACAATGCATTAACCAAAATATGGACTACTGATATAACCGACAATGAGGTGAAAGATGGAGAAAGAAGGATGGAAAGAAGAGAATGAAATGGAGTCTCAAGAACAAGGTGATGTACAGTCCCTTGTGTATTAATGGTTAATTTGACTTAGCTGATCTCATTCAAAATCTAGCCTCAAACCAGCCACAACCAGTTACTTCACATGAATACATTTGGCCAATCCATCCACTTGAAGTAACAAGAATCCTTCCACCAAAAAGTCACCACCATTCCGACGAAACAAGATTGCGGAAAGTAGTAAGCAAGGAAGGGCCTTAGTTAGAGGGAACATTTTTATTTAGTTCCATAACCAGTGCCTATAGCCCAGATGATTATTCTATCTAAGGGGTGTGCTTTGAATTCCCACTATTTTTTTTTGCATGAGAACCACACCATCCAAAGACTTATTATTTTTATTAGCTCAACTTCTTGATAATGGAGCAGCATCGAAATGATATGGGAGACTCAAGAAGAAAACATCCAAGCACCCAAGAGAATGGCCATCACAAATGCATCAAGTTCCCTTGAAGTCACATCCTTTTTAGTCCTTGAGCCCTTCCTTAGTTTGAGAAATGCCTAGTCATAGATTCGTTGATAGTTCTTATTGTTTAAGGATGTATGGATGACATGGACTCATTGCCTATTATATCGAAAGAGTCATACCATAGTATCAACATCATAACTTAAAGATAAAAACCAAACACTAGCAATCAATGGAATACAGTTCATACCACCATCAGGAGCACTTATTAGGTGACGAATCAAACAAAATAAACAAACACACAAAGAAATGAAAGAGTATATATGATGTTGTAAAACAAAAACAAGAAAAGTTAAAGAAGTTTGTAAAATAAAAATATGTAAAACAAAAACTTAAAAAGGAACTGAGGGCCTTGATTGATCTGCATAGGTGGCCATCTCCCCCATGACTACGTTGAAAGGGAGAGATCCAAAATAACGAATGGTTGTTTGAATTTTTTATAAGTGTCCAACTTCTTCCAATTGATGTTTTTAGGTTAAGGGTTGGAAGTTGGCAACCCTCTTGCTCCAGTGTATCTATACTTTTGACGTGAGTGCAAGTTGGTCCCCTAGTTAGCTCCATGCATGTTGGTAAGTTGCTCTATAGATCAGCTATCAACCATGGAGTGTCTCTTTGTTGTGTGTTTGCCACATATAGGCACTTGTGTATATTAATTTCTTGGACACATTGGTTGCATGCAGGCAATGCTGAACATTCCTGTATGTCATCACACCCTATATCACTGTATCTGATGCATGGAACTTTCTTCTTCTTGATCTTCCCAAAAGTGTTTTCCTTAGATATCTCCAAGGAAAAATTGTAGATTCCTAGGCATGCATTTATGGTACTTAGCGATGCCGTCCCCATTATTATTGGGAAGTCCCCTTTGTCATTGTCCACTTGTATCAGTAGGAAATTAGTTGGGTATGACCAAACACACATAGTGGTAATGATGTCCTCCACCAGTTCCAAGGGAACAGTGACGGACTGGTCAGCCAGCTCTAAGTGAATATTTCTCTTCTTTAGTGGAGGAAGGTTCCAAGCTTTATACATTTCTTGCAATCTCAAGTTGACTCTGGAACCTAAGTCCAAAAGAGCTATACAAGGTTCATTTCCAGCAACTTCAAGATAAATTAAAGGGTTTCCAGGGTCAGAGAATTTCCTCTGAAGGTGGCCCCCTTTGGTCCAGTCAGTGACAGTATGTGTTAACATAACCGTATGCATTGAGCTCTGTTTTTGGTTTGAAGGGAGCTCTGATGCCTTATTTGATGCAGAAGCATTCGGAGGCTCAACCTCTTGTGCTTGTGAGAGTTTTTTTGGACTATTGGTCCTGAAGAAAGATCTTCTCCTTGTAAAATTATCAGAACCAGTAGTGGGTTCAGGGTTTACAGCTCTTGTAGCATTGCATTGCTGCAGTTGAGTGCGGAATTCCCTTTGCATTGCTGTAGTGGATGGTAATGGAGCAATCTGTGTGAGAGTTGTAGATGGATTTCAAGGATGGTATGCATGTGGTGTATCTCTCCCAGGAGAAGGCATCCTGTAATACTCTAGAGCTTGGTAGTGACGTTGTGGTGTCACATGACTAACAGAGTCATGTGGAGAGATGGGCTGCTGCACATAATAGCCATATGGATCCAATTGTCAGTAAGGATATTGTTACCTTGCCGATGGCATCCCCCATGATTGTGGGTATTGCCACTAATGGTGTTGCTCCATAGGTTGTGTTGGAGTTCCACTTGGATAATACGTTAATGCTTGGTGGCACTACCTTGGGTTACCTTGAGGATAAGGCAACCGTTGAGGTGCTTGCCATTTGTTAAGTCATGGGTTAAGTGCATACACCACAGACTCCTGCAAATGTGAGATTACTAGGCAACATCTGTACCGCCTGAAATCGTCGGTCCCCAACTGGAAGGAAAACAGAGGCCGCGGGATTGCAGGACGCATACAGAAGACCCTGCCTTCGCCTGAGGGCGAGCTGGAATGCAACGGAGGCAGAGTACCTTGGGTGGTCCGCACGCGGATCAGACAAGGATTTCCCCGCGCGTACGCAAAATTCTATACGCTGGGTTATGCGTAAACAACGTGCAGGCGTAAAGAACGTGAAACGTAAACGGATGCAAACAAAGCATGAGTGTAAACAGACAAAAACGAGGCGTGGGCCAAATTGACGTAAAACTGTAAAAGAACTTGCAGCAAATGAAACGATGGAATTACAGAGTCAGAGTACAGTGCACCGGTCTAACGCAATTGTGGGAACACAAGGAGGACGAAAAGCCCCGACGTACACAGACATGACTCGGTCGGTTTGCAGGGCGAACGAAGTGTAAGAGACTAGATCCGCAGCGTGTAGGGCTTCTCAGCGTAAGAAGGTTTTTTGCTCTTTTGCACAACTTAAATGTTCTCTGGTGTGCTCTGGGATTTTGCGAACCTTCTGGATGAAGTGAAAAAATGGGGGTTTTATACAGGTTGTTACGCTAGACTCGGGATGGGAGACACGTGGCGTGTTGACCGAGTGCATACAATTTACAAATGTACAAAGTGTTACAACTGCTGGGCGTATACGCCGCATTAGGTCGGCGTATACGATGGGCGTATACGCTGAAAATGCTGGGCGTGAACTGGGTGGAGGTGCTGAGCGCTGGGTGTATACGCTGGTGAAAGTTGGGCGTACACACTGGGCATATAAGTTGATGGATGCTGGGCGTACACGTCGGGCGTATACGCTGGGGGATGCTGGGCGTACACGCCAGGCGCGTACGCCGAAGGATGCCACTTACTTCAATCCTTGCTCTTCGATGTTATCTTCATGCTGTCATTGGAGACCTTGTCGTCGAGCGTGTGCATCTGCAGTGCCTAGGCGTGTACGCCGGAGAGCCGGGCGTATACGCTGGGCGTATACACTGGAATGCTGGGCGTATACGCTGTATTTGTGATCTTCGCGTATACGCTGGAGTGTAGATGCTGGCACCATGTACTTAGCAAAAACTAAGTGTTGCGATCATGCAGCCGACATCATTCGTGAGTTCTAGGGTCCTGTTTGGTGTTGGACAAGTACTAAGCTCCGAATTTTGTGGTGTTTCATTGGCCCCTCTTTGTTGACGCTTGGAGGAATCGACCCGAGAAGCATCGACAAAGAAGTGCAAAACACCACAAGCAACTTGATAGAGACGTTGTCTGCAGCCACTTGGACGAGACGTCATCGCACCGTGTTCAGTAGTACAGAGGATTTTGTATCTGGGAGGTCTAGGGGATTGCGGGGATTGATGATCGGTCCAGGAGATTGATCAGGGGATAGAGGATGCTCTGATGTGTGGCATGTCGATCCTTGTCAATAGCCATTGTTTAGCAGACTCGGAGTTTAGACATGCGAGGTGTGTCTTTTGGCGGAACAAGGCTCTTGGTTAGTGTGCAAGAGAACTTGTTGATGGGACCAAAGCTACAGGAGGATGTGTCGCATTCTTTGGGAGAACAGGGCCCATGTTTAGTGTTCAGGGGAACCTGTTGGCAGGGAGCCAAAGCCATGCGACTGGATGCCTTTTGACCATTTTGGGTACGAGTACTTGGTTTTGAGATGACTTCCTTCCCGCCTGGGGCTTACATGGGAAGTGCCCAGGGTCTCTCTTTTTTTTTATGCAAATTTTGCTCTGTTTGTGTACTCGTGCGCAAGTGTTATACTGTGTGGCGTATCGCAGCGTGCAACAACGTGCTCAATGTTTTGGATGTACTGGGTGTGTCAAGGGTGTAGTTGAATGGAAACTGGGGAATGAATGGGGATGTATTAGTGAATAGTTTGATTTAGTCATGCCAGGTATGCTACGAACATTATCGTATCTTGCTTCTTACGATGAAGTGCATCTTTGTACGGAACTTCCAGGTGTCATCCTACAAACATAACGCTAAGGAGACAAGAAAACCGTGAGCAAATAGAAGAGCGTAGACTTACAGGGTGGCTGATGAACAGAGGTGCTAAAGAACGGCAGGTACTGTATGTAGCTGAAAGCAATACTGAAGATGGCGACTGATAGCAAGTGGTGCGATGAAGTGAGCGATGGATGAGAGTGGTGGCGGAGTGATGTGCCGGATGGGAACTTGCTAGTTTATAGTCTTGGCAGACTGTCATGGGTTGGTTTTATGTCATAACCCATTGGACATTACCTGTTTAGCATCGTGGTGGACAGTACGTTGCCAGTTTTTAGTCTTAGCGGACTATGAAGAAGCAAGCCAGTTTAAAGTCTTAGCGGACCTTGATGGTTGTGACGACGGCAGTTTACTGTCATGCCGGACGAGTGGTAGTTTATTGTCGTTGCAGACACTATGGTATTAGTTTTAAGTCATAATCCAGGACTATTCTGTGGTATCAGTCTATCGTCATGATTCCAAGACGAGCTGTGGTATCAGTTTATAGTCATAATCCGAGGACTTCCACGTACCTGAGTTTGTGTTCAGACATAGAATGGTTTTAGGTACAAATGATTTGTCGGATTAGCGAGCTCGTTCCCTTTGGTGTTAGGTAACTTGAATGCACCATTGTCGAATGCTTTGATGACCACGTAAGGCCCTTCCCAGTTGGCTGAGAATTTGTCCGAGTGTTCCCGAACAGCTTTGAGTACGAGATCGCCTTCGTGGATTGGGCGTCTGTTGATGTCATGCCGATGTCGTTATCGTTGTTGCTTTTGATACCATTTGATCTGATCGAGCGCACGTACACGTTCTTCTTCCGCCGAGTCGAGGTCAATGAGACGTAGCTCATTATTTTGACGATCATCGAGGAGTCTGGAGAGTGTGATCCTTAAAGATGGTACCTGGAATTCTAAAGGTAAAACAACTTATGAACCGTAAACAAGACTGTACGGAGTTTTACCTGTTGACGTCTGGTGAGTAGTGCGGTATGTCCATAATGCATATAGTAGTTGCTCGTGCCACTTCCTTTTGCTTTGGGTTAGCATTTTCTTAAGTATCGTTATGATCGTCTTATTGGTTGCTTCTACTTGCCCATTGCTTTGAGGATAGTAAGGAGAGGAAAATGAGTGTTTGATCCCCAAACATTCACAAAACGTTTTTGTTTCGGCACTACTAAATTGCAGCCCGTTGTCAGTGATAATTGTCAAAGGGATGCCAAAGCGGGTTACAATGTTTTCAAGGATAAAGTTGCACACGTGTTTAGAAGTCGTTTTTCGAAGGGGAGCTGCTTCTACCCACTTCGTGAAATATTCAGTAGCAGTTATGATGAAACTGTGCCTTGCAGAAGATGAGGGTGTTATCGGGCCGATAAGGTCCAATCCCCACTTCTGAAAAGGCCATGTTATTTGTGCTATGTGCAACTCGTTTGGTGGTACATGTATTAAGTTACTATGTTTTTGACAAATGTTACATGTTTTGACTTTGGAGGAGCAGTCATATTCCATGTGTGGCCAATAATAGCCTAAGCATCTTATTTTCATGGCCATGGCTTTTGGTGCTATGTGTCCTCCACATAGTACCTCATGTATTTGATCAACTATGGTTTGGGCATCATCACTACTTACACATGTTAGCAATATGCCTTTGTAGGATCGACGACATAGTGTGTCCCCTACCAAGGTGTACTTCCTAGAACGTTTTCGCACTGCGTCCTTCTGAGCATTTGTTAGGTGGCATGGTGCTTCGCTGCGTAGAAGGTACTCTTTTATGTCATCATACCATTCCACTGCGTGTGTTGAGCTAATAGAGGCAATCGGCAATATGTCGGGAGTATCGATTATTGGTTTAGCATAGTTGGTTACAGAGCTTGGTAAGGCATGGAACATGTCAGGTGATATGTTTAGCGCTAATGTGGCTAACGTGTCTGCGATGGTGTTATCGTTTCGAGAGACGTGTTGCACATCAATGTTTTCGAATCGTTTCATTAAATGTTTCGCCAAGTCACAGTATGGTTGTAGATGTTGAGCTTTACACGTGTAAACGTCTGTAACTTGGTTTACAACCAATTGTGAATCCCCTCTGACTATGAGCCATGTGATATCTGAAGACAGTACTGTCGCGAGACCTCTAAGGAGACCTTCGTACTCTACTATGTTATTAGTACAGTGAAAATCGAAGCGATAGGCAAAGGGTCGGATTTCCCTGGAGGGATAAGTGATGACAGCGGCCGCACTTCCTCCTCGAGAGGTGGATGCTCCATTGAAGTTTAAAATGGCATCGTAGTCATCAGGTACCGTGTCTATTGTGTTTATACTTTCATCCAGGAATTTAGGCTCTATGGTTGCTTGGTCATGCGTTGGCGATGAGGCCATTTGATTTGCTATGGCTTGACCTTTAACTGATGATTGTGTTATGGCTTTCCATTGGGCTATTCGGCTCGTTTCGTATATGTTTCTTGTTATGGCTCTCAGTACATTGTCCTTACAGATTACGTGAACTTGATTACGGAAGAGGTAATGTCGCCATTTTCTTAGAGAGAAGATCAAAGCTAAGCATGACCTCTCCACGTCGTTGTATTTCTTTTCATGGGCAACTAAGGCGTGGCTCAAGTAGTATACAGGGACTTCAGTTCCGTCATCTCATTTTTGGTAGAGCATAGATGCGATGGACGATTCTGAAGTGGCAAGGTAGATGTAAAACGGTTTGTTGTTTTGGGGCGGGTAAACCGTAGGTAGTCAGGCAAGTGCTGTCTTGATATTTTCGAAGGCTTCCTGGCACTGCGGAGTCCATTCAAAATGGACATTTTTGCGCAACAGGTGGTTCATAGGTTTTAGTTTATCTGTTAAATTTTCTACGAAACGCCTGATGAACTGCAATCTACCTTGTAGACCTC